>JAJJWX010000343.1:3000000-3436942 GCA_023529315.1 Papaver bracteatum
ATGATGTGCAGTCCCCATCCGTTTCTTTGGTGAGTTGTTAGCGCTCATGTGTCATGACTTTTCCCTGCCCGTGCAACTAGGATCACGATACCAAGGTTCGTTACTTCTTTTAGACTTTTTCTCCATCGATTGACGGCCTTCAATTTGTTCTCGCGAAAACAATCCAGCACTGATGAAGAAGTCGATGTAAGTATCTCTTTCGTGCAGGCAATCGTGGTATCTCTCTTCTCTGGGGCATGGGAATATGGAGAATTCCAGACATCCCGAACCAAATAGAGATAATGGCATTATCAATGGAGATTCTGGCATTGTCGAGCCTTAAAGAGACTCCCTTAGTAAGTATATATCCTGTAATCTCTTCATAAAAGTATGAAATTACTGATTTGTGAATGAATGAGTGAGGAGGATCCATGCGAGTATGCGAGTAATTTCGTCGAAATACGTCACCAGAAAATTTCAGACTTCAGCCTTTGATAGAAATGTTGTAGAATCTTCATCCGAAGTCGTATTTTCTCGGTCTGCCCATGTATCCTTTTGCCCAGGAAATTTCCAAGCTTTAATAAAGAATACTTTTAAGTTTTGAGAATGTTTAGGGGCCGAAATCGATGAAACGGTAAACTTCCAGGAGACCTTTAGAAAATTTTCAGCTGGCATGTGGTCCAATGTTTTGGCCACAACTCTTCGCTAGTTTTTCCAATTGTTGTGAATTTTGAATATGTTGTAGAATACATCCATACGAAGAGAATGGTATATGGATCATACCTAGATTCTTCACCAATTTTTCCCAGCTAGCTGCTTTGTAAGGTACATTGTAAGATCATCTCAGACGAGCTTGTTGTAAACACTCATGTTGTGTCTTAAGACCATTCACTTGTATCTTGAACGGTTGGTGAAGGATTTTAATGTCATTGATTTATTTGAGTTCAGGAAACCTGGATTGATACATGAGGATGGTGGTGCTTGCAGTGCCATGTTCTGTCAATGGTAGAAGCATCACTTCTGAAACCCTGGCCACGAGACCATAACTGAGGTTTCTCTCAAGAGGGGGTGATGTAATGACCATGGTTTCATGTATCGATAGTAGCATTATTTTTATGATGAATGATTATCACATTAGAGTTTGGTGCCACGAGTCTTGGACTGTGAAACTGATCATCATGATCAGTGGACCGTCAGTCCCCATTATTTTGTTAAATCTTTTATTTTCGTTTTCTCTTATTCTGGCAAGACTTAGATAGAGGACCCGGGTGGAAAATTGATGTAAAGACCCAGGTGGTAGAAGTTGGAGGTACCTTGATGAAGAACTTAGAGAAAAGACCTGGTGGACATCGATCGACTGTAGAGGTTATGAATCCCGTCCATGAATTTCTTCTTACATGTAGTATGCTCTGGAAGCTGTAGGAACCTCACATGATGTTAGAAGCTTGACCCCAACTTTTAAAGCTAAGAGACTGAGTTATTACATGATAGAATAATCACTCAATTTGGAGTTGTAGAAGTCCGCCAACGAAGTGTGCACATTTGCAATTTGTAATCCCGTACAAATTTTTCAGTTTTCATAGACCTGATGGTAAAGGCCATACCTTTCAGATCGTATGTCCGATTAATGCGTCCTTTTGGTATGTTGTAGAAGAGACAAAGACGAACATATTTCGTTGAGGAAGCATTGTACCATTCCTCACCCATTGGTATGTTTTTGCAAACCCATGACCTGAAGTGTGTTGTATCTCATTTGTAGAGGTGATGAGAACATCTTGTAGAAGACTTTGGATTATGTCCCCCAGTCGTGCCAGCTTTGGGAAGACTTTCATGTGAGCATGTTATCAGGTCTACACATCTTGATATGAATCATTGGTTCTTAGAGAAATCTGCTTCATGTGTAACACTTCAGAGAATGATTAGTTGATGAAGCCCTGAGGATGTTGCTCCTGAGACCGTTGTTGGTGTTGAGACTATGAATAATCACGCTCTAGAGATCCTTTTCGATGCTGAAAGCATGATGGTGTTCCCCTAGAGATCATTTTTGATGCTGATACCACGGTTGAAGTTTCCCCAAAGACCGAAAAGGATAGAACCATTATTATAGATATATTCCTTGCTCCTTCATCCAGTGAGCCTTTTACATTCACGAACTATTTGATGAGTTGAGGGTCCCTAAGATGAAGGTGTACTGAGATTTCAACCTGAATGCTCCTGAAAGCATAACTTTAGCATGAACTAGCTTTGTCTGTGAGTCGATGTTGTTACGGTAGATAGCATCAGCAGTTTTCATACTGGATGTGATTGGTGAAGAGAGAAAGTTCCTCAACCATGCAGGGGCTTGTAATATAGAGAAATCCCGTTGATGAAGTTTCATGGAATTACCTCAGGTTGCCAGTGTGTGTTAAAGGGGTTAGTGCCATCTATGTACGAATGATGTTGTATCTGCTTCATAAGTCTTATCATGGGATAATGAAGACTTATCAATTGTAGTTTATTAACACTTTGATCTTGCTGGTGTTGAATCAATGTGTCATCGTCTAGATATTTGTGCTGAAGCTGTACTCTTTGATTGGGAGTACAATTTAATAGCTTCTCAGATGCTTGAGCATTGAAGCGTATACTCCTTAAGTATCAAATGCCTTAGGGGTTTGATTATCTCGGCCCTGGAGTTTCTTCTGTTGATTCAGCATCTCTTTCGTTGTGGTCGACACTTGTGCAGACATCAGAGCCTTCTAATTTTGTGGAACACATGGACTTACAAGAGAAACTTCCAAAGTATTTTTCGCCATGTTTGGACATCATCCCAGTAATAAATATTTCAGTGCTTGATTCGGAGAAACGTTAGATTCAACCACTTGGTAAAATACTAATGCGGTGAAGCTACCATTCATAACATCTTGTAGAGTTGTTAGCATAATTAAGTCCCCATGATAGGATAGCATGTGAGGAAATAAATGACATAGACATGGAATGAGACTTGCCTGAATGCGGAACCTCTTGATGAATGTCTATGCATCTTTTTGCAGGTTTTTGCTTCAACCTCGTCAAAGTTTGAAATTCCTCAAAGTACTCTGATCATGGAATGTCCGTCAAACCCTTATGGATCAGAACTTTCTTCGTTAGAAAGATGTGTAACTAAAGGAGCTTTGTAAGTATCCATCTTTTCAGCGTGGATCCACGCTCGTCTGAAGGACATGTCATATCCTGGATCTTCCTGATTATGCGAAACTTGGTTTCTGTCCAGGTTGGACTTATGTTCACTTCGAGAGTGATGTAGCCATGAGTATTTCCAAGTGCTCCTTCAAGGTCTCTGATTGAGATGGGAGCATGAGTAGCTTCTTGTCGAGTGTTTCCTGTGGCTCTGAGGGTTTTCAATGGAATGATGTTGATGGCGGTTCCAGCATCGATCAACGTTCTTCCAAATTCGTTTCTTCTGAGATTGACTGTGGTAGGAAGTCCCCAGTTATACATATCTTGGTCTGTGGCTGGAGGCTCAAGAAGTATTCCCGAAATGGATTTCTTGACACGTTGTGGTTCAGTGCTGTGAACATGTCTCTCTTTTGTGCCTTCGGAAGATAGAGCAATTCTACAAATTTTCTCGAGAATTGAACTGCTTCTTTGAATTCAGAGAGCATAAGGTTCTGACTGGAGAGGATTCTTGTGTACTCCTGGTATTCTCCATTTCTTCTTCTGTTGGCTCTCTCCTGATGAACGACTATTTGATCGCACCATCTTGAACCCAAACTTCCAGTAACTCGATCACTCCTTCATGAGACGAGAGAAGTTTAAGTCTCTCCGATCATTTCCCGTTCGATACCGGGTCGAGGTTTGTGCAAGGTTATCCTTCCGTGATGCTTTTTGTAGGATGAAATATTGGATGTCGCATGTTTGAGCAGAAGCTTTCCTTTTTCCTCCTTGAGCAACAACGTTCATGGAAGGTTGGACATTGTACTGTTTGTTGATCAGGCGTCGGCTTCTCCGAGGTTCCTCGAACTTGTAGACTTTGCTCAGTAAAGCAGGTGTATTAGTCGCTGATCGTTTGGCTGCTTCATGAAGTTCTGAGATAGTGTGGAACCGGAGGTTTTCCAGCGAGGCTCTGTAGACTGGGATCATTCTATTGATGCACAAGTCTACAAGTTGCTTCTATGTGACATTTGGGTCGTCTCAGTCCAAGGCTTGAACTGTGAACCATTTCACTTAATCATCAGGATATTCGCTGCTCCTTTGAAACATCCTTCCTAGATCAGAGAGAGTGATTTCCTCTTACATGAAGAAGTATTTTCTGTAAAAAGCATTATTCATCTCTCTCCAATCGGTGATACTTCCCGGTGCGATGTTGTTCTACCAGGTGTATGCTCTGCCTGTCAGATACTTTGAAAATTCCTTCAGACAAACAACATGTTGTGCTCGTGTTCGCCCAATAATTATAGAAACCGAGAAATATGTTTTGAGTATTGCATGTTCCATCATAAAGAATGAATGTTGGAGCGGTATAACCTTTGGAAGATGAATCCTATGTATGGAAGTAGGATATGAAGGTTGGTGAAGATGGATAGATGATGCCTTGTCTTTTCCTAGATCCTCAAAATTTCTCCAGGTCTTCACGAGTGATAAAACTTGTGGTTCCATTATTGGAGAGTCATCTGTAGCTTAGCGGAATTCTTCATCATGTACAACATGGATTGGAGGTATTTCAGGATCATCAGTTGAAGATGTTTCTTTAACTTTTCCTTTCTCGCGTTGAGGCTGAGTTCCTTCAGACACAAGCTTGTCTGTGAGAGTTTTGAGATAAGCACACAACTCTTTCTGTGTTGCATCTACGTCAGTCTGAACCTTCATGAGATCAACTATGGTAGGCTAATTTCCTATGGTTCTTCAGGAGATCAACCGAAGAGTGGATTGTTGATGGCGCCAGTGTCATCACTTGCAGGGGTGATCACTAGAGCATCAGTGTTTGGAGGAGTATTAGTAGCAGGTTGCACTGGAGGTGTGGTATTAGCGGTACCACTATATCTTGCAATATTAGGGTTGGGTGTTGAACCTGAGTTGGTAACTGAACCAGACCTAATATCGACCATCTTTATGAGAACTGAGATTGCAATCGAGAGAATGATCACCCACAAGGGTCACCAATCTGTAGATGGGGCAAAATGATTTGCTGGTTTTTACAGAATTGAGGAGATGACCGTACGGAGGGTCTCCTTGAACCGAGCGAAATTTTCAACCTCACACAGATGCACCGCTGCAAAGGGTGTTCTTTGAATTCGAGAGATCAATCTGTAGTACTCCGGCCTAAACCAAGACAATGGTCGTTCCAGAGTAAATTCGGTCACAAGAGAGGATGGGTCGATCTGTAGGAGGGAAGCTGAGAAATGTGTGGAATCAATGGTAATCAAAGATTGTAGGCGTGTTGTGAATTCTGAATATGATAAGTTCTGAATGATTGAAATTGCTTAGTTGAGAGTAAGTGCTCAATTGATGAGTTGTTGATCTCGTGTTGTATGTGAGACGTGAGATCGTTATTATTCTCGTTGTTGTTTTTTCTTATTGTCTCAATCATGATTCATAGACTTATTTATATTATTGAAATTGTAGACACCATGATCCCATGAAGTGTGACAGTTTATGGAATCAAAGAGTGGAGAAGTGGAAATCGTGTTTGAAACCAGTTGCTCATCGTGCGGAGACTTGGTTGATTTTCCATCCACTACTTTGTTAACTCCTTCAACTGATTACATAACTTGATCACATTCCATCATGTGTTTGAACACACGTTCCATAGACCGCCAGACCAAAACCCTAGTTGATATCCCCTAAGTGACATGATTGGCGTCTCTGGGTTAGTTTAGTCAGTTGTTGACTTCATGATTTCATGGGACGATGAGTCCATGTATTTACTGAGTTGAACATGATTTTGTAAAATGTTCTGAAACTCATGAATTGAACGTGGGCATGATTCTCACGTTGATAGCTGAGGCGAGCAATTATTACTCTGATTTGTTGAATATTGATAGTTGAACCAATATTCCTTGATTTGAGCAAGTGTTGCTCATCTGATGAATTATTGGTAGCATGACCAAAATAAAATATTAATTAAAATACTGGTAGTTGAACCGAGTATAATTAATAAGAGTAATGATCATGAGATCGTCATAATTTTTAGTGTTTGAATCTGGAATTATGATCGTTGGACTCAGAAACCTTAATTTGATCAATTGATGACCAATTGATGGTTTATTTGAAAATTAACCATGGAATGAAGGAGAACGGGCTCCATGGGACCGTGGGTCTACCATGCAACTCCTATATGCTCGTGTGAGCAAATACCAAGGCCTCTTGAAGAGTTGGTGATTCGTTGATGAAATAATGATTAAATGCTGGTTTAATCATTTTATTCGAAAAATGCTCGTTTGAGCCTTAGGTAATAAACCTAATTAATTATGAAGAGATGAGAGACAGACCAAGGGGTCATAAAACCGGCCCTGGGTGGTGACGGGATCAAATGATGATCGTTTCATGAAGTTCCCAAAATTATTTGGAAGAGCTTTGGACCTAATACGTGCAATTGTGCAAATTAGGTCAAATCGTGAAAATACGCGGGACCATCTCCTTGCAAGCCAAAGAGCCAACCTTGGTCGATTAAGGTAACATGCTCATGTCGCCAGGGTGTCCGTGTCTCAGTACTGAGAATTTTGATATTTTTTGGCGTGTAGTTGAGCATCCATTTGAGAAAATATGAAGAAATCAAGCATTTTTGATGAAACCGTCAAAACTTCATGAGATGAAGGAAAAATAATAAAAAAAGTGAAGGAATCATGAAATGTGGGACCGTCCATGGCCAAGGCATGGCCGGCCGGCCAAAGGGCCTAATCCCACACGTTTTCCCCAATTTTTTATAATAATTTCATGATTTTAGGGAAATATGATAAAACCAAGGAATTTGTTAAAACCAATGAGTTTTTGTTGAAATCAAAGAGTTTTGTTGAAATCAAGGAGTTTCCATGAGATGAGGAAAACATGAAATAAAATAATAATAAAATAAGGGACGTGTGGGACCGGCTCGAGCATGGTTGGCCAGCTAGGGCCCGGTCCCGTGAGTTTTCCCTAATTTTATGTATTATTTCATGATTTAAAGGAATTTTCATAATTTGAAGGAAATATCATGAAATCAAGGAATTTCATGGGATTATGGAAACATGAAAATATAATAATAATAAAATGGGACGTGTGGGGCCAGCTAGGGCCCGGTCACACGAGTTTTCCTAATTTTATATTTTTTTTCTTCATGGGATCAAAGAAATATCATGAGATTAAGGAGTTTTCATGAAATTAGGGAAATAATAATAAAATAATGGGAACCATGAGGTGTGGGGCCGATTGGCCAATAATCATATCCCACAATATTTTTCTTAATTTTATATTATTTCTTTGGTGTGAGGGAAACACCATGAAACTGAGGAGTTTCCTCAAAACGAAAGATATTTGTTCAAGTGAAAGGATTTTCATGAACTCAAGGAAAATAATAAAAAAATATGAAACTGACGTGGGATTGGCCACGGCACGTCCAACCGGTCAGTGGGCCCATGCTCCTAATGCCTTGGTCAATTTTTAATTATTTATTATTTTCCTTTCTATTTTGCATAGGTTCATCGTCTCGTCGTATTTTGAAATACTTGTTCGTACGGTGATTGTTAGTGCATCGTCATTGAATACACTTGCACCATTTAAATCGGGGCTTACTCGGAGGTAGCTCAGACGCCCGTGTGTTGAATATTTATTACTAACCCATGGAATTCTGCTAGGAAGAACCATGGTTTGCAGTAATGAAATACTGCGAAAATATTTGAATATTTTCGGAAATTGAGTATGAATCCAAGAATTTAGGAATAATTAACTTATGGCTCTATACTAGCAGAGCAAACTGTCTAGGAGCATTGATTATCCCGACATGAGCTTGCTGGAGCTTCATATCCTTTATATAGTCAGGGTAAACTCGTTGTTTGTATCCTGAAGACGTTATCGCTCTATACTAGCAGAGCAAGATGTCTAGGAGCCGTCCATCTTGTGATACTATATAGAAATAATTACTAAAGTGTCCAGTATTCATGAGATATGCCGTTGCCTAGACGTGAGACTACATATCTACATGTACTCTGAGAGAAAGTATTCTCCGTCAGAGGATTCGATGAGAGATCCGTGTCTCAATACTCACGTCTGACTGCTGGAGCAGAGGTTCGTATAATTATGGGTTTACGATTTTAGCCTTTGTCAAAAATCCACCATCTACAACCATTTAAGCATCTTAATAAATGCTTTATCTCGAATTTTGGTGATAATATCTTTTGAGAGAAATTTAACCGCTGATTTCACTTCTTCACAGTCCTACACGTGGCGAGTATATTTTCTGTACCTACACACCACATAAAATCTACCAATGGAAAGCACATCCACTAATATAGTTCTAAACACTGTTTGTCTTCTCAGAAGACGATGATGATGCACGATGTTTTCTTCGTTTTTGCAGACTTCAGTCGAATGAGCTTCTTCATGAAGTTGTTCCGTTCTATCTGTAGAATCAAGTAATTGCATATACAATATTAGAGACAACAATACCAACTACAGAAAGTTTAAACAATAGGCATAATAAGTCATATTGTCAATTCTTTTAAGTTATCTGATGATATTTCAAACATGAAAAGATTCTTTGCAAGTAATGTATGAAAAATACACCATCCTCAATTCTCCAGCCGAAGGTCACACTTAGAATACACAGTCTCCTCACTGTAGTAGGGAATCACTGCCACAATAGATAAAAATTAAAATAAATGCGACAAATTTTTTCTATCTCCGGTAGAAAAAATATAGGAAGTGACGGATAGGTAAATCAGTGATGACTACCTTTTGTTTTGAAATAAATCCTATGGTGACCTACTATATTCTAACTTGATGATCTTTATTTTGAAAAAATATCCTCTTCAACAACTCCTACATGTAGGCAATTGGACAAAACTCTCCAGTTTCATGTTTTGACATCCAAACTACGTAAATTGCACTCAAATGCAATTCTTGGAATCTGCCATACAATATATTGTTGTGTATTTTTCCGTTAAGCCAATGAGCAGTATTATATTTTCATTGTCATCATTGCCTTCTTTTACCTGCCGTCTTTGCAGCACTACATATAGAAGTCTGACTTTGTCTACCATTACCTAAATTAGCGATAAAGTTAAATAATAACCCTTTATGTATTGGTTAAAGATAGCAAATACAGTTCAAAGACTACTAACGGGAAACATATACAAATGACTATGACATTTCTTAAGCTACCTTTCTAGTGAATTATCCACACCCTTATGGACAAACTTTTATGGATGCTGACTTGCCCCTAAAAACAAACCCACTGAGATGTATAGCTAGAATTATATCCTCACTGAATTTGTACTTGCATATCCTTGCTAATATTATAAGTTAGCAACGCAATAGAAAAAGGTAACCATAGAGGACTGAATCTGGTGTGAATCGAACACACAACCTTATGATTTGATGTCCACTACCATTGTGCCATAGACTCATATTCATTAATAAACGTTTTGAGCCATGAAAGAAATTTAACATGTGAAAATAAAAAATCTAAATGAAGAACACACCGCTGCTTTTACGAATCTACCAAAACGTAATTGCACTCAAATGGTGGAGCATAAAATATTATATTTGATCAAAAACATGCAAAGTTAACTTTGACACCCTTTCTTAGTTGGAATACCATAACAAAATATTTCATCAAGGCAAGTCAACTACCTCCCTTCGTATGCATGAAAAGGTATGAAACATGTCATTTCTGTACTATGTCACAAAAACGGGATGAAGGTGACCCAACTCGCAGCGAACTCTTCATTTCTGGTTATGGGTTTGTAACCATTTTCATATATAGTGAACAAAGTGTTTTTCTGAAGCTCATGAGGATATACATGGTAACGTAAATTTAATGTGTAAAGATGAGATGCATTACTACTACATACATCAGTTTCAGCTTCATTTACTACTACATGATCATCAACAAGGGAGCTATCACCTTTCTATACTTAACCTATCTGATTCTACCATGCATGGTTACCCGATGAGCTATGCTTGTATATTCAGCAGATAAGTTGACTGCTATTTAGAAACTTGGCTTTTCTCTTTTATGCCAGAAATAAATTTATCAAGTTCTACTTATCATTGTCGAGAAGGTTGTTTTTTTCCACCAAGCTACGGATGTATATTCTATATTTGCTCCTCTTTTCAGTTGGTTGGAAATGCCACAACTTATTTTGCTTATATACTATGATTGAGAAGACACAGCTGAATAATTCTTCCAGCATTTTTAACAAAATTAAAATAACATATGGCTTGCTAGCATTAAGCACAATGTCAACCGTTTTCAATGTTAAACACTGACTTACATGTCTCTTCTAGCATTCTTCATTCATGTGGCATAGTTTTAATTAGTTTTAACTCTTCTAAATGAGAGAAAATAAAAACCAAAAGATGCACTACTAAGAAAAAATAACCTTTGAATAAGTTACATACTTTTATTAGTAAAAATCACGTATCTTCAAAATTGAACCAAGAGTACACATGAAAAGTATGAGCAGAAATTTGGTAACCATGTCATCTAGCCTCGACTCTATGAAAAGCTGAAACAGAATTAGTTTCTATTTGTAGTCTAAAAAGCTATAATTAACACATAAATTGAAAATAATAGATTCATAGGATCTTATTCAAATGGAAACAAATAACTAGAACAACCTTTAATCTTCAAGTCACTGCTTAACATGCCTGACTTTATCATTTTCATCCTTCCACTCATTAGCAACACGATTTGTAGATACTTTAGCTCTATCTATCTATCTCCCTCTCTAGAATCTTGGAAAAATTTAGAAGAAATAATCTAGAATTTGACGCTCAGCCAGCAACCTTAATCTAATGAAGTCTTCCGAAAGAAAAACTAATCCATACGAAAGTTAAGCAAGTAAGATATATACATCTAATTTGGAAATCTGATACTTAACAAAAAAGACTCCTCAAGTTCTATAAAAGTTTGGCCAAGCTTCTCGTGAGATTATCTCTATTAGCTAGAAAATAATAATCATGGTTAACCTAATTTTCAACATTGTGTAGAGAACATAGGTAAATGATATTATACCCTTTATTTTTTTATTGTTTTAAATGGAAATCATCATTTATAATAATTAACGCTCAAATGTAACTAAATAAGTGATGCCTGATAAACCCTCAGATAATTGAGCGTTGTCAAGTTAACGTTACGTATATCCAAGGCTTGGTCTTTCAAAGATAAGAGTTATTCAAATAATGAATCAAATAAATTTACTTTCAGGTAAAAGTATGGAGGAGAGAGAACAGTCTGTGCATCACCTACAATTACTTTTCGTATCCCTGTCATAAGAATATTCAAATGTTATTTTATGTTTACAAACCTTTAGATTCCCAAGAAACATTTCATTCTGGTTTCAAGTGAAAAAAATAATTTAGTGAACCAATAAAGTAAACTTGACACTGTCTAAGTAGAGTGCATCCCGGTAAAAAACTCCACTGGTTTCCAGCTATTGCCCACACTTCCTAACAACAAACAGAGAATCTAATAACAAATAACCATGCATTTACTTAATAAATAAGGATTGACGTAAACTGGTAACCAAAATTGGTCAAACAATCTTTTGACCTGGGAAAGCCCATTTGAGAACTTATCTTCATCAGAATCTGAAACATGCTTGTCGTAACAGTTTGAAGCACAAATGTAGGTTTTTGAGCTGAGTCCATGGGATAGGGAATAATAGGCAGGCGATTCTTGTAATGGAGAAACCCTGGGTCCAAATTTCCTCATTGTTCAAGGTATTAAGTGTAAACTTGAATTCAAAAGTGGAAACTAAGTGTGATCTCCAACTAATTTTTTTTCTAATGAGCATGACATTTCAAGACTCAGATTTATGGCAACGATGAAGCGTTAAATGATAAAAAAAGAAATTTATAGAATATTAAAACTGGTTGAAAAATGTGGTTAACCTATTCAATCGAGACAATGTCAACACTGGGTAGCAGGTGTTGGTTGGTAGCATCCAACACACCAACAATGGTCAACCCGTTAAGGGGTTGTTCTTCCACATGCAATAATAGTATGTTCGTTCTATAACTATATATATATATATATAATAATAATAATAATAATAATGTATTATCTAATATAAATTAAGAAGAGATAAGATTCCATAATTTTTCTTTTCCTAAGAGATTCTTACAGGATTTTTAGAGATAATGCCACCACTCAAATTATTTGAATAGCATGTGCCTGAACATTTAAGTTTGAGGACCTGTAATATAATCAATAATTTTTTTAAGAAATGTAGCATCCAGTCATAGCATCGAGTTTTGTCAATGCAAATCAATGCATGTGCATACATCTTTTAAAGGCACATATTTCCTCTTCAGGTCTGCCCTTGTACAACGTGTTTGCTAGGATATTTGTCCATTCTGATATGACAAAAAACACAGTATTTCAGGGATGACATAGTTATAATTTAAAATAATGTTACTAAACAAATGACTCTTCATACACTGTATGTTTAAAAGATATGTGTTGATTTCATGTGAATTTGGATAAACCTTGCATGTAGGCACTAATTATGACAGTGCTGCCAATATTGTTTTCAAATGATGTTAGACAGTATAATAGAAGCTTCGAAAACATATAATATAGATATAGATATAATGTATAAGGTTATTCTGTTAGCATTGTGTGTAGCTAAATTACCTGGTTCTCATCCTTATCCTCATGACGCTCTTGTGGTACCCTACTTTGGCGTGCTTTTTAAGCAGATGAGCGGGATCCTTGGAAATTCGGACAACAATCAAACATATTAGAAATTATTAGAAATCACAAAAACACATCTATAACCAAGCCAAGTCATACTTAAGCCCTTATAGTTGAGTCATGTAAATTTGGATGATGATCTTATATTATAATACGTGTATTATTTTGTAGTTCGTGATGTCCATCATCGTCAGTGAGTTGTGGTGTCATTGTATCTTTTCTTTCTCTCGGCGTACCTTTTCCTGGTGTGATTTTTGTGCTTCTAATCTGGATCACTGGAAAATCAAAAAGTAGTCAAGTTACTTATCAGAAACTACCAATTTGATTGCTGCCAACACAATTAGTCAAAATATTTAAGAGGATGATAATAATTCTAGTTCTATGATTGAATCAAAGTTTATGGGGAATTAATAAGGATGACGATGTTCTGCATGTGATTTTTGACTGACTGACTAATATGGTTGGTGTACTTCCTTTTCAGATATTGACTAATGGTATATATTGGTTGCATTCAATGTAGTCTTTATTAGTTTATATGATATGTGTTCTGGTCTAGATTTATGTTGGATCACCGGTATAAGAATTCATTTATTTATTCACGTTGCGCTTTATCTGTTCACGTTGTTTTTCAGAAAGATAATTTGGGTTGCACATGAATGTCTAACATGAATCTCTGGGAATAACGACCTAGAAGTACTATCGTGATAATGCACATGAATCCACGGATCAAATTAATTCATGTCTTTCAATCAAGAGGGGAACTCTGGACTACAATTCAACATCTTCACAAATCAAAAATTTATTCTGAGAAATCATAGGTTTTATAACAGAATAAATTTTGATTATATAACTAGTAATACCTTTTTTTTTCTTGAAAAACAAAAGGAATTCGGTGGAAACTTAAACATCGAATCTAATTTGTTATGAAAATTGTAATACATGAAAGAAAGGGAGCATACCTTGGTAATATGTGAACGGGACTGCTGTTAATAATGTTTATTACTCTCACCGGTTTTTTCACATCTCTCTCTCTCCCGACATATATGTTGTAAAGGCAAGCGCAGGCCTACCGCCTAGAAAAAAAGGCGCCCAAGGCACCAAGACGTTCCCTTTTCTGCAATTTCCAATTTTTCCTCGGCGCCTCGCCTAGCGCCTAATACAACATAGCCCAACGTTTCGTTTGAGCTGTCGAACCTTTACATTTAAGATTGAGATAATCATGACTGGGAGGCATATCTACTAATAATCATAATAATAATTGAGCAGTTGACACGAAGATATCTATACACTCAAAAGATTAATTTCTTAACATAACTACTCATTTCCGCATTAACAAAAAATAAAATAAAAATATATATATATGAATACATGTTTTTTCTTTTTGTATATTTTTTTGGATTTAAAATTATTTTCTTTTATTTCTTTTTAATTTTTTTTAAAAACTAAATATCATCTAATAAATAATTACAATCATTTGGCAATATGTTGGTGGGTAGCCTGGCAACAAGCTGAGCACCAACACCCTTTTGGATAGCTACCCCTATTCTATAAAAAAGAGCACTTCCTAACTTATAACTAGCGTCATGATTCATGATAAAAAAAAGTGTTTAGTTTAGAAATCCCAAAAGTTCCCTACAATATTTCAGAAATGGTATGGTAACATACTTAAGATCTCAATTTAAAGGGTTAAACTTTCATTATCTAGAAGATATTAGACAATCATTTGAAAATAGTAAAACCAACAGATTTGCATACAAATAACAGAAAAATAAAATACACGTGATCTTCTAGACCATATCATCTCAGTGAAGGAATGATACTATGGTCATTGACACTTGCATTTTCATACTTGTATCATCCCGCATGAGCTATCAAGAAACTCGAGAAATTTCTCTTTTATAATCATCACCTGACCTTCCCACCATCTCACAAACATCTGGTACATAAGATATCGATGATTTTTTTTTTGTCAGTGAAAGCAAGTACATGAGCTTCTTCATCTTTATTCTTTTGCTAACTCACCTTTTCACTGTCACCATCTAGAGAGTGTTCATTATTATATGAAATACCAATCCGTAAGAAGTGTTCATTATATATGAAATACCAAGCCGTAAGAAGTGTCAAATTCGCATCAGGTCCACATGAGCATGGTTTTTCTCACACTGTCAAGAAAATTTTCTATTTAAATGAACAATATACTTGAACTCATTTGTATGAGTGCATCAAGAACAACCGCTAATGCTTACAGGGATAATATGATCTAAGAGCATCCAAGAAGACAACAATTAAAATAAGACCAAATCGATCCAATTCATATTCAGAAGACAATGAAATATAGTAAAGAATAAGTGATTCCTCAAACAAACAAATTAAATTTGTCATTTTACAAATCTAAAGCTCCAATATTATAGTTTCATTACAAATTATTCAAAATTATAGAAATTACTCCCGCAACAGCTAGCTACTTTAGATGAATTAGATAAAGCTGCTTTAATTGACATTGTGTAGCAAATTTATGCAGCAACAAATAAACGATCAATACAAAAGTAGTAATAATTAAAATCATGTTCAAGATGCTTACCTATATGGGTTGCTCTAGATATCAGCTGCACAATTTCCTACAAAAAGTCCTGTTTGGTCTCCCAAAGGAATTACACGAAGTAACAAAGTGTAACTTGTGTACTCCAATTCTTTTTGAATTTCAAATAACAAATCTCTCTTTAGTATTATTTATTCGTTTAAATTTCATGTGCAGTAAATAAGCATTTACAAAATTAAGTTCAAAGGTTTCCATTCTATACAGAGAAGAACTATCTTAATTTATAGGGTTTACATTTTTCCTCTAGTCCTTTTCCTCGTTTGGCCTCCTAAATAAAAAAAACAAAACAATCAATACAATGAAATCCAGAAAATTACAATAAATATAAATAAACTTGAAGCAAACAGAGGTTGATGAATCTATTTAAAAATCTATAAACCCAAAGCATATAAGGATAAGAGGAATCGCAAGAATACCAAAGGCCAAAAAATAAATAAATAGAGAAACAAAGCCTAAGAATTCTGTAGAGAGAGGAAGTCGATAGTATCCATTAAAAATCAAAATACAATAAAAACTTATCCAACATAAATATTCATGAATATGTATATACAATCAAGGATTCACTTCAAAGATACAATTACATGTTAATTCAATCGGCAACTTATTCTGTAATCCAATTCCAGCAACACCACAATTATGAAAAGAAACGTACATGTACTTCTAATGTCCAAAATCTGAAAGTGAATAACTGAAAAACATTTAGTAATCAACAACCTGAACACCCCGTTAATTTGGCTAGGCATGCAAACCTTGCTTATGGTTCTCTGTTATTTTCTGATTATCCTCCCCGACCATTGAAAGTGCGAGTTTTATGGATTGGCTTGGTATCCTCTGTGCGACAGTTATGACTGTAAATGAATGTGCAAACTAATCATCCTTGTACCTATTATGTATAGCTAAGTAATTTGGTTTCTAAGAAATTCCTTTATTTTTTTCTCTAAATCTGTCATAGGTTGCCACGAATGAATAATTTTCTCTGGGTTGGATCGCGATCATCTATTAACCTAACGACATCGAGAACATCGGCATGTCTCATAACTGCATATTGAAGGATATCAAGCAGTTGTTCTTGTGTGAATGGTTCAATGATTTTGCGTGTATCTTCTGTGCTTAGTTTTGATGCTGAAATTCCATCTGATGCTACTGCGCCGTTTTCATCATATTTTCTTTTTTTCATTGATGGATCCATTGATTGATAATGCAGAGAATAAAATCGGAACTTGAAGGAAAAACTCGATTGAATTCTTACGATTACTCCAATTTGGAAAAAAAAATCACTATATTAGTGAAAAAACTTCGAAAGGTATTTAAAGTATTCGACATCTATAAGTGGCAGGAGACCCTTTTATGGTAAACATCGTAATAATCTCAATCAATATACAGAACAAATTGCTACGAATTGTTAAAACCGTGAGTCTTTCATAGCCGTCCAATTGAAAAGTCAATCCATAGCTTCCCCACCGCCGGATCGGGGTCCCCATCAAACGTCGTCCGTATGATAGTCCTGGCTATCATGGAAACAAACCTCATAACTTTTTATAACAATAATTTTGATATTTTCGTTTAATTTGGGTTTACTCTTTTAAGACAGTTATACGTAGTTGCTAGGAATTGTATACATTATCAACTGTATTTAGTGGTTAGTTCCTAGTTTGTAGGGTTTAATTTTCTAGTGAATACATAGGGTTATGGGATATCTTCTATAAGGCTCTTATTCTATATGCCCTCTCAATTGTTGTTGATAGCCCTTTATCTCTGTACCCCTAACTTTATCTTCCTACCCCATCAACTATAAAATTTCATATACCCCTTCAAAGATTAAAACCACCATTGTTTTGGAATCAACTCCATTAATAAAAAATGTAACTACCACCATGAAACCATACTCAATGAATTTATTCTATCGTTTTGGAGTTACTCACATCACCACCTCAACCCCTTTTAACAATTGATCTTTTAATGGATTTATTACTAATATTATATTATATATCATCAGAATGTCAGATGGAATATATTTTAGGATTAACTTAATTAGGTTCTGTAACTCCCGGATATTGATTAAATTCGATTTTGCTCCGATCTCAAAGTTTAGAACTCAGTTTCAACAATCGGTTTCAACAATTTCATTTGAAATATTCATGGTTTTCTAAGTTTTCAATAACCCAAGAAAATGTATGTGAAGGATTCACATCATATTATTATATAAACCTCTTTAAGTAAACTCATGGATTGTTTTATTTATGGAAATGGTGTAATATTGATGTTAATTAGTCTAATATTGATGTCAATTAATAGCAATTTAGGGATAACCATGTCAGTGGAAATTAGAGTTATTTAAGGTACTCATCGGGCGATTTGGGATTTTGATGTTTTGTATTTGTAAAACAAAAGTTTAAGATCTCATTCTGGTTTTGATGGTACATCACTGGTGGCCTGGCGGTAGCGGGTTTTATTGACGAAAAAGGATGGTGGGGTATATATAACAAAATTTATTTATTTTTAAATATTTTCATGGTAAGCGTATTATAACTAACTTACCTAATTTGAGGGGGTGTTGTTAGTATTTTCGTGGGTATATAAAGGAAGAGCCTTCTATAATCACTATTTAAGTTATTTTGGATTAATGAAAAGGCATGGAATGAATCATCGATAAGTTATTTTGGATTAATGAAAAGGCATGGAATGAATCATCGATAAGTTATTTTGGATTAATGAAAAAGGCATGAAATGAATCGTTGAAAAGTGAATGTCACTATGTGTGTTATACGGTTATGAGGTTTAGGTCGCAAGATTAAAACTTGGACGTAAGGCCCGTCAATAAGATTTGGCGTAGGGTTCGTATGTAAGCCCATTATCCTTTCTTTAAGCCATATGTATCCTTCTTCTTCATCATCACTATTTTTATTTACTCCCTCCGTTCCATTTTAGATGACGTTTTTGGAGTTTTCACGCAGATTAAGAAATGGAGAGAGATAAAGATTTTCCATCTATGCCCTTGAGAATAGTCTTCACACATTAATTGCTATTAGTGAATTTAAAAATAAACTTATAGTTCCAAGACAAAATGTAGGGGTGTTATTGGCATTTTTGTGAAAATATATGAAAACTTTCAAGTATTGTGGAACAAAAATTTAACCCTAAAACATCATCTAAAATGGAACGAATGGAGTATTATTTATTAGCACTTCTTCTTCTTCTCACCACTATCTATCTTCACCATATCGAATAGTGTGATCGTAATAAATGGTGGTTTTAGTCCTTCCAAAATATAAGATTATCCATCCTTAGCAGTAACAATCAAAAAAAAAAATAGATCAAGTTAGTACTCAGGAATAACCGAAAGGGTTTGAAGAAGTTATACATCCCCTCAAATATTTTCCACAAATTCGTCAAGATCTACATGAAACCTGAGGAATACTACACAAAAATCACCGATAGTAAGGAATTTTTACTTTTGTGAATTATATGATATACTTGAAGAAAATTTGGAGGTTACAAAAACAAAAATCAGTGACTTTGCACTATATTTGAAGAACCAAGTAACAAAGATATTTTAAGTTTTGTTCCTCCAGAAGTTCGTGCATCTCCAACTTATGAAGTTCAATACAGTATTTGTTTCGATTTGTAACTTTGTTTTTTTAGCAAAAATTAAGTGGATCAATAAGCAAGACGACTTCGTGGACATTAGGAACTTGGTTTCCAATTAATTTCCTCTTTCAATTTGCAAGCTTGAGGGCCGGGATTAAGATGAAATACCAAGATATAAGACTTGAGGACAAGTCTTAAATTAAGGGGGAATGAGCTGTTACGCTCAAAATTAATCATAATTTTAATTAATTTGTATTTTATGTTTTTGTTTAATTTGTAATTAATTTTCTAAACTAGGTTTAGTCTTTCAAGATAGCTATACATGTTGTTAGGAGTCATTTACATTACCAATTGTAGTTAGTGGGTTAGTTCCTAGTTTATAGGGTTTAATGTTTTACTGGATATATGTGGTTATGGCCTATGTTATATCTTCTGTAATCACCATTTTAAGTTATTTTGGATTAACGAAAAGGTATGGAATGAATTATAGAGAAGTGAATGAAACTGTGTATTTCATGAGATTTAGGTCGCAAGACTAAAACTTGAACGCACTGTTCGTCTGTAAACCCATTATCCTTTCTTTAAATCATATTTATCATTGTTCTTCATCATCACCATTTTTATTTATCATTTATCAACAATTCTTCTTACCACTATCTATCTTCATTATTATCAACTAGTGTGATCGTAACATTTTATAATTTGAAACAAAAACCTGCAAAATGCAAACACTATGAGATATTTTTAAGGAACTTTATATTGTAAAATTCACAGGGCTGGCCCTGAGATTTTTCTCCCATGAAGCAATGGCAAAGGTATGCTTCCAACTTGGAGCAGGCCTTGTTTGTGTATCAAATGAGTCTTCACCAACTAAAGCCATATCTGGATGCTCCCATCGTCTTCCTATCAACTACATAAACAATAATTTATAAAATAAGTTTTTAGAAGGAGTGAAGAGAACCAAACAATTCCATTAATAGATGTAGATTAAAATTAAAACATACAAATTCGTGGAACTCAGAAAAAAAAACTGGTACTTGTTATCAATGTTATGTACCATGATTATTTGGGTAAATTTGGTTGTTAAACGATAGGTGTTTTGGGGGTAAGAGACAAATGGAAGAGAGAATGTTATGTAAAGTGGACATATTTGTTCAAAAGTTTACCTTCTGCAAAATCGATTACATCACTGTGCACAAAGATGACACACTCAGTAGATAAAGTCAACTAGAAAACATTATATCATCATGTTATAGGCAGATTTATACTCATGCTATCAAAGATGTTTAACCAAGAATATAATTATATTTTGATCTCATTACATCTGTGTTATTTAGATCTGAGATTTCTAATCATACAATATCATGAATTAAGCAAGGTTTTGACTAGAAAACATTAGGAATCTAGAGGATTTTAGTTATAAAGTTGAAAAATTATTCTGCCAATTTTTTTTTACCATTGATCGATAGATCTGATCATGGTTGACATGTTTATGAGATTAAAATCATCAAAATCAGCAGGTTAAAATTCTGTCTCATTCAGAATCATCATGTCATGGACTAACATACATATCATTAATATTTGAGCATATTATGCTTAATCATGCAGTTTGTCACGTAATTATACTGAATCAAGCATCATAATTATGATTTTCATCTATATTATGTGCAAGAAACATGAAATTATAAAAACTTAGTCGGTGCCAATGAAGATACGTTTTATTCGTACCTTCACAGAATTTATGATAGCTTCTCTTTATTACAAGATACGATCTTGATTGTTGATATGTTCTTAGATCTCCCGATCATGATTCCAGCAAGCTTAGTTATGGATTTCATAATTATATTTGAAGTTGGTTGAGGTTGATGGCGGTTAGAAGTGAATCAGATAGAGGAGAGAGAATTGTCTAAAGTCTCTTTTCTATTATCAGAATAAAGTTGTTTACATCATCGGCCTTTATGGATATTTATACATGACATGAACACGAAGATTACATGTATATGACTAAGCATGTGACAACCTGGACTTTAATAGTTTCTTTCCTTGTGCATGTACCGACCCGGGATAGGTTTTCAGGTATCCCCTCAGCTGACATCATCGAGAATTTTCTTAGCTTTGCATATGGACTCAGGTCTTTGGTATGTATTTAAACAAGCCTATGACTATGTTTAACTGTAAGTGCACAATGCCTGTTATAGACAAAGAAAATACATGTTACTTCCATAGAGACTAGGGAAATGTAAAGTTTAATTCTAAGTCTTTCGAAACTGATTTTGATTAAAAAGCTAAAAAAAAAGGTTTTGTTTTGTTGTCGATACGACTAGATGTTGGCAGTGATTGAAATGGTAAAACCGAATGTAAAGTAAAGATACAAATATAAAGATGTAAAAAAATGGAAAGATGATACTAGGGTGATTCAATCCACCACTTAACCTATACTAATCAAATCAGTTGCAAGTTATGCTCTTGTCCCTTATAATGGACACCATTGAAGATTCGAGTGTCATGACCCTAGTATCTCTTTAGACTGTTAGGGGCAGCCTCTGTTGTTAAGGGCACCCAGCAGGGTAATTTGTAATTTAAATTCTTAACCGTTATTAGTGGGCACTTCACACGTGCGTCGCACGTGGCTGTTTTGGTGTAAAAGGCTGTTGCCTTGGATGCTGTTGAACTATTCAGAATCAATAGAACTTATTCTTCTCTCTCAATTTTCTCTTTTACCCATTCTAGATCTCTATCCTTAGAGATTTGAGTTGCTTCTGAGATGATTTGTAGTGTAGATCACTACAATTGGTATCAGAGCACTCAATCTGAGTGTTCCTGTTAAAAAATGGTGACCGAAAAGGAGTTTGAAGCATTGCAGAAGCGAGTGAATGATTTATCTCAAGATCAATCGACGGGTTTCAAAGAACTAGGGAATAAATTCGACGATGCTCAGAACAATCTCTCAAAGTTATTAGAAGCTCAGATGGCAGTTATTGAAGCGAGAATGTCGAGTAAAACCAATGATGGAGATGGAGTTTTGGAGACCTCGGACAAAACCCAGGCTCAACCGCAGGAAAATAAATTTGTGAGAGGTAACTATCAACTCCATAATAATCAGTTCGTTTCTGCTCACAAACCTAAGATAGATTTCCCTAAATTTTATGGTAATAATCCAAGATCTTGGATCCGTAAATGCACTAAGTTCTTCCAACTACACCTGATGGATGAAGAACAGAAGGTTATGATAGCTTCGATGCATTTAGAGGGACGAGCTGATGTGTGGTATCAGGATTACCAAGTTGGGAAGGGGTGGTACAATGGAGAGAGTATTGTCATGACCTTAATTTTAGATTTCAAGAGTTAGGTCATGAAGATGTAGTTGGGGAATTCAACAAGCTCATTCAGGAGGGAACGGTGTTAGAGTATCATGAACTCTTTGAGGAGCTTAAGGCTTTGATGATTGCTAGAAACCGCTATTTGAATGAAGCCTATTTCACTTACAGTTTCATCAGTGGTCTAAAGGAGGAGATTAAGTTGGAAGTTCAAATGCACTCACCATCTACACTAAGCCATGCCATGTACTTAGCCAGAATGCAGGAAGCTGTGTTGGAAAAGATCACTAAGAAGGCCAAGTTTGTTTCAAGACTTCCCCCACTCTCCTTGAGCAGTGGTAGCAGTTCTAAGGGCTTTGTAACCCCTCCAAAGTCAAATTCCCCATCACCCAAAGGAGGTGGCACTTCAAGGATACCCCCAATCAAGAAATTAACCTATGATGAAATGAGGAAAAGGAGAGAGAAGGGACTGTGTTATAACTGTGATGAAGAGTACAAGTATGGGCATAAGTGTGTTAGACAGCAGCTCTACATGTTGGTGGGATAAGAAGAAGAAGAACCCACTTCAGCTGAAGAAGAAAGCCCTGGAAGCACACCAGTCATATAAGAATTGGAGGAAGAGGTGGAAGTCTCCCTACATGCTCTTTCTGGTAATGTATCCCACAACACCATTAAGATCCAGGGTACCACTAGGAATAAGAGAAAATTTACTATTTTAATTGATAGTGGCAGTACCCATAGTTTCATAGACCCAGAAATGGCTAGAATTAGTGGGGCATTGATTAGGACAACTGCAACCTTGCAAGTAGCTGTGGAAGATGGGAATAAGGTGCTCAGTTATGCCCAATGTCCCCAGTTTTTTTGGCAGATGCAGGGTCACTCTTTTACCTTTGATGTGAGGGTCTTAGAGTTGGGTGGCTGTGATATGGTGTTGGGAGTAAACTGGATGAATAACATCAGCCCTGTAAAGTTTGATTTCAAGGAGATGATTATCACATTCAATCAAGAAGGAAAGGAGGTGGATCTTAAAGGGATAACTTAAGAGTTTAAGGTATCCTCTATAACAGCATGGGCTTGTCAAAAATACATCAAAAAACACAAACATGGGCTAACATGCCACTTATTCTCCATTACAACAGTGAAATCCAAACTGGAGACTCCAAAGGATTTAGAGCCACTTATGAAACAATACTCCTCTATATTTCAAGAACCCTCAACCCTACCACCTCCCAGAAATCATGATCACCACATACCTCTTAAGCCTAATGCATTACCCCCTAACCAAAGGCCCTACAGAATTCCTTATGTTCAGAAAGAGGTGGTGGAAAAGTTAGTGGAAGAAATGCTCAAGTCTGGAGTGATAAAACCCAGCCACAACCCATTTTCATCCCCAATATTATTAGTAAAGAAGAAGGATGGGAGTTGGAGGTTTTGTGTAGACTACATAAAGGTGAACGAATTAACTGTAAAGGACAAGTACCCCATTCCAGTAATTGAGGAGCTGTTGGATGAACTAAAAGGAGCCTTTGTATTCTCCAAGATTGACTTGAAGGCATGATATCATCAAATTAGGGTATATCCAGGGGACACCCCAAAGACTGCATTCAAGACTCACCAAGGGCATTATGAGTTTTTGGTCATGCCCTTTGGCTTGACTAATGCCCCTGCCAGTTTCCAGGCCCTCATGAATGATGTGTTTAGGCATTACTTGAGGAAATTCATATTGGTATTCTTTGATGACATTTTGGTTTATAGCCCAGATATGGAGACACACCAAGAGAACTTGCATCTAACTCTGGGAACTCTCCAAAAGAATCAGCTGTTTGCAAATCTCAATAAATGCTCCTTTGGAAAAGAGAAGCTAGAGTACTTAGGGCACATTATATCAGGAGAAGGAGTAGCAGCAGACCCAGCAAAGGTTGAATGCATGACCAAGTGGCCTGTACCTACAACTATCAAAGACTTAAGAGGATTCCTAGGCTTGACAGGATACTATAGGAAGTTTGTGAAGAACTATGGACTCATTTCTAAGCCACTAACAGAGTTACTTAAGAAGAACAGTTTTCACTGGAACTCCACAGCTCAAGAAGCCTTTGAGAAGCTAAAGAAGGCTATCACAACTACACCAGTCTTGGTATTACCATATTTTGGTAAACCATTTGAGCTGTCTACTAATGCTTGTGACACTGGGGTAGGAGCAGTATTAATGCAGGAGGGGAGAGCAATAGCCTTATTCAGCAAATGGATGGGGCCAAGATTACTATCTATGTCTACCTATGAGAAGGAGTTGATGGCAGTGGTAATGGCAGTAACCAAGTGGAGGTCATAATTATTGGGGAACCAGTTTACCATCTACACATACCACCAGAGCATCAGATACTTTATGGAGCATAGGGTTCACTCCTTGCTACAACAGAAGTGGCTAGGTAAACTCTTGGGATATGAATATGTTCTAAAGTACAAGAAAGGGTCTGAAAATCAAGTAGCAGATGCCTTATCAAGAATTCAGCTGAATGAAACATACCACTGCAATAGTTTAACTCAGTTACAACCAAGCTGGTACCTTGAAATCCAAGAGAGTTACCATGGTGATTCACATGCTGAGTCACTAATTACCCAGCTGACTGTACTAGAAGATTCTGTTGAAAGCTATACTTACCAGCAAGGAATACTGAGGTACAAAGGGAGGATCTACATTGGGCAGAAGGGGAACCTTAGGCAGAAGGTCATTACTTCCACCCTTTCTTCTGCTATTGGTGGACACTCTGGTGCACAAGCCACCTATCAGAGAGAAAAACTATACTTCTTTTGGGTGGGAATGAAAAAACAAATCCATGAAGCTGTCAAGGCCTGTGATATTTGCCAACAACACAAAGGGTTCAACACTGCATCAGCCGGGATGTTACAGCCTCTCCCAATTCCTGAGCAAGCTTAAGAACATATTAGCATGGACTTCATTTCAGGACTTCCAAAATCTGAAGGCAGGGAAGTTATCCTAGTCATTGTGGACAAACTTACCAAATTCAGCCATTTCCTGGCCTTGAGACACCCTTACACTGCTTCTTCTGTGGCAAAGGTATGTCTAGACTCAGTATTCAAAGTTCATGGACTTCCTAAATCCATTGTGTCAGACAGAGATGTTGTTTTTGTGAGCAACTTTTGGCAAGACTTGTTTAGCAGACTGGGTACATCTCTACACTTAAGCACAGCATACCACCCTCAGACAGATGGCCAGACTGAGAGAGTGAATGCCTGTTTGGAATCTTACCTGAGGTGTATGACCAGCTTCAAGCCTAGCAAATGGGTCTTCTGGCTTCCAATGGCACAATGGTGGTATAACACCAGTTACCACACTAGTGCAAATCTCACCCCCTTTGAGGCATTGTTTGGCTATGCCCCTCCACAGTTTGGCATTACCTCTAGTGCTCAAGGAGTCAATACCACAGTGGATGATTACATTGAGCAGAGGCAAGCTATGAAGCTCTTACTCAAGGACTCCCTAAAAACAGCTCAGCAAAGAATGAAGCATCAGGCTGACAAGAAGAGATCTGAGAAGTCCTTTGAAGTTGGAGACTGGGTATACCTTAGGTTACAACCTTACAGGAAAACATCAATGCAACTAAGGAGAAATTTGAAACTTTCAGCCAAATTTTTTGGTCCCTATCAGGTTGAAGAAAAGATTTGGAAAGTGGCATATAGACTGAAGTTACCAGCTGAGTCTAGAATCCATCCCACCTTTCATGTTTCTCAGTTCAAGCCCAAATTGGGACAGGGAGTTATTCCTCAAACTTCATTGCCAACCCTGACCAAGGAAGGAGAAATGAAGGTTAAGCCATTGCAGGTATTGGGCTCAAGGAAAATCAGGAAAAATAACCAAGATATAGATCAAGTTCTAGTACATTGGGAGGGCATGAATGAGACAGAGGCGAGGTGGGAAGACAAAGACTTCATGGTAACTCAGTTTCCAAAACTGATCCTTGAGGACAAGGATCTGGAGAAGTAAGGGGGTTTGTCATGACCCCAGTATCTCTTTAGACTGTTAGGGGCAGCCTCTGTTGTTAAGGGCACCCAGCAGGGTAATTTGTAATTTAAATTCTTAACCGTTATTAGTGGGCACTTCACACGTGCGTCGCACGTGGCTGTTTTGGTGTAAAAGGCTGTTGCCTTGGATGCTGTTGAACTATTCAGAATCAATATAACTTATTCTTCTCTCTCAATTTTCTCTTCTACCCATTCTATATCTCTATCCTTAGAGATTTGAGTTGTTTCTGAGCTGATTTGTAGTGTAGATCACTACATCGAGTCAGCTGTTCAATCCAGGGGTCTCAAATAGATAGCCTATCAATTAAGATAACTAACCAATCCCTAGTATTATGTATCTTCTTATAGTACAACTAATCATAGATTAATTTTTTCACTCAGATAAATAAACACTTCCAAAGTTAGTGAAGCATAATAATAACAATAACAAAAAATTGACTATCCTAGCATATAATTAAGGGTTTTATCTAAACCCTAGAAGATGAAAATATAACATAATGAACATGATGAAAACAAGATATTATGATCCGAATAAAAATGTATGTTTTGTTACAAAGAAACAAGCCTTATTCATACACATAATTGTCTCAATTCAATAATTACAAGGGACCTAAATCATCAAAGTTACTCTTTTGTCCTTCCCCATCTTCAATACCTCGAAAACTTCATTGAATTGATGTTTCCCCAAATGTAGAAGATAACCTTAACCCTGGCTTTCTCAATCTTATCTTATAGGTTTACAGTTCTTGATAAATGAGGAGATAAGATAGAGAGAGATAGAGCTTAGAAGCTTAATTTATGATGGTGGTTTCAAGCAGATATGGGTTAATGAAGAGGAGGGGGGGGGGGGGTCACAGATGGTATAAGAAGGTTTAATGGTTCTAATAGGAAAGAGAAATAATGGATAGGGTTGTGTTTGGTTCAGTTCGTGAAAAAGTGGGGGTACAACAACCTCACCCAATAATTCGCTTAGAAATCTGTATGGACTAACTCTAATATATTTTTAAGAGAATCAACTAGACAGTTATACTCAATCTTAATAAAAAGTATATCAAGAAGTTATATCTCAATTTTTTGATTCAATAATTGCTCAAGCAAACAGAAATCTGCGAGTCTAATTGAATACAAGAGAAATTAACTTAAACGGTACCAAATACCAATGTTCAAGTATCAATCAATTTCAATCAACAACCAGAGGTCGGATCGTATTCCCAACTGATTGATTCAATGCACAACCTGTGATATTTCAATTATATAAAAAAATATAATGCGAAAGAGAAATAACACAGACACCAGAAATTTTGTTAACGAGGAAACCGCAAATGCAAAAAAACATTGTATTAAGTCTCTACAAACACTAGCCTATTACAAACTAACTTTGGTCTGGACTCTAGTTGAACCCAACTCAATCTCATACTGATCCAAGGTTTAATTGCGCTCCTTACATCTCTGATCCCATCAGGATACTACACACTTGATTCCCTTAACTGATTTCACCCACAACTAAGAGTTGCTACGACCCAAAGTCGAAGACTTTAATAAACAAATCTGTATCACACAGAAAAGTCTATAATAATAGATAAATCTGTCTCCCATAGAAATACCTACAAGTTTTGTTCTGTCTTTTGATAAATCAAGGTGAACATGAACCAATCGATAACCCAGACTTATATTCCCGAAGAAAAACCTAGAATTATCAATCACGTCATAATAATCTTAATCGACTAGCGAAACATGATATTGTGGAATCACCAACGATGATACGAAGATGATTGTGACTACTTTTCTATCTTGCCTATCAGAGAAATTAATCTCAAGAAAATCTTACGATTGTACTCAAATACGATAAAAACAACAAGATCAGATCACGCAACTACAAAGATAATAGTTGGGCCTGGCTTCACAATCCTAATGAAGTCTTCAAGTCGTTAACCTACAGGGTCTCGCTAGAAACCTAAGGTTAAAGGAGAATCCACTCTAGCTTATACAACTAGTATCACACAAGAGGTATGGGGATTAACTTTCCCATTTGCTATAATTCTCCTTTATATAGTCTCCAAATCAGGGTTTGCAATCTAATTACTGTTTATGGGTGAATCCTATTTCTGCCGGTTTTGGTAATTTGGGGTATGTGGATGAGAAATGAGCCTAAACCTTAAACAAATGCACTGCACGGGAGTGCTTGTAGATTCGAGAAATCAATATGTGCAAATCTGGCCTAAACCAAGAAATGGTCGTTCCATACTTGTTTCAGTCACAAAGTGAAGGAGATGAGGTTGATCTTAGGGAGGGAAGCGAAGAAGGTGTTGAGATTGTGAAGGTGTTGGCTATGTATAACTTGTATCATAAAGATGAACTGGCTTGCAGGACGTAAGCTATCAGTTCCGGTGTTTGAATATGATTGTATCAACACTTGCCTGTGTTGTCTTGTCTTGCCTTGTTCCTTTTTGGAAAATAGGGAGGAGAACCTATTTATACAAGTCTTTAAGCCTAACCCTCGTATCTCGTGGGAAGTGGAGAAAGTGGAGTGATGGAGTAGTGGAGTCGTGTGTTAGTTTCACACGACCATTCTTTCCCACTTCTCCCATCATCACTAACCGTTCATAACTTCCTGACAAGTTCTTATGATGGCGCGTTATGCGGTGCACGCTGTAAACCGCCAGACCAATACCCCAGTATGTATCCCCCAGTTTGTGACATGATTGATGTCTCGATTGTGTGGATCGTAGGACCCACAGAAAGTAGCATGTAATGCTAGATTAAATAACTAAGTTATTTCGGAAGTCGATACTTGTGAAGTATCGTGTGTATTCTATGCAGGTACTGCATTGAGTATATTTAGCATGTATGAGGCGTCGATGTTTGAGCGTCTCAAAATATCCTCATGTCCAGCCTACTGCATGTGATGGTATGGAGGTTGCGCAAGCAAGTCCTCCCTTGGCCGACCACATAGTGTGGTAGAGTGACAGGTGGTGATCACCATAACGCCTCACTGACCAATTAACTCCTGACCAGGGCTGTATAACCAAGCCCGTAAAGTTGGACGGATGAGATGATCTTTGAGACACTCATCTGCGACCGTTAGTGGAATTAGGGTTTTAGAAGAGGTGTGCAAGCACCACTTTTCAGCTTTGTCGAATCCAAGCTTGGGAAAAGATTTTGTCATATCCGACCTGGCATGCGTGTAGACGACATGCCGGTATACATTCCCCTACCTCATTGTCCCATGAAAGTGTGATCTGGACAGCTCAATTTTTCCGGCAAAGAGGAGCGGTCAGGATTGATTTACGACAGAAGTTTGGTGCCGCAAATGTCGCGAGTCATGCCTTCTTCAGGCGCGCGTTTCGGGGAAACCAAGCTTGGTCGGTCCAGGATGATTGGTTTGGCATGTAGGTGACAGGATGATGTACATGCCTATACCTTACATTCACATAGGAACATGATCTAAGCCACTTAATTCATCCGACGAAGTTGAGTGGTCGAGATCAGTTTGCGATTGGGAAGTGTGACCATGCTAGTTTGGGCATGCGAATTGGAACGACCAGGCATGGTATGCCTTGGCCGATCGGGTATGGAGATAGATGGGTCCACGGTGATCATGTTGATGCTCACTGGACCTGCTCAGTCGACTCCTAAACCCTCCATTCGATCAGGATAAAATGGACGATTGCGATCAACGCAAACCCTAATTAGGGTTTTTCCGTCCGTGCGGCATGCCCACTTTGGGCGCACGATCTGGAACGACCAGCCATGGTTTGTCCTGACCGATCGGTTATGTGTGTAGGAGGGATTATTGTGAGCATATTGACATGCTCTGGGACCTTTGAATCTACATTTACACCCCCATCTATGCCTGCGAAGATGGATGGTTGAGACTGTTTTGCGACACATCTAATGTGCCGCAAACCCTAATTTAGGGTTTTTTGTCCATACTTCTTTGGCTTGGACGGTTTGGCAAGCTATGTTACCCTTTTGTGGAGGCCGATCATGCGGGGCATGCGTTGGGTCGGTAGTGAATATTCCAATACCTTCTTGGGATCATGGATTCGATCTAAGCCATCCAACCATGCTTGTGAAGTTGGATAATCGTGATCGTTTCTGAGACTGATATGGACAGTCTAGATTCAAATATGATCAACCGGGCTAGTATAACACACCGAGAGTTACAACCTGTATGGGTATTTTTTACATGCTTCATTATTAATGCTTGGAGGTTCGTGTTGCTCTGCTGAGAACAACACCCAGTCGTCATGCCGCACCGATAATGAGTACAGGAAATACAAGGATGGTCATGCATTAATTAATAATGTTGTAAATTCACAGGGTATATGGGATTGTTGCTACATGCTCCAATCTGGATGAATTTCATATATTTAATTCATAGAATACTGGGATTGTTGCCACATGCTCTATTCTAGGTGAATTAGTAAAGTGAAGAAGTATTCATCACTTATTAATGGCTTTATCTTTTGCAAGATGTTAGTGCATAATTTTGGCTTTTACAATTTTTTTTTTTTTTTGGTAAGTCCAAAATTTGATTAATAAATATCAAAATTTACAGGATAGATTACAAGGAAAGAGATCAAAAGATCCCAAAAACTGAAAAGTTACTTGAAACGAAAGTAAGAGACATAGGGATATTCAATAGTTATTAGAAAATTTGGTCTGCCAACATGGCTCATAATTTGACCATTTCTTAATAAACAGCCTCTTTTGGCCATGTTATCCGCTGCGAAATTCACTTCTCTATACGTGTGTTCAAAAGAGATTGAATCATAGTAACCTTGAATCATCTCCCAACAAAGTTTGATCATCCAAGGAACCTGCGAAGTAGAGAAATCATAGATTGCACTAATCGAGTCTGAACGAACAATAACGTGTCTCATACCCCAGTGAACTGCCTATTCCAGACCCGCTAGAATACCACAAACTTCTACCAGATAATTATTCGTCGTACCAAGACCAATACTCATTTCTCCCATCACCAAGTAATCAGCGTTTCTAGCAACCACACCAGCGCCCGCACGACCAGGATTACCCTTTGCCGCTCCATCGCAACAAAGAATCCAAAAACATTCCAGGGGATGGATATTCTTAACCAACCTGTGTTTGACTCTAAAGAAATTTAGGATATTCAAATCGTACACCGAGTTATGCATATAACTTTTAATTCTACTAGAGTGCTCATGAACCAGATGAAAAACCCTCTTTTACAATTTTAGCCTTAAATGAAAATCCACCATCAACATTAAGTCCCCTGCCTAACACATAATGGTTACACTATTGTGGGGTAGGCATGAGATGGTGAAAAATTTGTATACTGAAATGACCAAGCTAATGTTAATACATACTTACCTCATAGATAGACATCGTCAGGTGCTTCCCTGGGAGTCTTGATTAGGGTTTGGGAGAAAAGTACGACTTGGTCGGCGTTGAGACCTCATTCATTGGACGAGTTCCATTGTAGTTGATTCGGTCTCCCTTAGGGTTTCCTTTAGTCTGTAAGCTGGGTTTAAAACCATCATTCATTGATAGATTTTTCTGCAGAAAACTCTATCTCTCCAACATGTCGAGCAATAACAGATCATCTTCTTCGTATCACCCAGGATCTTCTTTCAAGAGTGCGCTCCCGTTTGAGACTCAATATGAGCAGCTTTGCGATGACTCTTCTGTTCATGCTCGCCGGGTTAAGAAGGATGTACCAGTCCGTTCTCCCCCTTTTTTGCAGAGACGTCCAAATGTGACAGTGGTTGATGATGATGACTTGACCAGTCCTCTTCCTTCAAGTTCAGACATACATACTCCTTCGGATCTTGATGATGCTGATTTAGGTATCTTGTCTTATAACTATCCAACGCAGGTTTTCCGTTCGATATTCACATGAAATGTTTGTCTTCCATCTATCGCAACATCGGTAGATTCTTGGTGCGGAAGGAGTTTGTGCCTTTATACACAAAAGTATAGAGGAGATATGGCCACATTGCAACCAGGAATGTCGTTCAACACTGTGCTTCTGCCTTGGTTACCACGGTAAACTACCTCCTCCCTCTGATTGTCGAGATGGAAGGTACCTCCATTCGCAATGTTGCTAAATCAAAATTTGAAGAGTGGGAGAACATGGTGTCTACCTGTGAATAAATGGAATTCAATATGGGTTGGTTACGGCAACGTCTTTACGTTATTAAGGTTGATCGAGCTGGTATCCTTGTGAATGTAGTTCCTGCTGCAAAGGACATCTTGGAAGAAGAGAAGGCTCTGGCTTCTGAATCAGAGAAGGTAAAGTAGGTAGTACAATACTTGAAGAAAAGGATAGAGAGATATCAAGCTATACTGGAGATAATTCTCTCAAAGAACTATAATCTGCTAGATGGCCTCCTCTAAGTCGCATTCAGCTATATTCCCTCATTGTTAATGACATTTATGTCAAAAAGTTTTCTTTTGAACATCTTTGCGGAATAAATTGCATTGGTTTTTTGATAAATGAAACGGGTTTTTTCATTAATGCATATCTGAATATAATTGATGATTCAAACATGTAATGAAAATAAATGCATGCATTATAGCCTCATGAGACAGAGCGGACAATGGTCAAGCATGATATGCCTTGAGCCATTTTCCATTGATGACCGCTTCTATCTTGCCTCCGTCCACCTTAATGATCTTGTAGTAGCCAGTACGGTAATCCTTGGTGACTGTGTAAGGACCTTCCCATTTCGGTGAGAATTTTGGTGTGGACATGTCTTGTTGGATGTGCTTGGCCGTTTTCAAGACCAAATCTCCTACTTTGAAAATACGTGGTTTCATAGTTTTGTTGTATGCCCTGGGAATTCTATTATTGTACACCTGAGTGCGTTCTTTTGCTTTGTTTCTTCTTAAATCCAGAGTGTATAACTCCACTACTCTAGAGTTAGAGGCTTCAGCCTCGTTCCAATGGATCCCGGTTACCGCTGCAATCCTGGCTGATGGGATTTTGATCTCTGTTGGGAGAATAACTTCCACTCCGTAAAAAAGTGAGTATAGGGAAACTCCAATGGAGCTTCTAGGTGATATATGATATGCCCATAGTGCCATTGGTAAATGGTCATGCCATTCCCTAGGATTATCGTGTACTGTTCGACTGATGATCCGGATCAATGTTTTGTTGGTACTTTCAGCTTGTCCGTTCTCTTGAGGATAGTAGATGGTGGAGAAGACCTGTATAATGCCATAATATTCAAGTAACTCTCGTACCTGTTTATTGGCGAAGGGAGTGCCATTATCAGTGATCATATGCTTAGGCACACCAAAACGACAAATGATATGTTCTTTAGTGAAAGCCGCAATTGTTGCTCCTGTAGTTCCTCGCAGGGGAATGGCTTCTACAATTTGGTGAAGTATTCTGTCGCGGTTATGATGTACTCGTGCTGCTTCAATGATGGCGGATTGATTTTCCCGATAATATCCAGTCCCCAGCTGTAAAATGGCCATGGAATGCTTATCAAGTGCAAAGGGGTGGAAGGCGCATGAACAAGGTTCCCATAAATTTGGAATTTGTGACAGTTTTAAACAAAAGCGGCTGCGTCATCCTCCATGGTCGTCCAATAGTATTTCTCATGTATCTGAAGAAATAGTTTCCTTTTTCCTTGATGTTCCCCTTCGTGTGTTTCCTTCAGCATGACTGGGATTTCTACCTCAGCCAGGCATCGTAATAGATCACCTCCGAAGCTGTTGCGATACAGGATCCCTTCGTGGAAGACGAACCGCTTGGCCTTTTTCTTTATCTTGATGGCATCCTGATTGGCAGGAGTTGCTCTGTTACGGAGATAGCTAATGTATGGCTCTCTCCAGTCCCCAATGTGGTTCACATTAAAAACTTCCAATTGATGTGGCGGTGCTTGGCAATTTGAGAAGGACTTCTGAACTATTCTGGATTGAGTCTCCATCTCTGGCCAGTAATAGCCCAGGCGTTGAATTCGTCGGTAAAGCGTTACCACCAGTGATTGTACATAAATTTTATTGTAAACACGATTCATCTATAGTTGTGCTTCGTCATCCCCAAGACATATTGATAGGTAACCATTTGAGTTTCGATAATATAGCATACCATGAAGCATGAAGAAGTTATGCATGGTTTTGAGACTGACCTTTCCTTGGGAGAGTGAGCTGTTGATCTCTTGAATAATCGCAGTTCGCCAATCGTCAATCTTGGTGTCTTTGTATTGTGATAGCTATGTCATAACTATGGTTCTCCTCTTTATTGTCAAGGTTTCTTCCAAACCTTCGAACTTCAATTTGGAAGCCAGTGTTGCTAGACAATCGGCGTGTTTGTTGTTGCTGCGACCAACATAGGTTATGGTTGCATCGGCAAAATAGTTTAGTAACATTTTTTCTTTTGATCAGTATGGATCTAGCGTTACTTCCTTCAATGCATATACTCCATTCATCTGGTTCACCGGTAACTTGGAGTCGCCTCTTATCTCCAGACGCGTGACTCCTGCTTTCTTAGCTATTAACATCCCTATGAGGAAGGCTTCATACTCTGCTGAGTTGTTAGTGCATTCGAAGTCCATCTTGAAGGAGTGTGAGAATACTTCCCCAGTTGGAGACTTATGCTCCTCCAGTATTACTGGTAGGGGTAGCAGAGCCATCAAAATACAAGAGCCATACTTCTTCTTCCAAAACAGAGATGTCTGAAAATTCTCCAGGAAGATCCTCGTGTAGCCCTGTAGTGCCTTCTCTAGGGAATGTTGCTAGTAAGTCTGCGACTGCTTGACCCTTGATAGCTCTAGGTGATGTAAATGTTATTTCCAGCTCTGACATTTGGAGAAGCCACTTTCCTATCCTTCCCATCAGGCCCGGATTTGAAAGTAAAAACTTTGCAGGATTATATTTAGACACGAGTATCACCTTATTGGACAATAGGTAATGCCTAAACTTCTGAATGTAATGGATCAAATCTAAACATGCTTTCTCCGCTTTGGGATATATGAGTTCAGTATCTCTCAATATTTGGCTGAAATAGTATATAGGACGTTCGATTCCCTCGTCATATTCATGAGCAAGTAGAGCCCCTACGGCGGTGTCACTAAAGGCGGTGTAGAGACACATCGGATTCCCTTGGACAAGAGACTTCATGATGGCTAGAGATGATAGTATTCGTTGAATCTTTCAAAAAGCTTCATGTTGGGTTACGGTCCAAACGAAACTGGCTCCTTTCTTCAGCAAGGGGGTGAATGAGGCGCAAAGTTGGGCTAGACCAGGTATAAAACGTCGAATGTAGTTCAACTTGCCCATGAAACTTTGGAGATCCTTCATAGTTCGTGGAGGCGGCATTGTGAGGATAGCATGAGTCTTGGACGGGTCTATCTTGATCTCTTTTGCAGTTACTTGGAATCCCATAAATTTTCCTAAAGAGATACCGAAAGCGCATTTCAAAGGATTCATCTTCAACTTGTATTCTCGACACAACTCAAACACTTGTCGTAAGATGTTGGTGTGATATGCTCGAGCTTTTGACTTGACCACGATATCATCTACATAGTCTTCTACTTGTTTATGCATCATGTCGTGGAAGATTTCCGCCATAGCACGTTGATACGTTGTGCCGACGTTCTTTAAACCAAATGGCATAACAGTATAGTAAACATTGCCAAGAGGGGTTCGGAAGGCTGTCTTACTTGCATCGTGCTCATACATCCTTATCTGATTGTATCCACTGTAACCATCCATGAAGGAGAACATGCCATGTCTGCTGGTGACGTCTACTAACATGTCGATGTTAGGCAGAGGAAAGTCATCCTTGGGGCAGCACTTGTTCAAGTCTCTAAAATCCACGCAGCACCGAATCTGTCCATTTTTCATCTTTACTGGGACCAAATTAGCTAACCAGGTCGGATGATGAATAGGTATAATGAAGTCAGCACCTAGAAACTTCTGAATTTCGTTCTTGATTTGTTCTTTCACTTCGTGTCTGAATTGCCTCGGAGATTGCTTGATTGGATTGGATCCAGGTATGATATGTAGGTGATGGGTGACCAATTTTTCGTCTAGACCAAGCATTTCCTCGTATGTCCAGGAAAACACATTTTGGTACTCCTTGAGTAGTTGAACAAGACACGCATGTGTTCCGTTTGTGTTCCGTTGTTCTTGCAGCATTCAACTGGGGACAGATACTGGGTGCCAGTCTCTCCTGCTAATTACTAACAGCGGCGTCGGTATATTGTCTTCCCCTTCTGATCATGTTTTGCCTCGAAAGTGCGTTCCCTTTTGGTGTGAGCATGGGTTGAAACTTCACCGGATAAAGATGGACGCCTCGTCAGAATAGGCGTGTCGTGGTGTTTACCCCACCAGTGATGCAAGTCGGTATTATTCCTGGATTGAAACCCACGTGGGTAGTGGGGTGCACATGACTTTGTTTGACCTTCCCAGCGGAGTTTCTTTTGGCTCGAACAGTTCCACTCCGCATATTGGTGCGTACGGAGACAATGATGCAGGAATACAGATGACTTCCTCATTTAACATGGTCTCCAGGCACTGGTGATACGTTGAAGGGATGACCTTATTTTCATGAAGCCACAGTCTCTCTAGTATCATATGGTAGTCCAACTCCTTTTCTATGACTTCAAATTTTACTTTTAACTGAACGTGTCCTATTGATAAATTCAGATTGACATACTCGTATGTGTTGGTATGGTTTCCTTCGAAGTCCGTCATTGTGGTGGGCTGCCGTACAATCTTGCATGGGCTAACCTTGGATGTTCTGAGAGTCTTGAGATTAATCATATTTGAAGATTCTCCTGTGTCGATGAGGGCCCTCCTGAACTCTGAACCCTTGATGCGTGCGGTAACACGTAGGGCCCGGTTGTGACCTTCCTCTACCATCATGTCATCTTCTGTAAATGTAACATTATTTACAGAAGTTTCCAATACAGTTAGGACTTCTGGACGTGAAGGAGTCAGGTGTTCATCCAGATCTATTTTATTAATTGCAGCAAACGTCTCTGCCAGTTGATTCTTCGAGAGGTGCAAGAGTTCACACACGCTTTCCACTAGAGATGTCGCTTCCTGATCCACTAGTCTCTGGTTAGTAGTAAAGCTGTTGATCTGAGGGGAACTAGTCCCCGGTGTAGAGGTCTCCGGAACGCTCATCTCTAATATCATCTTGATGAGGAGATCAAGTATGCCTTTTACCGCTTCTTTGATTAGCTCCATGTTCTTCGTGTGAATCTCATGTACCCGTGCTAGTTCGCTTAATATTGGAAATCTCCTGATCATGCCATCAGATACACCGTTAGGAGGATGGGTATCTCCATTGGAGGAACCGTCAGGATTTGAGACTATCGAGGAGGTCCTAAGACCAACCATCTCGAAACTGATTGAATGGTATTGAAGAAATTGACTTTACAACCGAGAGATTAGCCTTCCACTGTGGTCGCCAATTGTTTATGGGTGAAAACTATTTCTGACGGTTTTGGTAATTTGGGGTGTGTGGATGAGAAATGAGTCTAAACCTTAAACAAATACACTGCACGGGAGTGCTTGTAGATTCGAGAAATCAATCTGTGCAAATCCGTCCTAAACCAATAAATGGCCGTTCCAGACTTGTTTCGGTCACAAAGTGAAGGAGATGGGGTTGATTTTAGGGAGGGAATCAAAGAAGGTTTTGAGATTGTGAAGGTGTTGGCTATGTATGACTTGTATCAGAAAGATGAACTGGCTTGCAGGATGTAAGCTATCAGTTCCGGTGTTTGAATACGATTGTATCAACACTTGCCTCTATTGTCGCGTGACGAAAATTATACAGAGGCAACAAGCCATAAGAGAAAAAAGATAAGATGAGATCAATGGGTTTTTACATGAAAGTGTAAAGACGTCCTGCGATTTCATTGCAAGACGGCAATGTCATAAGATGTAGTTCTCGCAAGGGAGCTTAAACTTATCATATTGTCGCAGAGATGTTGAAAAATATGGATAAGGCAAGATCAATGGGTTTTTACATGCAAATGTGAAGATATCCTGCGATTTTGTCGCAGATACAAAAGAAAAATTGGCAAAATAAGACCTTTAACTTGGAAGGCAAAATAAGACCAATAGAATAATCTCAAACATTAATTATTTTCTTTTAAGAATGCAGGAAAGATTTTTCCATCGCAAGAGAGATAGCAAGAACTATTTTGAATCTCTCAGAAATACTATTCAGAATCTCTTAGAAGAATTGTTCAGAATTTCTCAGAAATATTATTCAGAGTCTCTCAAGAGGATTGTCTACAATCTTGCAGCACTATTCAAAATCTCACAGAACGATTCATCGCAACACTATTCATCACAGCATTATTCACGTCACTATTCAGAATCTCGCGGCGATATTTCAGGAACACTATTCATAATTTCGCAGGGTTATTCAGAAACTCGCAGATACATTTAGAATCTTCTAGACACATTCAGAAACTTGCAAACTCATTCAGCACCTCGCAAACTATTCCAGAGTTTCGCAGGAAATGTGATTATTTAGCAGAATATGATTATTTTATCGCATGAGGCAGAGGCAATACAAGAATAAAGAAACAGTTCGTTCATTTAACATTTTCTCAAGGATTCTACCTCCATAGATAAAGAAAAGAGGCAACTATGGATTACCAAGAAAACATTTTATGTTCTTTATCTTCTCGACAAGAATCATTTCCAAAATGGACAGGGATTTTCACCAAAAATGAAGTAATAATTTCGCATGAACAAAGTCAATACTTATGATTTTCATTCAAGGACAGATACTTCTTATATTATGAGGATTGAGTACTTCTTATATTTATTCAAGGATACTTCATACTTCGAATACTTCAAGAGTTAATACTTCTTATTTACTTAGCAAAGATATGGAACTTCACAAAAGAATAGAGGCAAGTGCGTACTTTTCGACTCTAGTATTCTTTCGCTCGTTCCTTCATCAACAAAGATCAAAGACTACTACAACAACATATTCTTTTCTTAAAGATTACTTTTCAAGCAATATTCAAGAAAAAAGAGGCAAGATGTAGGACCAGAATATCGCTACAACTATGTTCACGCGAGATTAACAACACTTCTGCAAGCATCAACGCAAGCTCTCCAACAACACTTTGCGAATGTCAGAGAATAATACAAAGAATGATGTAATAGACAACGACAACATAAAACATGAGAAAGATGTGAAGATTTTGTAGTTAGAGAGAATGCTCGCGAGCACAAGATGGGAGCTCGCGAGAGCAAGGCATAAAATGAAGATTTTTTGGTTATAGAAGAGTCTCGCGATCACGATAGCAGATCTCGCGAGGAGCATAGAAGAGCCTGCGAGGAGCATAGCAGAAATCCTAAAAATGGGAAAGATGAGTTGAATGTGAGTTGTCACCCACTATGAAGATACCTATATAAAGAGAAGAGCAGGAGAGTGAAAGGGGAGGACACAATTTTAGGAGAGAGAGAGATATTTTGCAGAGAGAGAAAATGTATTTTTCTTTATCATCTTCATCCCCAAAACTAAATTTAGAACTCCATTAATGGAGATTATGAATGTAAAATCAAATGTAAATTATAACAATAATAGTGAAGAATCATGGATGTAGATCAAATTGATCGAACCATGTAAAAAATCTTGGTGTCCATTTATAATTTTAGCAACTTTACTACCGTTTTTATATGTAGATCTAGAAATTAATATCAAGATGTGATAAGGGGTGTGTTGTAGGAAAACCTGCAACTACAAAGTCCTCCCTTGGACGACCACATAGTGTAGTAGAGTGATGGGTGGTGATCACCATGACGCCTCACTGACCAATTAACTCTTGAACATGGATGTATAACCAAGCCGGTGAAGTTGGAGGGACGAGATGATATTTGAGACACTCATCTGCGACCGTTAGTGCAATTAGGGTTTTAGAAGTGGTGTGCAAGCACCACTTTTCAGCTTGGTCGAATCCAAGCTTGGGACACGATTTTGGCATGGTCGATCGGGCATGCATGTAGACGACATGCCGGTATACATGCCCCTACCTCATTGTCCCGTGAAAGTGTGATCTGGACCACTCAATTTGTCCATCAAAGAGGAGCGGTCAGGATTGATTTATGACAAAAGTTTGGTGCCGCAAATGCTACGCGTCATGCCTTTTTCAGGCATGCGTTTCAGGACAACCAAGCTTGGTCGGTCCCGTCCAGGCTGGTGAACATGCATATTCCTTATTTTCCCATAGGAACGTGATCTAATCCACTCAATTCGTCCAGCGAAGTTGAGTGGTCGAGATCAGATTGCGATTGGAAAGTGTGACCACGCTAGTTTGGGCATGCGAATTAGAACGACCAGGCATGGCATGCCTTGGCCGATCTAGTATGGAGATAGATGGGTCCACGGTGATCATGTAGATTCTCACTGGACCTGCTCAGTCGACTCCCAAACCCTCCATTCGATTAGCAGAAAACGGACATTTGCGATCAATGCAAACCCTAATTAGGGTTTTTCCGGCCGTGCTACATGCCCACTTTGGGTGCACGATCTGGAACGACCATCCATGGTTGATCCTGATCAATCAGTCATGTGTGTAGGAGGTCTTACAGTGAGCGGGTTGACATGCTCTGGGCCCTTTGAATCTACATCTACACCCTCCATCTATGCCTGCGAAGATGGATGGTTGAGACTGTTTTGCGACACATGTAATGTGATGCAAACCCTAATTTAGGGTTTTTCGTCCATACTGCTTTGGCTTGGACGGTTTGGCAAGCTATGCCACCCTTTTGGGAAGACCGACCATGCGGGGCCCGCGTTGGGTCGGTAGTGAATATTCCATTACCTGTTTGGGGTCATGGATTCGATCTAAGCCATCCAACCATGCTTGGTGAAGTTGGATGGTCGTGATCATTTCTAAGACTGATATGGATAGTCCATATTCAAATATGCTCAATCGGGCTAGTATAACACACCGATAGATGTATGCTCAATCGGGCTAGTATAACACACCGAGAGATGTATGCTCAATCGGGATAGTATAACACACTGAGATTTGCAGCCTGTACGGTTATTTTGTACATGCTTCATTATTAATGCTTGGAGGTTCGTGTTGCTCTGCTGAGAACAACACTCAGTCATCATGCCACACCGATAATGAGTACAGGAAATATAAGGCTGGTCATGCATTAATTAATAATGTTGTAAATTAACAGGGTATTTGGGATTGTTGCTACATGCTCCAACCTGGATGAATTTCATGTATTTAATTCACAGAATACTGGGATTGTTGCCACATGCTCCATTCTAGGTGAATTAGTAAAGTGAAGTAGTATTCATCACTTATTAATGGATTTATCTTTTGCAAGATGTTAGCACATAATTTTTGCTTTTATAATTTTAGCCTTAAATGAAAATCCACCATCAATAGTTACCTTGGTAACAAAGCATTCAATATTCACCGTTAGATGAAAACCTGATTAGATTCAAGCTAAAATCTTTCAACCGTTAGATCGAACTTAGCTTGTTATACACAAATAAAATATACGTCATTTAGGTTCGTGTAACCGTACCTAAACGTGTACAAGTCATTGGTTGAACAGTATTTAACCAAATGGTTAGCCATATGAGCACTTTCATATCAACCATATTCATCTTCACCTAAATTAGTTCAAATGACTCAAAAGAACTAGTTAGAGAGTTGTTCAATTGCTTAGATCTCATAGAAATATACAAGACACAATCGAAGAAAAATGGGTTTTGATTCACCCGAATCGATTCATGAACTTTATAGCCACGGTTTGCAAATATGGATTCCATAGTTTATATATATTTAAGTTCATGAATAAACCAGTTTTAGAAAGTAACACACTTAAGTATGCGTACGGGTATGCGTACTTAAGTAACCGGATTTGAGTCTGTTTTGGTTTCCAAACTCAGCAAAAATTCATGGACGTGAAATTTCCGCCAGTATGCGTATGGGTATGCATAGTTAGGTAACCAAATTGAGCTGGTTTTGATTTCCAAACTTAGCAGAAATTCACGGACGTGAACTTCCGTTAGTATGTGTACGGGTACGCATACTTACCCAGTCTCCATCAACCATTTAGTACACACACAAGTATGCATACATTTGGTTCCCGATTTTGGACTTATACACTAATGCGCGAACACATTATATGCTTATATACAAGGATGGTTACATGTTCTAAACTCTCATTTCAATCATTGGAACATTCTTAAAGAATGTTAAATAGAGGTTACTCACGCATTATTTTTCATCAAAGCAATTTTCAAGATATTGAAATAACCAACATGACTTTCGTCACTTGTAAAGATGAACTTGGCCAAAGCGAAAGCTTACCAAAACATATTTCGAGAAAAAGATAAGAGATATAAACTCGGCTCGAAATAGCAAATGTGTATAATCGAAGTCTATACAATAATAAGAATTTTTTCTCAAGATAAGAGACAGAGTAGTTAAAATTTTTGAGTGATAGTGTTTATGGGTGAAAACTATTCCTGCCGATTTTGGTAATTTGGGGTGTGTGAATGAGGAATGAATCTAAACCTTAAACAAATGCACTGCATGGCGAGTGCTTGTAGATTCGAGAGATCAATCTGTGCAAGTCCGGCCTAAACCAAGAAATGGTCGTTCCAGACTTGTTTCGGTCACAAAGTGAAGGAGATGGGGTTGATCTTAGGGAAGGAAGCGAAGAAGGTATTGAGATTGTGAAGGTGTTGGTTGTGTATGACTTGTATCAGAAAGCTGAACTGGCTTGCAGGATGTAAGCTATCAGTTCCGATGTTTGAATAAGATTGTATCAACACTTGTTTTTGCTGTCTTGTCTTGTTTGAAAAATAAGATGGATAACCTATTTATACAAGTATTTTAGCCTAACCTTCGTATCTCGTGGGAAGTGTAGAAAGTGGAGTGACGGAGTAGTGGAGTAGTGTGTTGGTGTCACACGACCAGGCTTGCCCACTTCTCCCATCATCACTAACAGTCTATGAATTACTGACACGTTCTTATGATGGCGCATTGTGCACTGCACGCTGTAAACCGCCAGACCAATACCCCAGTATGTATCCCCCAGTTTGTGACATGATTGATATCTTGAACATGTGGATCATGGGACCCACAGAAAGTAGCATGTAATGCTACGTTATTTAGGAAATTGATACTTGTGAAGTATCATGTGTATACTATACAGGTACTGCATCGAGTATATTCAGCATGTATGAAGCATCGATGTTTGAGAGTCTCAAAATAACCTCATGTCCAGCCTACTTCATGTGATGGTTTGGAGGTTGCGCAAGAAAGTCCTCCCTTGGCCGACCACATGGTGTGGTAGAGTGACAGGTGGTGATCACCATTATGCCGCACTGACCAATTAACTCCTTGCCAGGGTAGTATAACTAAGTCAGTGAAGTTGGACGGACGATATGATCTCTGAGACACTCATCTGTGACCGTTGGTGAAATTAGGGTTTTGGAGTAGGCGCACAAGTATTACTCTTCAGCCAGATCAAATCCAAGCTTGGGATACGAATTTTGGCTGGCCGACCGTACATGCATGTAGATGACATGATAGTGTAGGCGTCCATACCCCATTGTCTCACGAAAGTGTGATATGGACCACTAAATTTGTCTGGCGAAGTTGAGTGATCGAGATCAATTTGCGACAGAAAACTGGTGCCGCAAAAGCCGCACATCATGCTAACTTCAAGCATGCGTTCCAAGACAACCAATCTTGGTCGGTCTTGGCCGATTGGCCTGGCATGTAGGTGGTAGGATGCTGTTCACGCCTATACCTGATTGTCCCATGAAAACGTGATTTAAGCCACTCAAATTGTCTGGCAAAGTTGAGTGGTCGAGATTAGTTTGCAATTCGGGAAGTGTGACCACGCTAGTTTGGACGGACGATTTGGGATAACCAGGCATGGTATGCCTTGGCCGATCAGGTGAGGGGATAGATGGGTCCACTATTGTCATGTTGGCATGACCGGACCTGCTTAATCTAATCTTGGACCCTCCATTCGTGCCGGAGAAAATGAACGCTCGTGATGCTTAGAAACCCTAATTTTGGGTTTCACGGCCGTGCGTCATGCTCTGTTTGGGCATACTAATCAGGATGACCAACCATGGTTGGTCCTGACCGATCGGCCAGGTATGTTTGCGGGCCCACGGTGATTGTTTTGACATTCTCTGGGCCCTTTGAATCTACATCTACACCCTCCATCTATACCTGCGAAGATGGATGGTTGAGACTGTTTTGCGACACATGTGATGTGCCGCAAACCCTAATTTAGGGTTTTCCGTCCATACTGCTATGGTTCGGACATTTTTAGAAGCTAAGCCAATCTTTTGTGGAGGCCGACCATGCGGGGCTCGTATTGGTTCGGCAACGGATATTCCATACCTGCTGGGGATTATGGAATCGATCTGGGCCATCCTATCATGCTGGTGGAGTTGGATGGTCGTGATCATATCCAGACTGATACGGTCAGTCTGGATGCTCAATCGGGCTAGTATAACACACATAGAGTGGCTCAATCGGTCTAGTATAACACACCGAGAGTTACAGCATGTACGGGTATTTCGTACATGTTTCATTATAATGCTTGGAGATTCGTGTTGCTCTGCTGAGAGCAACACTTAGTCGTCATGCCGCACTGATAATGAGTACCGGAAATACAAGGCTGGTTGTGCATTAATTAATAATGCTGTAAATTCACAGGGTATGTGGGATTGTTGCTACATGCTCCAACCTGGATGAATTTCGTGTATTTTATTCACAGAATGGGATTGTTTCCACATGCTCCATTCTAGGTGAATTAATATAGTGAAGGAGTATCCGTCACTTATTAATGGCCTTATCTTTTACAAGATGTTAGCGTATAATTTTTAGGTTTTACAATTTTACCCTTAAATGAAAATCCACCATCAACATTAAGTCCCCTGCCTAGCACATAGTGGTTACACTATTGTGGGGTAGGCATGATATGGTGATATACATATGTGAGAAAGACAGGATAAAGAAGTTTACCCGGAAGAGTATTGAATGACCGCTAGTTGTCCATGTCGTTGCGCTTGTATGGAATCCTTTGGTGGGACCGGTTTCCTTCTTTGGGTATTTGAATCAAAAGAGGAATCCTTGTTCTATTAGGATTTTCTAAATTTTGTCTATGTAATGGACCGACCCCTTCTTCTTTTCCTCACAACTTTTTTTTTGTTTGGTTTTGCAGCTCCCGCCCGTGATCACTGCTGCTCATCGCCGACCGTCGCTGCCAATCGCCACCGGAGCTCGCCGTCCGTCCGTCCAAGTTAAGTTTCAGTTTTTTTTTTTATAGGAAAAACCCTAATTTCTTAGGTGAAAACCTTTTGATAGCTATATCATGCTTAGCTTTCCTATCAAGATTGATAATAAAACTGCCCATTTTTGCTAGAATTGTTTAGTACCGCGAGCATATGAATATGCCGTTTTTGCTTCTTCTTTCGTTGTTGCATGCAAAACCTAGCTTCTTAGGTTGTAGCTTGGAAAGGAATTAGGCTTGAATTTCGTAAACACGATTCCCATAAATATAAGGAAACCGTGTTATAATACGTGCACATGAATGCGGCCCCACAATATGCGTTTGATTCGAACGTGGGTCCCACCCACATATGCCCGATTAAAGTCGACCTTGTACTAGTCTTGTTCCCTGAACCAATACTGAACTTGAAACTCAGGAAATACCAGACTTGAAACCAATACCGGACTTGAAAATAATACCGGACTTGAAACTGATACCGGACTCGAAACTGATACTGGCGTTTAGACCCACTCCTAGATTTGTGCACTCTAACATGAATTGTGTCTTGTCATGTGTGATTTCATATCTCATGCGTTTTTTATACAAGTACTGAATCCTGTCCTTTGTTGTGAAATGAAGGAAAGAATTCTTGTTGAGATGTAATCTGTAGATATTGCTGGTGCCAGGTCAGGAAGTATTGACAGCTTCAAAGATATGCTGAGAAATGCTGATGAGTTGTTTAGTTCACCTTTTCCGAACACTAAGAAACATCCTTCTCACAAGATAGTCCTGCTCTCCGATTCAGAAAATATGGAGGCTGGTCCATCTTCTTCTTCAGCACTTGTGATGAGGTTCTGTCTTCGAAGAAATGAATATCCACCCTCTCACATCGACTTCAGGATTTGTCATACTCCACTAGGCTCTTATGAAGGGTGGATGAGGCGCATGTTGAATAATAAGAATTGTAAAGCTAATTTGACCAAAACGCAAATCCTCAATGCGGTTATGACATCTGCTACTCTGGAAATTAAAAAAGACGCCGCAGGTTTGATTACTTTCATTTCTCGTTGGCGTCCTTCTCCTCATATAGCCATATATAGATGGGGAGAGATGACTATTACTCTGGAAAGCGTAGTTGTATTGATGAACCTTCCAGTTGCTGGAAGTTTTTATTACGAGCTTTCCGACACAGAAAAACGTGATCATGATGCTATACTCCGAAAGGTGGCCGAATTCGACGATCTGGACAAGGAGGAGAAAAAATATACGAGATGCTTTTACACCTGATGGGTGTTAAAATAATCTCTTGCAGACCTAGAACCGGATCAGAAGTTGGAAAACGAGCTCAGCGTGATTGCATTTCTGTCTTTATGGCTATCCAGAGACATATTTGTCGATGGTTCTGGAAAGAAGACCATAAAAGGTAAACTTGTTAAGATTGCCATAAAGCTAGCTAAAGGAGAAGTCCTTCCTCTCGGTGCCCTGTTTCTTGGATCACTGTATTCTCATCTGGACGCCTTAGCAATGGACATGCATGTTTCCAACGGGTACAAGAAGGTGGAGTCGTACGTCCACTTTTATTTTCTCCAGGCATTCTTGTGGGAACATTTTAAAAGTTATGCTCCTGTTCCTGCAACTTCGCTCAACAGTTTGTATGGTGGTTCGAGAAAACTCCGCTGGCAGAGGAGGTGTCTCAGAGCCTGTGTGAAACTCGTGGACATATTTGAAAATGTGTATTCCATAGATTTCCGTCCATGGGGACCAATCCACTCTTTAATTGTTCAGCTAAATACTTTTGCCATTGCCTCTGACAGTCCTGATGCTGTATTGCGTACTGATGTTCAGACCATGAAATTTGGAGAACTTATTTACCTGAACAGCTGCATTCCAGGATATATTCCATCTCTATTCAACGAAGTATTTACTGTGACTCCTTATAATATCGACAGAGTTTCTCGTCAAATGGGATTTGATCAGGGCATTCCATTTATCCGTCCGTCGGAGGCTCCAAAAGAACTTTTTCCAGGTATATTTAATGCCGACGTGTTCTTGACACTGCAGAGCCTTCCCTTCTGTACCACCGGGAGAAAACCCGTGGTAACTGATAAGTATAAGGAATTTTGGAGGAAACAACTATTGGATTTCCAGGAGTTCTCGGAGGACATTGCGGCGGATTCTCGTGGTGAGCCATCCTCTGACGTTTTGAAGAAACATTTCCATTTGAAACCACTCCCAGGAAAATGGATCAGAGCTGATGATTGCAATCCCCAAGAAGGAGGGAGGTCCAAAAGGCAGGCAAGCAATTCAGTGATCCTTAATTTCTACAATATGCAGGTATTTAAATATCTTTATGTCGACTCCTTTATTTCTCCGGAGTGATCTCTTCTAAGAGTGATTCTTGCTTGAATTTAGGGAATTCCGAAAAATAATGTTTTCACAAGGTTGGCGCGCATTCAGAACGAAAAATCCGGTGACGTTGGCCCTCGTGTTGAGAATTCTGGCGATACTGATCCTTATGCTGAGAAATTTGGTGAAACCGAAACCGCTCCATCATTGGACAATGACAGAGATGACGTAATCTCGGATGGACAATGCGCTTATGTAAGTGATATTGTTGATGAGGTGGTGATGGAAATCAGTACCCAGAGCGAAGTAGACATCAGGAGAAATGTAGGAGAGGCAAGATATGCTATCGTTGAGACGACTCCCCTTGAAGCACGTTCTGAACAGGTTCCGATCAATCAAGATGCGGTGACTTCTTCCGAAAGGCCTCCTGCAGCTGACCAGGCTCTTGTAATTGGTGAAGTATTGGTAATGAATCCTGGGCTTTGTTCGATCCTCCTTTCACTGTACCCTCTCCAGGTCATGTGTTGGTTGGAGGATTCAGCGTGCCATCTCAGTTCGAAGGGTTGTACAAGGCGATATGGGAGAAGCACGGCCACATTGATACAACTACGAAGCTCAAAAGTCGAAGCTCAAAAGTCGCATTGTATTGGTCAATCGCGTCCAGGAAGCTTTATTTTCTATCCATGGGATGAGCGTCACGACTGGTCGAATAGTTTCTGAGGAGATGATTGAAGACTGGAAGTGTCATCGAGATGTGTTTGTACAATATGGCTTCAATTCTCCGTGGTTCTTCAAAGGGTTCTCCGAGATTCAGGAGCTCCAAAAATTACAAGATGAAGTCCCTTCTGCGGATTGTGTTACTCTCCAGGAAGAGAAGATTGAAAGGTTGTCTAATGAGTTGAATCTGGAACAGGCCGTTCTTCAGAAAATGAAAGCCGTTTTGGCACAGAAAGACGAGTTGTTGTTGAAGGACTTTCCTTGAAGGATTCACGCAACTTATTTGTCTTTTCTTTTAGATGTTCTTCTTTTTTAGTGATAGTGAGGATTTCCATTCATAATTTGACTTCTGGTTTTGAATTAATAGGTAATTGAATCGGTTTATTTTGAGATAGTTTTATGAATCGATTTCTTGAAAAGGGATTATCTTAAATGGAATTTGCATCTTGGTCATGAATGTTTGCACATATCATATGAGATTCCAAATGTCGCGTAAAATGGAAGTATAAAAGGAAACAAACATGGTGTTTAATTATTAAGCCTCTTTTTTCCACACCCGGGATGCCAGTCCCCAGTGAACTTTAAACTATCTTTCTTGTAGGATTGTTGGATATAACTTACTTGATTTCGAGACCTTACTTATGTAAAACTGAAGTAGTCCCTCCAAGGAAGTCGTCCGCATTGATCTCTCAGAGAAGGAAAGTTATCCCTCCGAACCAAGATTTTACTGAACAATGCGCTTCAAAGCGTTGCATTCACTAGTGGGGTGGTGAAGGAATCGGTGGAAATGATAATACCTCGGGTCCATTACTTCTTGATCAGTAGGCGGACACCATACCGGAGGTAGTTCCACATCTCCGTTTTGCACCCAGGCCTCCAGAAACTCCAAAGTCTTCTTCATTGGGAAGGGAAAGTGTAGGTACTTTGAGTTTAGCTTTTCCTGCATTAGTGGGCGTTATGATGTCTCTACGTGGCTTTGATGTGGAACACTTTTCGGAGATGAAGTTGGAAGATTTGCGAGTGTCATCATATCCGCGGATCGCTTGCCTGGGTAAAGAGATGTGGAAGGTGTCGTAATATCACTGTTGAGTGATCGAATTGAACGCTCCCAGCCTCTGTATTCACGTATTTCTTGACTGATCTCTCCTTCCTCAAGCATTTATTCGCTTGGTCGAAAGGTCAATGCAGATTGGACAGTCTTCCGGGATTCAATAAGAGTCTTGAGATATAAATCTTCTAGCAGGACTCCGTAGGCTGCAGGTTCCCTTTATTTATTCGGCAGGCGTTGTAATACTCCGGACAAGTCTTTTCCTATGTGGAGTTGCCTCGAGTCTTCATTGTCGGATGGACCATGTTGTTCATATTTCCTGAGTCTCCTGCGATTACGTGATCTTTTCGCTTCTCCATTGGTAAAGGCGTGACCCCTGGCTAAGGGTCCATTATTTCTCATACTGCCTGAATTGATGTCTGTCGATCCTTCTCGTAATTGTGTTGTTATATCATTCAAAAGGCGGAATGTATCGCTCTGTCTTCTAGCGATACTAGCTTGATTTTCCAAGACATCCTCCAACATTCTAGCTATACTTCCCATGATATCTGAACCACATGTGGTTTCTTGGTGAGGATACATCGTGAGTTGAAAACCAAAAAATTGAGAATTCAATTTTTTGCAACCGAGAGATCAACCTCCCACTGTGGTCGCCAATTGTTTATGGGTGAAAACTATTCCTGCCGATTTGGTAATTTGGGGTGTGTGGATGAGGAATGAATCTAAACCTTAAACAAATGCACTGCGTGATGAGTGCTTGTAGATTCGAGAGATCAATCTGTGCAAGTCCGGCCTAAACCAAGAAATGGACGTTCCAGACTTGTTTCGGTCACAAAGTGAAGGAGTTGGGGTTAATCTTAGGGAGGGAAGCGAAGAAGGTGTTGAGATTGTGAAGGTGTTGGTTGTGTATGACTTGTATCTGAAAGATGAACTGGCTTGCAGGATGTAAGCTATCAGTTCCGGTGTTTGAATACGATTGTATCAACATTTGCCTTTGTTATCTCGTATTGTGCTATTCTTGTTAAAAAATAGGGCGGAGAACCTATTTATACAAGTCTTTTAGCCTAACCTTCGTATCTCGTGGGAAGTGGAGAAAGTGGAGTGACGGAGTAGTGGAGTAGTGTGTTGGTGTCACACGACCAGGCTTTCCCACTTCTCTCATCATCACTAACCGTCTATGACTTCCTGACACGTTCTTGTGATGGCGCGTTGTGCGCTGCACGCTGTAAACCGCCAGACCAATACCCCATTATGTATCCCCCAGTTTGTGACATGATGGATGTCTTGAACGTGTGAATCGTGGGACCCACAGAAAGTAGCATGTAATGATACCTTTTTTAGGAAATTGATACTTGTGAAGTATCGTGCGTATACTATGCAGGTACTGCATCGAGTATATTCAGCATGTATGAAGCATCGCTGTTTGAGAGTCTCAAAATAACCTCATGTCCAACTTACTTCATGTGATGGTTTGGAGGTTGCGCAAGCAAGTCCTCCCTTGGCCGACCACATGGTGTGGTAGAGTGACGGGTGGTGATCACCATGATGTCTCACTGACCAATTAACTCCTGACCAGGGTTGTATAACTAAGCCGGTGAAGTTGTACGGACGAGATGATCTCTGAGACACTCATATGCGACCGTTGGTGAAATCAGGGTTTTGGAGTAGGCGCACAAGCACCACTCTTCAGCCTGAATGAATCCAAGCTTGGGATACGAATTTTAACTGGCCGACCGTACATGCATGTAGATGACATGATAGTGTAGGCGCCCATACCCCATTGTCTCACGAAAGTGTGATCTGGACCACTAAATTCGTCTGGCGAAGTTGAGTGGTCGAGATCAATTTGCGACAGAAAAATGGTGCCGCAAAAGCCGCACATCGTGCTAACTTCAGGTGCGCGTTCCAAGACGACCAATCTTGTTCGGTCTTGGCCAATTATCCTGGCGTGTAGGTGGTAGGCTGATGTTCACGCATATACCTGACTGTCCCATGAAAACGTGATCTAAGCGACTCAAATTGTCTGGCGAAGTTGAGTGGTCGAGATTAGTTTGCAATTCAGGAAGTCTGACCATGCTAGATTGGACGGACGAGTTGGGATAACCAGGAATGGTATTCCTTGGACGATCAGGTGAGGGGACAGATGGGTCCACGGTGGTCATGTTGTCATGACCGGACCTGCTTAATCTAATCTTGGACTCTCCATTCGTTCCGGAGAAGATGAACGCTCGTGATCCTTAGAAACCCTAATTTTGGGTTTCACGGCCGTGCGTCATGCTCTGTTTGGACGTACGAATCAGGATGACCAACCATGGTTGGTCCTGACCGATCATTCAGGTATGTAGGCGGGCCCACAGGGATTGTGCTGACATGCTCTGGGCCCTGCGAAGATGGATGGTTGAGACTGTGTTGCGACACATGTGATGTGCCGCAAACCCTAATTTAGGGTTTTCCGTCCATACTGCTATGGTTAGGACGTTTTGGCAAGCTAGGCCAATCTTTTGGGGAGGCCGACCATGCGGGGCCCGCATTGGTTCGGCAACGGATATTCCATACCTGCTTGGGGGTTATGGAATCGATCTGGGCCATCCTATCATTCTGGTGGAGTTGGATGGTCGTGATCATATCCAGACTGATACGGTCAGTCCGGATGCTCAATCGGGCTAGTATAACACACCGAGAGTGGCTCAATCGGGCTAGTATAACACAACGAGAGTTGCATCCTCTACGGGTATTTCGTACATGTTTTATTATAATGCTTCGAGATTCGTGTTGCTCTGCTGAGAGCAACACTCAGTCGTCATGCCGCACTGATAATGAGTACAGGAAATACAAGGCTGGTTGTGCATTAATTAATAATGCTGTAAATTCACAGGGTATATGGGATTGTTGCTACATGCTCCAACCTGGATGAATTTCGTGTATTTTATTCACAGAATGGGATTGTTGCCACATGCTCCATTCTAGGTGAATTAATAAAGTGAATGAGTATCCATCACTTATTAATGGCTTTATCTTTTACAAGATGTTAGCGCATAATTTTTAGGTTTTATAATTTTACCCATAAATGAAAATCCACCATCAACAGATAGATAAGTTCTAAGTCTCCGCATACCTTTTTGCCGATGAAGTTCCACCAGTTCATTGAGTAGTTCATCGTCTTTATATGGTAGCGAAACTAGATATTGCGGAATCACAAATGATGAGACGAAGATGTTTGTGATTTATTTTTATCTTGTCCTATCGGAGATATAATCTTAAGAAAATTATTCAATTGAACTCGTACGATAGAAAATGGCAAGATCAGATAGCTCAACTACAGGAGAAGTAGTTTTTCTTGGCTTCACACTCCCAATGAAGTCTTTAAGTCGTTAACCGACAACGTCTCGAGAAGAAACCTACGGTTAAAAGATAATCTACTCTATCAAACCAACTAGTATCACACATGAGGTGTGGGTATTAGTTTTTCCAATTGCTAGACGTCTCCTTTATATAGTTTTCCAATCAGGGTTTGCAATCTAAGTTACCTTGGTAACAAAGCATTCAATATTCACCGTTAGATGAAAAACCAGATTTATCCAAGCTAATATCTTTCAACCGTTAGATCGAAACTTAGCTTGTCACACACAAATGAAATGTATTTCATTTAGGTTTGAGTAACCGTACCTAAACATGTACATTTGGTTGGTTTACAAATAGTTAACCAATGGTTAGCCATATGAGCACTTTCATATCAACCATATTCATCTTCTTAACAACTAATTCAAATGACTCAAAAGAACTAGTTGAAGAGTTGTTTAATTTCTTAGATCTTTATACATAGACACAATTAAAACAAAATGGGTTTGATTAACTCGAATCAATTCATGAACAATATAGCCACGGTTTGCAAAGATTGCATTCCTTATTTATTTATTGTTTAAGTTCATGAGCTAACCGATTTGAGAAATATAACCAGCTTGGGTACGGGGTATGCGTACCTTAGCTACCGGATTTGAGTTTACAAACTCAGCAGAAACTTTCGGTTCGAAAACTTCTGTGGGTACATGTATGGGTATGCGTACCTAAGGTGAGTGGTTTACTAGTTTGCAAACTACAAACTCAGCAGAAATTCTCGGTTCAAGAACTTCCTCCAGTACATGTACGGGTACGCGTACCTAACCTGTCTCCTTCACCAATGCCGCATGCAAACATATGCACGCACTTGGTTTCCGGTACATGGATTTATACACTAATGTGCGAACACACTATATATGCTTATATCCATAGGTGGTTACGTAACCTCAACTCTACATTTCAATCATTGAAACATTCTTCTATAATGTTATAATAGTCGTTAGACATAAGAATCGACTATCGTCATCAAAGCTATTTTCAAGATTGAAACGTTATCATGACTTTCGTCACGGGTAAAGATGAAAAGTGGTTAAAGAAAAAGCTTGCCAACACATATTTCGAGAAAAAGATAGGCGAGTAAACTCGGCTCGAAATAACAAATGTGTATGTATGAAAACTATCATACTTATAAGACTGTTGTCTCAAGAGTAGGAGATAGATAGACTTTTGAGTGCTAGATAATTTCAAGTCTCCACATACCTTTTTGGTTGGTTGAAGTTCCACTGGTTCCTTGAGTAGTTCTTCGTCTTCGTAAGATAATCACCATGGAGTCTGGAGTTAAACTATACTTAACTATCCTAGACCGAGACTTAGTCATAAGTAAACTAGAAATCAAGACGTATAGTTTTGATCACTAATATTGAAAAACATGCTTGGGATAGCAACGCATGCGAGTTCGACCGAGCAATGCTCTAACAATCTCCCCCTTTGTCAATTTTAGTGACAAAACTATCAATACATATGGATTACAAAATAGATAAAACTTTATAGCTTCTCGTCCACATGCTTGATCTCCTTGGTGCTTCAACATTACTCGAAAACTTTATCTTTTCCAAGTACTCCCATGATTCCATATATTTTCAGTTCAACATCATAGTTGTTGAAGTTCCATAGCCATAACAATGAGAAAACAAAAGATCTCGATCATTGTTATACAATATCATAATATTATTACACAGCATCAAAGTTCTTATATCACAACTTCGACAATAATACTGTGGTGATATGTATCACTCCCCCTTAGTCAATAATTTCGTCTCAACACGAAAACCACTCCCCCTTACATAATGATCCGAAAACCATATATATTTTTAGTGTGAACTATATATTAATCCACCGACTTTGTCAATAAAATTGGCAAAGGTACGAAAATGGGATCCTAATAAATTTTCCACACATATGCTTCAACACCAAAGAAAAGAACATATCAACTTTGTTTAGATGCAATCATAAAGCCAAAGCTAAATGCATTCATCAAGGAGTTTATAAAGATATAAGATAACCCCTAAAAATTCCACAGCCGCACTCCCCACAAAGATATGGAAATTAAGCGCAAGTTCAAAAGAACTCTCCCCATTTGATGTCATTCTCGAGAGAACAACAAGAGCGACCTTACTTTTACAAGAAAATAAGGATTTCTTTGGCACCAAAAATGACTTTGTATCCAAAATTCTCAATTAAACTAACCACAAGAAAACCCACGATTAATTCAATCGGAATACACAACCAATATAACCACAAAAAAATATATGATTATTCTAGTTTGGAATGCTCACAGAATAAGACTTATGGATCTATACAATATATACATAAAAAATGGATCATGGAAGATCAATACTGCGGCATAAACAAGGATTTATCCTATTTTTCATCACTGTTTGCACAATGACATACAATAGACATAAACATCGTAAACAAAAATTCATCCTATCTTCCATCAATTATTTGCATAACGACATAATAGGTTCAATTTTTGTTTGTCAAAAGTTCATCGATCTTGTATAAATACTTGCATATAGACATATAAAAGACATAACCTTTGACATCGTATGGGACAATAATAGTTCACGGAAGCAAAAACATATATCCCATAACATATTGCAATATATAAAACCATAAAGATTAATAATGCAAAAATCATCTTCCAAACAATTTTAGAGTTTAAATAAATAAATCTAAAAAACAAACAAAGATGAAAATATTGGACATAGCTATGTCTAATCACAATAATGGCTATTCCAAACTCTATATATTCTTCCTAAAACATAAGAATAAAATTCTCATAAGAAGACTTCATAGAAAAAAGGCACCATCTAACCAAGATGTGCAATAAGAGATCGAACACAAGCAAGTTCCTCATTAGCTTCCTTCAACTTAGTCTTTAAAAACTCTAGATTCTTTATGACAATCATGAATTGTTCATGTACAACATTGAAATCTTGGAGAAGGTTCCTAACCAGTTGTTGTGACATCTGGACATGCTGCTTGTTTTCATGATCAAATGCATTATAACAATTTATAAGAACAGGGTTCTCATAAAACTCAGCAATGTTGTTTCCTTCATTCTCAACTTCCTTTTTGCATCCATCTATAGTTTGCACCATTATCTCATATGAGACTATTTCCGTTACCGAGCGAGTATATACCAAGAAGAACTTCATGATTTATAGACTGCATATTGGTTATGTATGAAGTTTTCGAAAAATTTCCTTAAAATGAGGATCACCTCCGATTTTTTCGTGAAAAACAAAAATTTGATGTTCTTGTTTGTACTCGTTGCGTGGCTCTTTTAAAAATATTTCCAACGATATAAAATTTGTAAAATTCTAAGGCGCGGATTTTTAGATATGTTATGTCCAAGTTGCGCTTCCAATTATACCCCTGAAAAATTAGGCTGCATAACGAGTTATGCCTGAAAAGATAGTATGCATAACGAGTTATGTATTGATTCATTAATAATTTCATATAATTATGGGTGTCACTGTACCAAAAATTAATTGTGGGCTTGACAATGAGATTTTTTTTTTTTTTGGGTCTCCCCCTAATTTTCCCGAATGGAATTTTCTAAACAACTTTGATAAATACTGTAGCCTTTGTGGGGAGGCAACCGAGACAATCAATCACTTATTTTTCGCTGCCCAAAAACTCAAGCATATTTCTGTGCTTTATCATCTGCACATTCTAACCATCAAAAACCTGCTCTTAAATCTCTTACACATTACAGATGATGGAAGTAGATTCAGTACTTGTGCATGTATTCTTTGGTACTGGTGGAAAGAAATGAAACAATTATTATTTGAAGATAAAAAGTCACTCATCCCAGAAATGTCACAAGAAGTGGTTACCATTTTTAGGAAGTTTGTGCGGGAAACTATCAAAGTTAACCAATCTATGCAGCATACCATTCAAAGCAATCACTCCACTTGGAATCCCCCTAAACATGGTGTCACTAAACTCAATGTCGCTGCTGCATGTAAGGATGGTCTTAGCCGTTGTTGCTAGGAATAGTTCCATAGAGTTCACTAGTTGGTCAACCATCCACTTCTGTAGTAGGGTAAAAACTGATTCTGCTGAAAATGGTAAATTGGGTGTATCGATGAGAAACGAATCTAAACCCTAAATAAATGTACTGTATAAGAGTACTTTAGATTCAAGAGATCAATCTGTACAATTCTGTCCTAAACCAAGAAATGGTCGTTCCAGTCTTGCTTCGGTCACAAAATAAAGGAGAAAGTTTGATCTTAGGATGGAAAACAAAGAAAGTGTTGGTGCAGTTGTTTATTACTTGTATCAAAATGCAGAACCTGCTTGCAAAGTGTAAGTTGTAAGTTCTTGGTGTTTTCTGAGTACTTGCGTTGGTTATCAAAAATTGTTATTGGTTGAAAATAGATTGAAAATCTATTTATACAAGTCATAGTTGAATACACTGATCTCGTAGGAAGTGGAGGTAGTTGAGTGATGAAGAAGTGGGGATCGTGTAAAAATGGTGAAAACCATGTCCCTACTATGAAGGGAAGATTGATTGATTTTACGCCTACTACTTCTCTGTTGCCATAAACTGGCCGCCTTTCCTGACACTTTCCCATAATGGGCGTGTTGCACGCCGCACGCTGTTAACCGCCAGACCAATACCCTGATGAGCATCCCCCAGTTTGTGACATGTTTGATGTCTCGAATATTTTTGTCGAAAATATCGAGCAAGTTACATGAAGAATGGAACAAGTTCTACATGGTAGTTGTTGAGTGAGTCTTTCTTGTAAGACCTAATTATTTCGGCTAATCATGCGCAAGTTAGGCGGCAGGTGGTCTTATATGGTAAGTCAAGTCGTATGAATGAGACTTGATGTGAGTTGACGCTCAGAAGATAACATATGGTGCTTTTAGGTTAAATAATTAAATTATTTATGAAATATCGTTTGTAATCGATGCATGTAAAGCATCATTTTTAAGCAAGCAGCCTAAATATAATTGATGCATATAAAGTATCATTGTTCATAGCCTACTCAAACCAATCGCGGATTTCACGGTATTAAAAAAGAAAGTGACTGGCCGTCTTTGAGAAGCTGCCAGGAGTTGTTCGTGTAGGTTATGGATGAGGTGATCGGTCCTCATATGAGAACGATGACTAGTAGACATTATGACATCTCATTGGTTCACCCAAATCAGATCTAAGTCAGTTAAATCAGCTTGCCAAGTTGGATGGTTAAGATGATTTGCGGCAGTTGTTGATTGTCGTTGAATCTATTTAAGACTTTTATAAGGAGCGTGACTAGCCTAATTTGGCTAATAATTCGGAGCGGAGAAGGTAGGCTAGGAGCAATGTGATTAGTCAATCCCAAAGATGGGTCGCCGGTGAACATAACGGCACCTCATTGGTCGCCGAAACTTGAATCTAAGCTGATCAATTTGGACGGATAAGTTGGACGGCCGTGATTAATTTAAGAATTCCATGGGAGGTCTTGACATAATTAGGAACCTTTTTTAATCCGCTCGACTAGCCTACTTTGTCTAGCTGTGAACGCTGCCTGCATGCTATCAGAGTTCTGATTTGCTGAAATAAACGTGGACCCGTCGGTGAGCATCATGGAACTTGTTTGGTCGCGTTTGTAAGATCTAGGGTGAGATAATAGATGGGACAGTTTCCTAGCTTGCCTAGGTTTAGTCTCGACCAATAGGGATCGAGATATCGTGCAGGTTCCGTTTTAGGGAAAAAAAACTAAGTTTTGTAAGTTGACAAAATTAGGTCAAATTTCTGAATTTTGTGAGTTGACACAAAATTAATCAATTTTTGTGATTTTTGCACATTGATACAAAATCACTAATTTTTTGGCTACTCTTGCAAGCAACATGCATGTTCTTGCTGGCACGACTTGCGGTGCTTTTCATGCATACCTTAATCTTGACATTTGATAAATTCATGCTTTTTCAGCTGAGAATGATGAAAAAGCGGGGGTCTAACAACCTCACCCAATATTTCGATTAGCAATCTGTATGGACTAACTCTAATATACTTTTAAGAGAATCAAATAGATAGTCAGACTCAATAATAATAAAAAGTATATCAAGAAGTTAATATCTCTATCTCTCGATTTGAACTATACTCAAGCAAATAGAAATCTGCGAGTCTTTATCAAATACAAGAGAAATAAACTTGGATGATACCAAAGACCAATATCCAAGGATCAATCAAATTCCAATCAACAACCAAAGGTTGGATTTCACAATTGATCGATACAGCGCACAACCTGTGATATTTTAATTATATAACAAAATATAACGCTGAATAGAAATAACACAGACACCAGAAATTTTGTTAACGAGGAAACCGCAAATGCAGAAAAACCCCGGGACCTAGTCCAGATTGAACACCACACTGTATTAAGCCGCTACAAACACTAGCCTACTACAAACTAACTTCGGTCTGGACTATAGTTGAACCCTAATCAATATCACACTGATTCAAGGTATAATTGCGCTCCTTACGTCTCTGATCCCAGCAGGATACTATGCACTTGATTTCCTTAGCTGATCTCACCCACAACCAAGAATTGCTACGACCCAAATTCGAAGACTTTAATAAACAAATATGTACCACACAGAAAAGTCTACGATAATAGATAAATATGTCTCCCAAAGATAAACTTACGAGTTTTGTTTCGTCTTTTGATTAAATCAAGGTGAACATGAACTAATCAATAACCCGGACTTATATTCCCGAAGAACAGCCTAGAATTATTGATCACTTTACAATAATCTAAATCGTATGGTAGTGAAACTAGATATTGCGGAATCACAAACGATGAGACGAAGATGTTTGTGATTTCTTTTTATCTTGTCCCATCGGAGATATAATTTCAAGATAATTATTCAATTGAACTCGTATGATAGAAAATATCAAGATCAGATCGCTCAACTGTAAGAGAAGTAGTTTCGTCTGGCTTCACAGTCCCAATGAAGTCTTTAAGTCGTTAACCGACAGGGTCTCGAGAAGAAACCTACGGTTAAAGGAGAATTGACTCTAGAAAACCAACTAGTATCACACAAGAGGTGTGGGGATTGGTTTTTACAATTGCTAGACATCTCCTTTATATAGTTTCAAATCAGGGTTTGCAATCTAAGTTACCTTGGTAACAAAGCATTCAATATTCACCGTTAGATGAAAACCCTGATTTATCCAAGCTAATATCTTTCAACCGTTAGATCGAAACTTAGCTTGTCACACACAAACGAAATGTATTTCATTTAGGTTTGAGTAACCGTACCTAAACGTGTACATTTGTTTGGTTTACAAATATTTAACCAATGGTTAGCCATATGAGCACTTTTATATCAACCATATTCATCTTCTTCACAACTAGTTCAAATGACTCAAAAGAACTAGTTGAAGAGTTGTTCAATTGCTTAGATCTTTAAACATAGACGCAATTGAAACAAAATCGGTTTGATTCACTCGAATAAATTCATGAACAATATAGCCATGGTTTGCAAAGATTGCATTCCTTATTGATTTATTGTTTAAGTTCATGAGCTAACCGATTTGAGAAATATAACCAGCTTGGGTATGCATACAGGTATGCGTACCTTAGCTACCGGATTTGAGTTTACAAACTCAGCAGAAATTTTCGGTTTGAAAACTTCCGTGGGTACACGTACAGGTACGGGTACCTAAGGTGACTGGTTAATAGTTTGCAAACTATAAACTAAGCATAAATTCTCTGTTTAATAACTTCCGCTAGTACGAGGTACCCAACCTGTCTCCTTCACCAATACTGCATGCACACATATGCACGAACTTGGTTTCCGATACATGGATTTATACACTAATGTGCGAACACACTATATATGCTTATATCCATAGGTGGTTACGTAATCTCAACTCTACATTTCATTCATTGAAACATTCTTCAATAATGTTATAATAGTTGTTAGACATAAGAATCGACTATCATCATCAAACCTATTTTCAAGATTGAAACGTCATCATGACTTTCATCACGGGTAAAGATAAAAGGTGATTAAAGCGAAACCTTACCGACACATATTTCGTGAAAAAGATAGGCGAGTAAACTCGGCTCGAAATAGCAAATGTGATCATACTTATACGACTGTTGTCTCAAGAGTATGAAATAGATAAACTTTTGAGTGCTAGATAAGTTCAAGTCTCCACATAACTTTTTAGTTGGATGAAGTTCCACTGGTTCTTTGAGTAGTTCTTCGTCTTCGTAAGATAATCTCCATGGATTCTGGAGCTCAACTATACTTAACTATTCTGGACCAGGACTTAGTCATAAGTAAACTATAAATCAAGATGTATAGTTTTGATAACTAATATTGACAAACATGCTTGAGATAGCAATGCATGCGAGTTCGACTGAGCAATGCTCTAACAATCTCCCCCTTTGTCAATTTTAGTGACAAAACTATCAATACATATGGATTACAAAATAGATAAAACTTTGTAGCTTCTCGTCCACATGCTTGATCTCCTTGGTGCTTCAACATTACTCGAAAACTTCGTCTTTTCCAAGTACTTCCATGATTCCATAGATGTTCAGTTCAGCATCATAGTTGTTGAATTTCCTTAGCCATAACAATGAGAAAACAAAAGTTCTTGATCATTGTTATACGGTGTCATAGTATTATTTCACAATATCAAAGTTCTTATATCACAACTTCGACAACAATACTATGGTGATATGTATCACTCCCCCTCAGTCAATACTTTCGTCTCAACACGAAAACCACTCCCCCTTACATAATGATCCGAAAACCATATGTATTTGTAGTGTGAACAACATACTAATTCCCCCCCTTTTTGTCAATAAAATTGGCAAAGGTACCAAAACGGGATCCTAATGAAATTTTCACGGAGACGCTTCAAGACCAAATAAAAGTACATATCAACTTTGTTTAGATGAAATCATAAATCCGGAGCTAAATGTATTCATCAAGGAGTTTATAAAGATACAAGATAACCCCTAAAAAATTCGACAGCCGCACTCCCCACAAAGATATGGAAATTAAGCGCAAGTTCAAAATAACTCTCCCCCATTTGATGTCATTCCCGAGAGAACAACAAGAGCAACCTTACTTTTACAAGAAAATAAGGATTTCATTGGACATCAAAAACCACAAAAATGATTTTGTATCCGAAATTCTTAGTTAAACTAATCACAAGAAAACCCATGATTAATTTAATCGGAATACACAACCAAAATAACTACAACCGAATCTATGATTACTCTAGTTGGGAATGCTCACACAAGAAGACTTATGGAGATGCATAGTATATACATAAAATATGGATCAGGGAAGATCAATACTGCGGAATAAACAAGGATTCATCCTATTTTCTATCACTATTTGCACAATGACATACAATAGACATAATCCTCGAAAAAACAAAAATTCATCTTGTCTTCCATCAATTATTTGCATAACGACATAATAGGTTCAATTTTTGTTTTTCAAAAGTTCATCGATCCTGTATTAATACTTGCATATCTACATATAAAAGAAATAACTTTTGACATCGTATGGGACAATAATATTTCACGGACGCAAACACACATATCCCATAACATATTGCAATATATAAAACCATAAAGATTAATACTGCAAAAATCATCTTCCAAATCAACTTTAGAATAAATCTAAAAACATTGGAAGATAAAAACGTTGGACATAGCTATGTGAAATCACAATAATTTCTATTCCAAACTCTAGTAATCCTTCTCAAAAACAAGAATAAATTCTCATAAGAAGTTTCCTAGGCATCAAGACAAACTCGTAATGCACATATAAGATGATTTTCCCTTAGAGGGTAGAATCAATCTTTTTCGCCCGGATTTATACCAAGAAAATCTACCAAAGGAGTATAAAAATATTTTATTAATAAATAAGAACATACAAAGTCATTAACGACCATGCACCATAGTTCACCTAAAATGATTGTGAACATTCAAGAATCCCACAGTAATGCGTACTACTGCCCATTCTTGAACTTCCTTCTTTGTGATTCACTAATAGCATTTTTGTAAAATCTACAATGAGCTTATAAGAGTATGACTTCAAGAATCCAAGTGCCCAAGTCCAAGAGAGTGGAATAAGTGCGACGAAACGGAGCAAAACACTCAAAAACAAGAGACAGGACAAGTACCAATATTAACTCATCCAAAATCAGGAATTCTAATCTCCAATTTTAATAGAATTCAAAGGGGAAGAGAATTCAAAAATAATGAGGTCATTCTGAGTTCGGACGAAGAAGTTACGGCCAAAACATGTTTACCAAATATCGACATCTACAGGCAAGTATGCATACGGGTATGCGTACTTAAACCGCTGGATTTTGATTTTAAATGATGGTATGCACACCTGGTATGTGTACCATGAAGTCAAAACATCCCAAACCACTATTTTCAAACCTAAACATTTAGGAACCTTAAACATAGATCAAGTTAGGTAGAAATGAACGATAAGCAAGGTACATGGATCATTATAAGTACTCTAAGCAAATAAAAACACAAATATTGCTCAAGCTTATAGACATACCTTTTTAGAAGAATCCAATTGTATTACTGAACATAATCTGTTTTCCCCAATTCTCATGCTTCCCTCACCGTATACATAGCAGGGCAATCCTTGGCGAGGATACACTTTCAACACAATCAAATTGTGTTGAGGTGAACAATGTCTTGCTCACAATGGCACCAAGAAAGAGTTTCTTTCCAGAAACTCTTACATCTTGTAGTGTTGAGAAACACCCAATGAACTATTTTATAAGTCTATCAAAGAACTTCAAGAGAACCTAAAAAAAATTGTGTTTCTGATTTCTAGATTTCCAACGTATAAAAAACAGTTTCTGCAGATAGTTTTTAGTACTGCCAAGGGACACTCTTTTGATAAAAAGAGACGTCCTAGCTTCTTCATAAAAGAAGACAATACTACTATCGTGATAGGAAGTATCAGGAATTGATTAATGAATCGATTCATGCTTTGAGGTGATATACTCAGATGACTGAGAATTAAACTCCTCTTGTAATTCATTTAGTTTGTTATAACTAATTGAATTACGCAGAGGAGGAGCATTACTCTCACTAAGTAAATTAATATCAATATCAATATCAACCTCAACATAAATATTATTTATCATAACTTTATTTATCCTGTCAAGAGAGTCTTGTTCACTCTGGAGATAAATGTCAACATCAGAGGATAAGCTTTCAAGTTTCATTTCAATTCCTGAAAAAACTTCATAGGATTTTAAACCTAGAGGAGGTTTAGACAGAACTTCTTCAATGTATTTATTAAATCAGACATGGAAGCAATTTCTGGAATCCCTGGATCTGGTGGTGCATTTATTGAGATAGCACCTCTGTCCATAGAGTCAGATCGCTACAAACACAGACTGATAAGGTCTTTAAACATGTTTGCATGCTCTGATACCAATTGAAAAAGCGGGGGTCTAACAACCTCACCCAATATTTCGATTAGCAATCTGTATATGAACTAACTCTAATATACTTTTAAGAGAATCAACTAGACAGTCAGACTCAATCTTAATAAAAAGTATATCAAGGAGTTAATATCTCTATCTCTTGATTTGATCTATACTCAAGCAAATAGAAATCTGCGAGTCTTTATCAAATACAATATACAAGGATCAATCAATTTCCAATCAATAACCAAAGGTTGGATTTCACAATTGATCGATACAACGCACATCCGGTGATATTTCAATTATATAACAAATATAACGCGGAATATAAATAACACAGGCACCAGAAATTTTGCTAACGAGAAAACTGAAAATGCAAAGAAACCCCGGGACCTAGTGCAGATTGAACACCACATTGTATTAAGCCGCTACAGACACTAGCCTACTACAAACTAACTTCGGTCTGGACTGTAGTTGAACCCCAATCAATATCACACTGATTCAATGTACAATTGCGCTCCTTACATCTATGATCCCAGCTGGATACTACACACTTGATTCCCTTAGCTGATCTCACCCACAACCAAGAGTTTCTACGACCCAAAGTCGAAGACTTTAATAAACAAATATGTATCACACAGAAAAGTCTATGATAATAGATAAATCTGTCTCCCACAGATAAACCTACGAGTTTTGTTTTATATTTTGATAAAATCAAGGTGAACAAGAACTAATCAATAACCCGGAATTATATTCCCGAAGAACATACTAGAATTATTGATCACCTCACAATAATCTAAATCGTATGGTAACGAAACTAGATATTGCGGAATCACAAACGATAAGACGAAGATGTTTGTGATTTCTTTTTATCTTGTCCTATCAGAGATATAATCTCAAGCCAATTAATTGAACTCGTATGATATAAAATGGAAAGATCAGATCGCTCAACTAAAAGAGAATTAGTTTCGTCTGGCTTCACAATCCCAATGAAGTCTTTAAGTCGTTAACCGACAGGGTCTCGAGAAGAAACCTACGGTTAAAGGAGAATCGACTCTAGCAAAACAACTAGTATCACACAGGAGGTGTGGGGATTGTTTTTTCCAATTTCTAGACATCTCCTTTATATAGTTTTCAAATTAGGGTTTGCAATCTAAGTTACCTTGGTAACAAAGCATTCAATGTTCACTGTTAGATGAAAACCCTGATTTATCCAAGCTAATATCTTTCAACCATTAGATCAAAACTTAGCCTATCACACACAAATGAAATGTATTTCATTTAGGTTTGAGTAACCGTACCTAAACATGTATATTTGGTTGGTTCAGAAATAGTTAACCAATGGTTATCCATATGAGCACTTTTATATCAACCATATTCATCTTCTTCACAATTAGTTCAAATGACTCAAAAGAACTAGTTGAAGTGTTGTTCAATTGCTTATATCTTTAAACATAGACACAATTGAAACAAAATCGGTTTGATTCACTCGAATCAATTCATTAACAATATAGCCATGGTTTTCAAAGATTTCATTCCTTATTGATTTATTGTTTAAGTTTATGAGCTAACCGATTTGAGAAATATAACCAGCTTGGGTATGCGTACCTTAGCTACTGGATTTGAGTTTACAAACTCAGTGGAAATTTTCGGTTTGAAAACTTCTGTGGGTACACGTACGGGTACGCGTACCTAAGGTGACTAGTTTACTAGTTTGCAAACTACAAACTAAGCAGAAATTCTCGGTTCAAGAACTTCTGCCAGTACGCGTACCAAACCTGTCTCCTTCACCAATACCGCATACACACATATGCACACACTTGGTTTCCGATACATGGATTTGTACACTAATGTGCGAACACAATATATATGCTTATATCCATAGGTGGTTATGTAATCTCAACTCTACATTTCAATCATTGAAACATTCTTCTATAATGTTATACTAGTTGTTAGACATAAGAATCGACTATCGTCATCAAAGCTATTTTAAAGATTAAAACGTCATCATGACTTTCATCATGGGTAACGATGAAAGGTGGTTAAAGTGAAAGCTTACCAACACATATTTCGAGAAAAAGATAGGCGAGTAAACTCGGCTCGAAATAGCAAATGTGTATGTATGAAAACTAGCATACTTATACGACTGTTGTCTCAAGAGTAGGAGATAGATAGACTTTTGAGTGCTAGATAAGTTCAAGTCTCCACATACCTTTTTGGTCGGATGAAGTTCCACTGGTTCCTTGAGTAGTTATTCGTCTTCGTAAGATAATCGCCATGGAGTCTGGAGCTCAACTATACTTAACTATCCTAGACGGAGACTTAGTTATAAGTAAACTAGAAATCAAGACGTCTAGTTTTGATCACTAATATTGAAAACATGCTTGATATAGCAACGTATGCGAGTTCGACCGAGCAATGCTCTAACAAATGAACATAGATTTAATGCCAGTATTTAACAGTTCAGTTGGGAACACAACATGGGATAGATGCTCAGCAATCCCTGCATTAGTGAATAATGCGAGCGCTCATCATCTTTAAATGGCTCTATTTCTTTGCAGAACAAATGCACATAAATTTAGGGTTTCACAGTTTTAGCCCCGAATTAAAAACCACCATCAACAACTTCATAGAGGAAAATCTTGTTGTGGATGCGGCTTTTACTTTTTTGCATGATGCTAGTTTTCTTTGAAGAACCAGCTGAATAGATGTATCACAAAGGTGATGCACAATGTATTTTTGCTACAATAAAATACTTCAACAAGAATCCTCATTGGCAGCTTAGACCTATTCTGGCAAACTTCAGTGTAACTTCAAGATTTGCAAATACAACTACTTTTTCATCAAACGAGAAGGAAATGAGGTCACTCGTTCCCTAGCTCAGTACACCATTACCAACAAAATTTTGAACAGTTAGTTCTCCTCTTTTCCCTCTTGTATCTTGGATGCCTTGGCATTTAGGTTGTTCTTCTGTTGTCTCCTATCAAAAAATAAAAATGAATATGCATTAAGTTGGTTATTTATAAATACAAAATTGTGTTAGTGAATTTATAACACTGAAAAAATAAATGGTATTTATGTCATTTCACCAAGGATGTGTTAAGGAAATCCATTTGTCAATTATTCCATGAACAGATTAGCCCATGTTCATGAATTAGGAGCGACGGCTATGAAGATGAATATGTATACATATTACCAAGAGTACAGTAACCGATGTCTTTATGTATGGTGGTAAAGTCATTGGGTAATGCACCAGTTATTTGAGTTCAACACTCGTTATCAATTTCCTAATTTATCGATCAAAAATAAAATAAAAAATAACTAGTTATTGCGCCCGTGCAATTTGGTAGAGAAAAAATATTTTTTTTTATTTATCAGTGAAAGATATGTTTTTGCGCTTGTGAATTTCTAGAAACTCAAAATTTGAAGAATGATATAGAAAAAATTGGCAATAAAAATATTCGATTACTGATAATATTAAAAATAGTCAATTAATAAATTTACCTTTTCATCTGATTAAAATAAAAGAAATTACAAGAAACTGGTAGGGAGTCTAGCAACAAGCTGTGCTCCCACCCCCTTTTGAATAGCAAAACCTATCCTATGGAAAAGTAAACTACCAACTTTGTCGTTCATGGTGTGGCCTTCCAAACAATTTTTAAGCCTCTTTAAAAGGAGAACCGCATCATCATTTAGTGAAAGCAAAAGTACGAATACCGTAACCATGAGCCAAACACTTGTCCAAGTATATCCTGCATTTGCGGGTAACCGCATTGGAGATGGCTTGACCATGTATAAAAGTATGAACCCCGCCACCAGTAAAAGGTGAGACACCCGTCACATCGTAGCACACATCCTGACCATTCTCCCAGTTGTGAGAAAGAATGTTTGCCGGTCTTAGATCTTTGTCGTTATCTGATAAAAATCCCAATACAACTTCTTTCGTGGTAGGAACTCCAAATTTAAAACATATATCCGCAAGCACATCTCGCAATAAATCATGCCGAAATTTGATCCCAACGTCTTTAGAACAGTGCAACGCGTGATCGCCAAAAGTATCCATCCCTTTGCCGCAACTAGGACAAGTACTATCTTCCTCAAAGAGTGGTATACTGCTAGTCCTCGAGAAAATCAAACAAAATAATTCTAAAAAAAATACATACAACTCCGTCTCGTCGAGGCTACGGTCACACTAAGCACGTATAACAAGCCTTTGAACCCCTAGGTGTCCCTAGTGGACGAGTTTTAGTCTCGTGAAGGTTTACAAGAGGTCTGCTTACAAAACCTATATTTCCAACTCCATCTATTGGTGACAAATCATTGAATGAATCCAAAATGACTACAGGAGGAGGTACCTTGCGCAAATTCAATTCATATTTAAGTAAATAAAGCTCTAATTAGATATTCGAACAAGCCACAATACTCGGAAACTAACAAACCACAATCACAATGAAAAGATTAAGAAGATGAATATAGATGTAGATGTTGACGAATGTTGACAAGTGATCGATGTTTCCCATATCTGTCTGAAGGTCACCGCCAAGATAAACCTATGCAACCTATTGGATTGAGCTACTGGTCTGAACTAGTGTCAACACACTGGCATATACAAGGGAACCAGTGGTCAACAATCTTATTTATACATCAACTCAATCGGCATATACAAGGGAACCAGGAGTGACTTTATTCAATAAATATAATCTTTTCTTTTCTTTTTCTTTTTCATCTTTTTTTTTTTTTTACTAAAGGCATAAAACAAACTATACAAACATATAAATGCTCCCCACACTTAAACTTTACATTGTCCTCAATGTAAAATTGAATCGTCCAAAGAAAGTTCAAGGTGGGAAATTCCGCAAATGATATGCAAAAACAAGAAAATAAAGATAAAATGCTTAAAGAATAAAAAGATAAAGGTAAAGATACAAAACCGGTGGGTTGCCTCCCACTTAGCGATTGGTTTAAAGTGGTCAGCACGACTTGCTCTTTGTTTGCTAAGACTCCTCCAGAGGGAGTGCATCCACAAAATTGGCTCCTTCCACCACTTCGGAAGTGAAATTCTTATAATATGGTTTCAACCGGTGCCCATTAACTTTAAGTTCCTTTCCTGTAGCTATGCTACGAATTTCTACTGCACCATGAGAATACACATTAGTAACAATGAAAGGTCTGATCCAACGTGACCTTAATTTACCCGGAAATAAATGCAAGCGAGAATTAAACAAAAGCACTTCGTTTTCTGCCCAACACAAAATTGTTTTCTAGAAATCATAGTATCATGAAAGGCCTTCGTTTTCTCCTTGTAAATGCGAGAGCTTTGAAATGCATCATTGCAAAGCTCTTCAAGCTCTTGGAGTTGTAGCTTCCTTTTCTTTCCAGCACCATCCATCTCCATATTGCATTGCTTAATCGCCCAAAACGCTTTATGTTCAATCTCCACGGGTAAATGACAAGGTTTACCATACACAAGCCTAAAGGGAGACATCCCAATATGTGTCTTGTATGCGGTTCTATAAGCCCACAAAGCATCATTTAGTCGCATGCTCCAATCTTTCCTTGTTGGATTCACCGTATTTTCTAGAATGGATTTCACCTCCCGGTTGGAAACCTCGGCTTGTCCATTTGTTTGGGGATGATAAGGTGTTGCAATCTTGTGTGACACATTGTACTTCTTCAACAAGCTTTGTAAAATTCTCTTTTTGAAGTGAGAACCCCCATCGCTAATTATGGCTCTTGGAATTCCAAACCTTGCAAAAATGTTACCTTGCACAAAATCTGAAACAACCTTGGAATCATTAGTAGGGGTGGCCTTAGCTTCCACCCATTTAGAGACATAATAAACAGCAAGTTAGATGTAAAAATTCCCATGAGAGTTGACAAAAGGACCCATAAAATCAATACCCCATACATCAAAAACTTCAATAACTTGAATAAAAGTTTGTGTCATTTGATTTCGGGCACCTAGATTGCCTGTTCTTTGGCACCTATCACAAGTTGTGCAAAATATATGTGCATCCTTAAACAAGGTTGGCCAATAGAAACCGCTTTCAAGAACTTTGTGAGCGGTTCTCTTACTTCCAAAATGTCCTCCGCAAGCATAAAAGTGACAAAATGATAAGATAGAATTAAACTCGGATTCGGGAACGCACCTTCTTATTACTTGGTCGCTGCCATGTTTCCATAAGTATGGATTATCCCATATATATTGGTTTCCTAACCTCTTAAGTTTGTCCCTCTCAGCACGAGATAAGTTCTTTGGGATTTGTTTAGTCACCAAGTAATTCACAATATCAGCATACCATGGTTCTCCAAAGGCAATTGAGAATAGTTGCTCATTCGGGAAACTTTCACGCAGTGGGATAGCTTCATTGTCCACAGCAAGACGGCTCAAGTGATCCGAAATGGTGTTCTCAATTCCTTTCTTATCTTTTATTTCAATATCAAACTCTTGCAAGAGTAAAATCCATCGTATGAGCCTCGGTTTCGCTTCTTTCTTCATTAGTAAGTACCTAAGAGCTGCATGGTCAGAAAAAATAACAAATTTTGTACCAATTAGATAAGAGCGAAATTTCTCCAATGCAAATACAATAGCTAAAACTTTTTTTCAATGGTTGTGTAGTTTTGTTGGGCTTCATTTAACATTCTAGAAGCATAATAAATAGCATGCGGTATCTTCCCCACACGCTTCCCAAGCACCGCACCAACCGCGTAGTCACTAGCATCACACATTAGCTCAAAAGGCTTGCTCCAATCCGGTAGTTTAATGATAGGGGATGAAATCAAAAGTTCTTTCAAACGATTGAATGCCGCCATACACTTTTCATCAAAGTTAAAAACCACATCTTTTTGCAATAAGTTGCAAAGTGGTGATGCTATCTTGGAAAAGTCCTTGATAAATCTACGATAGAAACCTGCATGACCAAGAAAAGAGCGTATCTCCCTCACCGTAGTGGGAGTGGTTAGAGCACGAATAAGGTCTATCTTAGATTTATCAACTTCCAAGCCTTTAGAAGATATTATATGGCCTAAAACTATGCCATGAGTTACCATGAAATGGCACTTCTCCCAATTAAGCACAAGGTTTGTTTCAACACATCGTTCAAGGATTAATGACAAGTTGTTCAAACAAAGGTCAAATGAATCACCAAAGACACTAAAGTCATCCATAAACACTTCAATGATGTTTTCAACATACTCGGAAAAGATACTTACCATACACCTTTGAAAGGTAGATGGAGCATTGCACAAGCCAAAAGGAATCCTTCTATAAGCAAAAGTACCAAAAGGACAAGTGAAAGTGGTTTTCTCTTGATCCTCCGGCGCTATCACAATCTGATTGTAACCTGAAAATGATCCTTAAACGTTCAAGCATTTGATCAATAAAAGGTAAAGGAAAATCATCCTTCCTAGTAGTGGCATTCAACTTTCTATAATCAATACAAACCCTCCAACCGGTTTGCACACGAGTTGGGACAAGTTCGTTCTCATCATTCTCTACCACCTTTACACCTAATTTTTTTGGTACAACTTGTACCGGGCTTACCCACTTGCTATCGGATATGGGGTAGATAACACCCACTTCCAAAAGCTTGAGTATCTCCTTTTTCACAACTTCCATCATGGGAGGGTTCAAACGACGTTGCGCTTCCCTTGTAGGATTTGCATCGTCCTCCAAACGAATCTTATGCATACAAATAGCAGGGCTTATACCCTTGATATCAGCGATTGTCCATCATATGGCCGTCTTGTGCTTCCTTAGCACCCTTAGAAGTTTTTGCTCCTGTAATTCATTAAGCTCGTTAGAAATAATCACAGGTAACTCTTCATTGTCACCCAAGTACAAGTACTTTAAGTGACTTGGAAGAGGTTTCAATTCCAACTTTGGAGATTTAACAATAGAAGGTAAAAGCTTTTCATCACTGCATGGTAAAGAAATAAAAGAGATATTATGAGTTTCCGGACATCCTTGTAGTGAGTTAAGATCACCAAGGGCTTCCTTAACTTCGTTACCACACTCTACACCATCATCCATGGATGTAGATAAAACAGTTTCCAAATCATCATCACCATTAAATTCAAACACTCTTTGTGCCAATGCATCCATAACATCAACGGAGAAACAAGAGTGGACATCAGTAGGATATCTCATCGTCTCGAAAATGTTGAAACGTATTATTTCTCCATCAAACTCCATAGTCAACGTTCCCTTATCCACATCAATAATGGTTTTAGCCGTTTTCATGAAGGGACGCCCAAGTAGCAATGGAAAAGACGAGTCCGGTGAACCTTCATCCATCTCTAACACACAAAATTCAACTGGAAATACAAGTTGATTAACCTGCACAAGAACATCCTCAACAATACCCATTGGGTAAACATTAGCGCGATCGGCTAATTGCAACACAATTTCAGCCTTTTTCAAAGGACCTAGATTAAGTGAATTATACATGGATGCCGGCATAACATTAACGGATGCACCTAAGTCTAACATTGCTTTGTTAAAAGTGGTGTTACCAATTGTGACGGGAATGTCAAAGCTACCGGGATCCTTGCATTTCAGTGGGAGTTTATTTTGTACGATTGCCGAAGCATTCCCCCCCCCCCCCCCCCACACTTAGCACTTCATTTCCTTTAAGCCTTTGCTTATTGGTACACAAGTCCTTTAACACTTTTGCATACTTGGGAACTTGCTTGATAGCATCAATGAGCGGTATGTTCACATGAATCTTCTTAAGAACATCTAAAATCTCCTTTTCTAGTTCCGCCTTCTTAGAACTTGCAAATCTGCGAGGAAAAGGTATAGGAGGAACATAAGTAGGAATAGGAGTTTTAGAGTTAGGAATAGGTACCTCGGGTGTTTTGGGAATTTCATCCCTCTTTTCCTCCAAAACCGGCTCCTTTGGAGCTTCCTCTTCACCCAAATCAGCAACTTTGGGCTACTCAAGTTGTGTACCACTTCTTAACATAATAGCATTGACACCCTCTTTTGGGTTAATGAGTTGAGAATGGAGTCTCCCACTATTTTGTGCCTTCAATTTGTTGATATCAATCGCCATGGGGCCCACTTGAGTCTGCAACTCCTTGATAGCACTCTTAGTTTCTTGTTGGCTTTCCTTGAACATGGTAGAAATACCTTGCATCATTGTTTGTAACTTTGCATCGATATCGGAACCTTGGTTTTGAACCGGTTGTTGTGGTTGCTGTTGTTGTTGAAATTTTTGTTGTTGAGGTTGAAATTATTGTTGTTGCGGTTGAAATCCACTCGGACGGTTGAAGGTAGATTGTTGAACCGCACCCTGCTTGTTTGCATAGATGAAATTTGGATGATCTCTCTATCCCGAATTGTAGGTGTTGGAATAGGGATCATATCGTCTTTGTGGGTTTGGAAAAACTACATTAGCTTGCTCCAACTCTTCACCATACGAAGGTAATATAACCGCATCCATCTTTTGCATCATTTGCTCCATATTGTCCATCCTTTGATCACGGTGAGATGATGATGAATCACTAACTTCATGCACTCCCCTAACCATTGGTTCACCTCTTGTGTAGAATTTTTGCGAGTTTGCATCCATACTTTCAATCAACTCGGCAGCTTGGGCCACCGTCTTGTTCACTAGTGCACCACCACCCGCTGCATCAAGAAGATATCTATCACTTGATTGAAGACCTTCGTAGAAGTATTGGATTATCATAGCGTCGCTGAATTGATGGTGAGGACAGCCTTCCACCAATCTCTTGTATCGCTTCCAACATTCATACAAAGATTCTCCCGCATGTTGCTTTATTCCACAAATCTCTTTGCGAATTTGAGTAGCCTTTGACGCAAGAAAATACCTCTCTAGAAAGAGTTTCTTCAATCCGTTCCATGTAGTGACACTTCCGGATGGAAAACAATACAACCAATCCTTAGCGCTGTCCACCATAGAAAATGGAAAAACTTTCAACATTGCACCATCGGCTTCAGTCTCCGCTGGAAGCATGTCCTTAACAATGGTATGAAACTCCATGAGATGCTTGTTTGGGTATTCATTCGCCATAACATGAAACTTCGGCAACTCTCTAATCAACCCAGGCTTGATCTCGAATGTTGAATTTGTTTGAATACACCATCGTTGTGCATCAAGCCTATGAGAAGCCAAATCCTTGAGTGTACGATTTGCGTCACCCATTGCTTCTTCTTCTTCAACTAGTGGTTCTTCTACAAATGGAACCTCTTGTTCTCCTTCTAGTTGTAATTCTTCTTCCACTTCTATCTCTTTCTCTTCCGGTATGTCTTGACTTGGGTGGAGTATTGTGCCTCTTCGAGTAGCAATCACGCACCTTAGATAGTTCCAATCCTTAGAAGACAGGGATTAGGTACCTGAAAACAATTCTCGCAAACAAGTAAGAACCAAGACAAGAAACAAAAATCAAAGATAAAAGCAGAAATTGTAAAAAGAAACTAAAAACTTAATAACAAGCCGTTTGCCTCCCCGGCAACGGCGCCAAAATCTGGTCGGTTGTCAGCCGGTCAAATATAATTTCACTTTCTTACTTCACTAAAATAAATGTAGTATGCGATAAGAAAGAGTTCGTATCCACAGAGAGGCTTTTGTTGTTATGCAAATTTTCAGATTCTTAGTAACCAAAGGGGGGGGTTTTGATATTTCAAAGCAATAGAAATAAATTGAAAGCAAAGTAAAAATAAAAGTAATCAATAAGGAGAAGATATTGGTCACGGGATAGTTTCATTCACAAACTTGAATTTTCAACAATGACTAGAATTGGATTTTTTTAATCTCTCGTTTACTAAAAGTCATAGGATACCTTGATCGCAAGAGTATCCCGCTAATTCCATGAATTCATCACAACCACATTAAAAGATGCATATGTGACTTCTTCCTAGAAAGCAACCTAAAGTGTAAAAGCACAATTAGATTTAACTCCCTAAAAGCAATAAGTTCTCTGGAATAAGACTAATCAAGGAAACCAAAATGTGTAAAAGCACTAAATCGATTTAAATGGGAAAACTGTTTCTTTACATTAATTCAAAACTTAACCTCGCAGAAAGAAGGTAGTCACTTGACTGCCTCTCTTGTTGACATTTCTGTCAAATTTTGTGTTATATTTCTTGCAAAATATTTGACTAAATGATTTTTTATCACTTTTGTCACTCGCAGAATCTGAAAGAAGTCTTCATTCTACCATCGCTGATCTTACCAACAAATTGAATAAAGTTCGTAAAGAGAACAAGACTCTTCTTTCCAATTATCTTGAAGCCCGCGACAAAGCAGAAAGAAGACTTGATTATCTCGAGTACTTCAAAAATATAGAGATTAGAAATTTGTTTTTTTTTTCCTTCTTTCTTGCGAATAATGTAATTTTTGAAATTTTGAGGATTCAACTTTTGATTTTGTTTACTTTGAATATCCTCAAGGAAGATAATGAAATCTTATTTTTCCATTCCCCTACTTGCCCTTCATTATCTTTCTTGAAATGGTGAATTATTTCCTGTGTCTCCTTTCTGTGAACTGTGTGAAAGTATGAATATTTATGCGATGTAATTAGTACAACTGCGATGTTCCGAAAATGTACGATGTTACGAATCTGCTTTCTTTTATATTTTCCTGCGATGAACAAATCTTTCCTGCATCTCAAAATAGAATAGTTAATTAATTTTTTAAATATTATTCTGTTGGTCTTATTTTGCCTTCCTAGTTAAAGGTCTTATTTTGCCGCCTTTTCTTTCTGCGACAAAATCGCAGGACGTCTTTACATTTGCGTGTATCGACCCATTGATCTTGTCTTATCTATTTTTTCAACATTTGTGCGACAATATGATAAGTATAAATTCTCTTGCAAGAATTAAATCTTATGACATTTCCGTCTTGCGATGAAATCGCAGGACGTCTTTACACTTGTTAAGTGTAAAAACCCATTGATCTCATCTTAACTTTTCTCTCTTGGATATTTGACTTTGTATAACTTTCGTCACGCGACAATATGACAGGCCTAAATGTTCTTGTGATCATAAAGCCCCATAACATTGCCATCTTTAGACACTTATCAGCTCCCTAATGGAGGGTGCCACCCTTATCTTCCCTCTGGTTGCCCCTTCAAGGAGGGCACATCGGCCATACAAGAATAGCTCCTCCCATCCAGATTTGCCAACAACCAGTTGTTTTTCGCAGCCTCTTGTCCTTTATGCCTATATGGCTTATAGTTACAAGACTGCACCCTAAGTGGGGTTTTCTTCGGGCCGAGTGCATCATAGCCAAGACTTTCCAAGGATGGCCGGGGGTAGTTTAAATGCGCCCGGGAACCCTTGACTCAACCGTGTATCTCGGCGCCTTGGTCATACTCTGCACTCCTTAGAAGAGGTTCTTAGTCGTCCAATCAGGGTATAACCTTATATAATTGGAAATCCAAGATCCCTCTGCTGGATAGGTTTTCTTTAACCCCAACATCTGCATAACTCAGGTTCCAGCAGCGGTATAACCTTATCACTGAGTCATGTCAAGAGATACCCCCTTATATGACGCACTATTAGGTCTTACATTTGCCTTTTGCGAAATTTTATTCGCGAACTAGGGTGCACGCCATATAGGTTCATCCCATTCTATTAATCTCTGCGAAATTTTATCCGCCAGTCTTGCGATTATGCTCGCAGTTCTTGATTTGCTTTTGAGAGAAACTCGCAATCGTAATTTTTTTTTACAACGTACCTATATCTCTTATCTTGCAGAAGTTGTTATTGATAATACTTTTTCAGATATAGTCTATTCCATGGTCTCTCAAGTCTTTGACCAACATCTCTCCCTTCAGGGTCCATTAGTTTGTATGCCCCGGCTCCAATTATTTCTTTAATGATGTATGGTCCATCCCATTTTCTCGCCAACTTTCCACCATTTTCTCGCTGATAACTTGGTGTTTCCCGCAGCACTAAATTGCCAGGTTGAAATTCACGTTTCTTAACACGCTTGTTGTACTCACGAGCTAATCTTCGCTGGTAATTTTCCATATGTTGCAAAGTTTTTTCTCTTTTTTCTTCTAATTCATCCAATTTATTTAAAATCATTCCAGCACTTAGATTTCTTTCCCAAGCCTCTCTTTTTGTTGTAGGAATATCTACTTCTGTTGGTAACACAGCTTCAACTCCATATGCCAAACAAAAAGGTGACATTCCAGTAGCTTCTCGTGTAGTTGTATTGTAGGCCCATATTGCATTATTCACCTGTTCACACTATGCTATGTGGTATCCCTCTGGTTTCTTTTTTAAGATATCTGTGATTGTCTTATTAGTTGCTTCAGCTTGACCGTTTGCTTGTAGATATATATGAGTAGATTTTCCACACTTTATCTTAAATGCATTGAGTAACAATTCTTTATTCTGCCCTTCAAATTGCTTTCCATTATCAGATACCAACTGTGCTGGAATCCCAAATCTGCAAATTATATTCTCAAATATGAATGTAAAAATATCTTTATCCCGAATATGTTGTACTGCCTTTACTTCTCCCCATTTTGTGAAATAATCTGTTGTGATAATCAGATATCTTCTTTGTCCAGAACCAGGTACAAATGGTCCCACAATATCTAACCCCCATTTCCCAAAAGGCCATACACTTGTTGAAGATGATAATGGTGCTCCTGGTGCATGTATCTTCTTTCCATATCGCTGGAAATCTTCGCAACGCCTTGAGAGTTGTTTTGCATCTTCATGCATATATGGCCAGTAATAGCCTTGCATTTTTGTTCTATATGCCAAAGATCTTCCTCCACTATGATTACCAGCGTCACCACTATGTAACATCTTCAATATTTTTTGTCCTTCTTCCCTCGTCAAACATCTTAGCGATGGACCACTAAAAGATCTGCGATATAATACTCCATCTCTTAATTCATAATTGGTTGCCCTACTTTTTAATTTATGTGCCTCCAGTCAATTTCTTGGGATTTCTCCTTTTGCCAAGTATGCATGAAGATCTGCTCGCTAATCTGTAATGTTGTTTTTTAATTCTTCTTTGCCAATTTCTACCATTATCACATCTTCCTCTTCTTCTTCCTTGTTTATCACTGGTAATAAAAGTGTTTGAATTTTTGTGCATCTCGCAGCTGGATTGGTCATCATACTGGATATGAAAGCAAAAGCATCTGCGAGCCTATTATCTTTCCTTGATATGTGTCTCCATTTTATTTTTGGAATTCTCGCAAATAATTCTTCAACTAACCTTTTATACTTTGTTAAAGATGGTTCATTTGTTGTGTATTCTCCTTTTATTTGGCGAATAACCAATTGTGAATCGCTGGTAATTCTAGCATTTTCCAACTTCATTTCTACTGCAAATTTTAAAGCATGAATCACGGCCTCATATTCTGTTTCATTATTAGTGGATGCAAACTCCAATCTAAATGAAAAAGCTGTTTTTTCTCCTTCTGGTGAAATAAAAACAACTCCAATCCCATTTCCTTCCCCATTTGATGATCCATCCACCAGTATCTCCCACCTATCGGGTTCTGTTAATAACTCTTTTGGATCTCCATGTTCCTCTTCTACATTCATCACTTCTTCCACAGTTTCATCATCTTCTAAGGGAAATTCAGCTAAGAAATCTGCGATAACTTGTGATTTTGGCGAGGATAAAACTTCATATTGAATATCAAAGTGTCCTACTTGTGCATTCCATCTCTCAACTCTTCCTGATATCTTTGAATTTTTCATTACTGATTAAATTGGCACTTTTGTTAACACTTTGACCTTATGTGCTTGAAAGTAGATGCGAAGCTTAAAAGCTGCATGCACCAATGCTAGAATTAATTTCTCAATCTTTGAATAATTTCTTTCTGCAGAATTGAACGTTTTGCTGATGTAATAAATTGGGTTTTCTATCCCGGCATCTACTCGCAGCAATACGGCACTTAGCGCATATGTGGTTGTTGCGAGATAAATCAATAGTTCTTCTTCTGGTTCAGCTTTCTGTAATATAGTTATGTTCATCAAATGTTCTTTTATTCCTTGAAAAGCCTTTTCACATTCATCTGTCCATTTAAATTTTGTTCCCTTCTTGAGTATATCGAAAAAAATGTTTGCACTTGTCTGAAGTTCGCGAAATGAATCTTCCTAGCGAGGATAAGAGTCCATTCAATTTTTGTACATCTTTTACCGTCACAGGTGTTGGCATATCGCGAATTGCTTGTACTTTTTCCGGATCAACTTGTATTCCTTCTTTTGATACAATATACCCCAAAAATTTCCCTGAAGTTACTCCAAATGTACACTTATCGGGATTCACTTTAATATTAAATTGCCGCATTTGGTCGAAAATCTCTTTCAAATCTTGCACATGATTCTCAGCTTCTTTGCTTTTGATTAGCATATCATCTACATATACTTCTAATGTTTTGTGGATCCACTTTGCAAACACCTTCTCCACCATTCTTTGATATGTTGCACCAGCATTTCGTAAGCCAAATGGCATCTTTGTATAACAATATAATCCTCTTGGAGCAAAAAATGCGGTATGTTCTTGATCTTTTTCAGCGAGAGGGATTTGATTATATCCTTTATATCCATCCAATGATGATATTCTAGCATTTCCCGCTGCTGATTCAACCATTTGTGGGATATCTGGTAATGGAAAACTATCTTTAGGACAAGCCTTGTTTAAATCTGTGAAATCTATACAAATTCTTATCCCCTTGTTCTTCTTTGGGTCCACTACCATATTTGCAATCCACTCTGGATATTTTGATTGCCTTATAATTCCTGCGTCGAGCATTTTCTGTAATTCTTCTTCTATTTGAGAATGATATGTTGTTGCAATTTCCTTATTCTTTGCTTAAATGGTCTTATATTTTTGTTGATTTATAATTTATGACATGTTATTGATGGATCTATCCATGGCATCTCATCCATGCTCCACGCGAAGATATCTTTATATTCTCTCAAGAGATTTATAGTTCTTTCTTCCTCATCTGCCTCCATTCTAGTCCCAATTTTCAGCATTTTAGGCTCTTCTTTACTCCCAATATTTACTTCCTTGGTTGGTTCTGCTGTAATATAACTGGCTTCAGGTTCTCCTATTGGTGTCGGTGTTTTCATAATTCTCGCGAGTTCATCTCCTTCTCGCGAGATTTCACTGGGTATTCATTTTCCTTCTTTTGCTCTTATCATGTAAACTTTAAATTCTTCCTCCTTTTTTGTTTATCTCGCCAATTTTCTGCGAGCCTTTCGTAGCTTTTGACGCTCTTCACAATTTCTTACTTCAATTTGGCAACACAATTTCTCAAAATCTGTGTCTCCTTTAATTTTTCCAATTCCACTGGGTGTAGGAAATTTGATGCATTGATGCAGCGTTGATGCTACAGCCTTGATTGCGTGTATCCATGGTCTTCCTAATATCATGTTATACGGTGATTACACGTCTACCACACATAACGTTACTTGTGTTTCAATCTCCCCTAGTGGAATTTGTACCACTATCTCGCCTTTAGGTTTTTTTAAAGACTTTCCAAAGCCATGAACATGATATGTTGAATAAGACATTTCTTCATCCTTATATCCCATTTTCTTGAAAGTATGATAAAATATCATGTCTACAGAACTTCCTGCATCCACCAAAGTTCTATTCATAGCCCATTCTTCTACAAATTTTATTGATTCCTCCTTTCCCATTGGTATAGAGGATACTGTGACTACCAATGGAGATGTATGACTTAGATTTTCTTCTGGTATTTCTGCTGTTGTAAATGTAATTTCCTTCTTTTCCCAATCTTTCAATGGTGATGTTTTTTCCACCGTCATAATTTTCCTTCCTTCATAATCCCGTTTGTGTATCTTCCCCTTAATATTTTCATGAAATCTATCAATCATTGTTCTCGTTACCATACCACACTCCAATTTTCTACAATCCTTTTTGATTCTAATCATCCTTCCTTTATATATCTCACTGATTTGTTTTATGATTTCCTTATTCTTGAACAATTCTTATCTTCTTCTTCACCTTTTTCTATGATTTTGTTAATTCAATCCCTGTTTCGGGCGCCAAAATGTAGTTGCAGGATTTCCCACACTACACCCTTGTTAAGATTTTGCTATAATAAACTCATAATTGAAGATGAAAAATGACACTTTATTATTTTGGTTTCAGAAATGTTTACAGAAATGGAAGAATTCAAGATTACAACTATTCTCTTGAAGTTTCTCTCTCCTCAAGATTTTCTTAACTCTCAAAAATACATCATCATTTTCTGGACACATTGGGTCTATATTTATAGGGTAGTTACATAGTGGATGATATCTAAGTTTTCCTCTTATTTCGGATTGGTTTTGCGATTGTACCGCGATAGTTACAATGTTAAATCTCGCAAACTTTGTAACCATCATCTTTATATTCTCTCAAGAGATTTATAGTTCTTTCTTCCTCATCTGCCTCCATTCTAGTCCCAATTTTCAGCATTTTAGGCTCTTCTTTACTCCCAATATTTACTTCCTTGGTTGGTTCTGCTGTAATATAACTGGCTTCAGGTTCTCCTATTGGTGTCGGTGTTTTCATAATTCTCATGAGTTCATCTCCTTCTCGCGAGATTTCACTGGGTATTCATTTTCCTTCTTTTGCTCTTATCATGTAAACTTTAAATTCTTCCTCCTTTTTTGTTTCTCTCTCCTCAAGATTTTCTTAACTCTCAAAAATACATCATCATTTTCTGGACACATTGGGTCTATATTTATAGGGTAGTTACATAGTGGATGATATCTAAGTTTTCCTCTTATTTCGGATTGGTTTTGCGATTGTACCGCGATAGTTACAATGTTAAATCTCGCAAACTTTGTAACCATCGCAGAACAAACATGCTTTCCTCAATTTTTCTTCAGTCGTCAGGTATTACGTCATTCCTTTGAAGGATTTGTGACACTCGCAAAGTGTAGTTGATGATATTGCGGTGATGCTCGCTGGGAAGTGTTGTTAATCTCGCAGAGAAGTATTGTAGCGATATTCTGGTCCTACACCGGTGATCGTATTGTGAAGATGAGTCACTAAATTCATGCACCAACTTAACCATTGGTTCACCTCTTGCATAGAATTGTTGCGAGTTTGCCGCCATACTTGCAATCAGCTCTCTAGCTTCGGTCACCGTCTTGTTTACTAGTGCACCACCACCCGCGGCGTCAAGAAGATATCTATCACTTGTTTGGAGTCCTTCATAGAAGTATTGAATTATCATGGCGTCACTAAATTGATGGTCCGGACAACTGGCCACCAATCTCTTGTATCGATCCCAACATTCATATAATTACTCACCAACGTGTTGTTTCATCCCACAAATCTCCTTGCGAATTTGAGTTTCTTTTGATGCGGGAAAATATCTCTCGAGGAAAAGTTTCTTCATCCCATTCCATGTTGTGATACTTCCGGAAGGCAAATAATATAATCATTCCTTAGCATTGCTCGCCAAAGAGAGCGGAAAAGCTTTCAACATCGCTCCATACGCATTAATATCTTGTGGAAGCATGGCCATGACTATGGTATTGAAGTCCATAAGATGTTTGTTTGGGTCTTCATTCACCATGCCATGAAACTTTAGTAATTCTCTAATCAACCCCTGCTTGATCTCGAAGGTTGAGTTAGTTTGGATACACCATTGTTGTGTATCGATCTTGTGAGAAGCTAGGTCCTTGAGTGTACGATCACCCATTGCTTCTTATTCTATGTACGAATCTGCGAACTCACTTGATCTAGAACGAGGAAGCGGAGTGTTAACAGCTCGAATGAAATCCTTTAGTTGAGTGCCGGATCGAAGACGTATTGGACTCGGTCTGCCCTCTTGAAGCATTCACCAAAGATATAATACTTGAAACAAGATTCACAAAACTAAGTTAGATATGATATATAATCTAACAAAGCAAGAATAAAGAAAAAAGAAAAATAAAAACAACTAAAATCGTACGTTGCTCCCCGGCAACGGCGCCAAAATTTGATGCGTGTCGTAACCACAACAAATTAATTATTATTTTACTACCTAATTAACAAGTAATATAGGGTAGTCAAGATCGTTCCCACGAGGAGCAAGAGGTTTTAATTGTCTTATAATGTCACAAAAAAGGGGGGGTATTGGTTCAAGATTTTAAAATCAAAAGAAAGTAAGCAAAGCAATCAAAAGTGTAAGTTAAAATCAATAAGAGAAAATAGATCAAGAAATCCTTCTTCGTTGAAAAACAATAATTCAAGTTATGTTCTTTTCCACTTTTTATTAGTCACAGATTATCATCAACCGTAGGTATAGCAGCTAGATCAGTGATAACCCCTAAATCCCTTGTATCACCGGATACAGAAGTTCTCGACTACCGGATTCTATTTACCAAACCACCTAGTAGTAGATCACTCAAGAAGTAATTTAGTTAAACGCATTAAGATTTATGAATTTATTAAGTTGATATTAGTAGTTAGACTCTTAGATCAAGGTCCACTTGCTAACGTTTTTTTAACACACAATTGCTCTACGGAATCCCTCCGCAAGGTCTTGTGTTTTCTACTTATGTAAATAGTCAAGAAACGATTACTTATCCCCTAACTGTCACTAGATTTAGATTAAATTAACAAATAAATTTAGCGTGCACTCTAAGCAACCAATCAATCAATCATAAACATTCTTAATAGTAAAAACAAATGATAATCATATGAAAAACTTCAAGATAGAATTGAAACAAAAACTCAAATCGTATGTTAAGAACTAAGAATTCATCCTCAATCAATAACAAAATTGGCTACTCATGCTTTTGAAATTCACACAATAATAATTAAAAGGAGAAGTTTTGAAGTTCACACAAATAATCAAAAGAATAATTTTGAAAACAATGCAAAAACACAAGTGTAGTGTGTGTAAAAGGTGTGCAAAAGGTGTTAAAAAGTGTGTAGAGAACTCCTTTATTTATAGGCTTCAATGCTCTCCAAATCTTCCAAGGAATAGAATCCCTTTCCCTTTGTAGCTCAAATTTTCTCAAATCTTCCATCTCCTCTTTCCAAGTTCAAGCCAAATTCTTCATCCAATTCCAAACCCAAGTCTTCATACCCATTAGAAAAAGTGATACAAAATTCTGTAATTTATAGTCGCCGCCGGAAAACTGGGTTTTCAGCCGGAATCCGTCACCGCCCTTCACCTGAGTTCTGTTGTCGTCGAAGGAATATTCCGTTAAAGTTAACGGTCAATATGGTCAGACCGTCAGTCAATGGGTCAAGGCAGAAAGTGAGTTAGCTTCTAGCCAGCTTCTGAGTCAGGCTGATTCGGTCTTAGTCGGCTGAATTACTGAGTTGAAACGGCTCATCGGACTCGTCTGCATCGGTTCATCGCCGGTTGAGTTAACTCGCCGGAGGATAAATTTTGGCAGAGTTCTGTTTTCAACAACAGAGCTTCAAATCATCTCAGGTCACAACCCATTTGCTCTCAGCACAGCAGCATCTCTTCCTTGTTTTCGACCCATTACTTCTCCCTGTAATTCCATTCCAGAAACCCCATTAATTTCTTCCATTCGACATCGATCTGCAACAGGTTTGAACCCTAAATCATCACGCACCCATCAATTCCCTCTTAAACAGATTCTTCATCAGAAAACATCAATACCACATACCACCATCACTGATTTATCCATTGAAACTAAACCAAACCCATAACAATCATCAACCACAGATCCCCTTTCCGATTCGATCTCCTTCCATAGCTATTTCTTGATCAATTCAGTACCCATTTCATCTAATTGCTTCAGTTACCTACTGGTTCCATTATAACTCGATCTGTTCTTCTCTCCATTCTGTAGTTCGAGCAACAACATATCCTTCCCATCTTGATTCCTCTCTTCGATAACAACAACACCATACCTCATTTAATCTCTCAAATCATCTGCAAGTTCTCTGAAAAACGGCTTCAACCCCTAGCTCGTATCGATCTATTGGAAGTGCGAATGCTGTTCTTAATTTTCAGTTTCAGGAGGAAAAGGAAAGAATGAATGAGAGACAGATTCTCCCAAATTTACGGTTAGAAATGATTGGGGTGGTTATTGACACCCCAATAGATAGGCTAGGGGACACCCCAATGGATACCTTATAAACAGGTGTCTACCCCTTAACATCAGTTGGCTGTTTCTAATACTCCTTTGAGAGATTTTTCCCTTAACCTTGACTCGGCTCCCAATAGTATTCGTCTGTGAAATGACCTTTTAGCCCTTTTAACTTGAATTGAATAGTTTCTTCTTCTTTTCTTCCGTATGACTCCAGAGTACCTAATAACTCAAAAACATGCGTAAAATACATAATTTACAAGAAAAATACCAAAGAAAGCATAAACAATAGATAATAAATAGGATGTATTCTGCACCCTATCAATAAGTAAGTTTATCACAATTTATTTGTCAATGAAAGTGAATAAAGAGCTCATCAACCTAATTATTATTAAATCACAATCGCAAAAAAAACCTGTTATTTACCTGTTTTGTTGCTCTTGTTTTTGCCAGCTTCAGCACAATCTTTACTTGTTTTTGGGTCTTCAGTTTTCTTCCCCGTTTTCTTTTTCTTCCGTGGCTTCTCAAAATCATCATCGTCACTTGATTCCTTACAACATCTTTATCACGATGTTTCACCATCTCCTAATTACTCCCTCCGTTCCTTTTTAATAGGCTGGTTTTGTTTTTAGAGAAATTTAAGGAAATTAAGAGAACTAATCATTGAAAGTGGTCCTTATGACACTTGTTAATAAAAGAAGTGAAGTGAAATGGTCCCCATGACACTTGTCAGCAAAATAAGTAAAGTGAAATGGTCCACATGACACTTGTCATCAAAGAAGTTAAGAGAAAAGTGGTCCCAGAAAATTAAAGTAACATTTGACTTTCTCAATTAGGAAACCAACCTATTTTTTTTTTGAAACATTTATTTATAGAAACCATCCTATTAAAGAGGAACAGAGGGAATATATCTTTCAAAAAGAACAATACATGGTCAAAACAAAATTAGGATGATTATCACAGACTAACCAAAGCAAAAAAATGAAAAACAAAACAAGCCCATATATGATTGCAATCAAAAAATATTAACAAACATAAAATCAACAAATTAAATTAATCTTTGAAATCAGATGATCATGGAAAATCCCATTAAATCAAAATTATCACACATGCATGGGTTAATTATTATTTTTGAAAACATAGAAATGGTGATAAATTCGCCATTTCACTAAAATCAGATAGCAAGAAGAAATCTTACCGAATGATGACAATGGAATTAGGTTTTTTTTTTGTTTGTTTTTGTTTTGGGAAGATGGTTAATGTGAAAACATGGAAATCTCTGGTTTTTTCTTTTAGGTTGAAGAAAGATGAATATTAGAAGAGTAAATGATGCGGGTGCGGAGAAGATGCGGGACGATAAAAACTAGGTGAGCTTGATTTTTGGGATTTTCCTAAATTTCTTGATTTTTGACTTTTTTCACCATAGACCAATTTCGGATAATTACCAACATAAAAAACAAGATAATTACTCTTATTAAGTTAGTATAGTAAAACTAGTAGTCCTAAAACTGATTTTGGGTTCCATATATAAGGTATCTTAACGGTGGGTTTGCCATATTTAAAATTAGAGAAATGGGCTAGCCATATTTTTCCCAATTTATATATTGATGAGGATAATAGCATTGGTGGTTTTTGGGCTAACCATTTTACTGATTAACTGATCATGGGTTTGCATCTTTTTTATGCAGTTAGTGTGCTGCGAGTAACTTGAGATGCCTAAAAGCTGAGAAAAGAGGTTCTCATTAAATCAAAGATTTGAATTGCGGACTAGATAGCTTGAGACTGATTCAGAAGCATCTAGGGGTGCGCATATGATATATTTACCTAGAGTGATACATGCATGTCTGCCATATCTTCACATTTCAGATGAAAAATACATGATACCCTTCAATTACGATTCTTCCACTACTATGATATTAGTTTTTGCTCTGTTGTCGTATAAGACCACCAGTTTAAGGTAGTTCAGATTTTTCAAATGATCTAAGTACATACAATGAATTTTATCTATTGATATGAAGTTTTTGTTTGCCAATATCGTTTGCATATACTCCATCCGCCTTAATAAAATTTTCCTGGGGCGGAATCACCTAGGGAGTACAACATTAGAATTTTTTCGGGCACACATGTGAATCGATAGAATATTGCTTGCCGACTACTGAAACTTAGTTGTGATCCCATGTTCATGCCTAATTAATTGTTCAAAATAATAATTGGTTTTATAATTTCATTTAAAAACCAACAGGTTTCCAACTATACGAAGCAAGAGAGGAAAAGCATAGTCTCGAATAAAAATTGTTGACATGTGTGAACGAAATTTTGGTAGGAAAGATTGATTCAAGGAAACCATAACTAAATAATAATTGGAGTCTAATCCATATACGTTACGATACGGCCCAAGTGAAGCCCTAGTTTACTAATATAGTATAATTATCCCAAGTTAGGGATCGAAAAAATGATTATTAATTTAGTAAGGTCAATTACTTGCCAATAATTAGTTTTTGAAGTTCTATTGTAATTTAATGTTTTAAATTACTTATTATCGGCCTAAGCGAAAAGAAGATAGACACCGAATTTCAGTACAATATATTTCTCATTGTACATTATTCACCAAAACCTAACACATTTTGTAATATATAATCTTCCTATCGATCGATGAACATCAATCATGGTGATGAAACTTTGATTTTCAAGCTAGTAGTTGGGGAGCTTATATGTCATGTAATGTGCTAATTGTATGATTTTTTTCTTCCTTGTGGTTGTTGTTTTTACTGGGTTACCATATGTATGAATAGTATACAATATCTTAAATTCTAGTAGAACTCTAATTAAGTTTATTTTTCCAAGTATGGGTTATTACTAAGAAATTATTATTTTTTTACGAGTATAAATTTTAGTTGAGCATTATATGAAGGATTTTTTTCCAAAATTAGATGCTAGGGTTATCCTTTCAAGCTAATCTTCAAGATTATAATTTTTTTTCTTCAAAACTTAGAATCACATTAATATGGTTTCATATTTAAAAATAAAAGAGAAATTAACCTAACATCAAGCAAATCATTAAGAATATCAACTTAAGAACCTACAAGGGGAATTTTTTTTTTTACAACCATTGCGTAGCATGCAATCATCTTATAATGGACATAAGTATTACTTTCATTTAATTATCTAGCTTAAGAACTGAAATCATTTTTAACTTCATCAAGTGAACTCTCACCCTGTAATGCGTGGATTGTATTATATAATTCACGGATCCACATACATACACTCAAAGTATATATAATTCAAATTTCAATGTACATGACCATTTATAATGTACGCAATCATTTGACAGGGCAAGAAATTTACACAATTGAATCAAGTTTAACTATCTAGCTAAAGAATCAAATCAAGTTTAACTTTTCTGAATCAACTTTCACCTTTATGTGCACGAGGTCGTATATAATTCATGGTACATATAACAATATTTACTTAATATCTAACCTTATAATGTATGAGATCATCCTATAATTAAGGGGTACCCATAAACTTATATTAAGCATGTGATCTCCTTATAATTCAGGGGTGCATATAGCTAGATTCACGTTAAATAATTCGCCTTATAATGCAAAAAATCATCGTATAATTCACGGACGTCCATAAACTTATCTTACGTAATCAAACTTAACTATGGATAAACAACTGAAATAAAGTTTGAGATCTGAATGAACTCTTTCTTGATCATCTTTGTAGATGGTGGATTTTCAATAAAAGGTCAAAATCGTAAAATCAAGATACTGCATGTTTTTGACATGGCTTTCAGGCATGTGACGATTCATATTTTACGAGCCATGATGAACATGTTTCTCGAAAGGCTTCCACTAGTTGAGCATTCGATGCCACTCATTTTATCATGACCTTTATGTAGAATAACATAATTGGGCGGTTCCCCGTATGATTGAGAGTAATAACGCCTTCAGGACATCAGTGACACTCATTGTTCCATGACTACATAGAGAGACCCACCTCTACATAGAAGAACGATTGGGCGGTTCTCCGTAAGATTGAGAGAAATAACGCCTTTAGGACGTCGATGACACTCACTGTTCCCTGAATATGTAGAAATACCATGTATAGATCCAGGCGGTTCTCCGTAATATTGAGAGAAAAACGCCTTCAGGATATCGGCAACACTCGCCGTCTCCTGACTATGCACCTTTCAGAGCGGCTATGACGCTTTAACTGTCTAATATCCCTTCTGCAATAGATTAATTCTACCTTGACATTCACTACTGAATTCGTAGAAGATAATCTATTTTATCTCATTATTCCAATTTCATGATTGAATCCGCTGATCTCATGGAATGGTAATAGATAATCTCATTACTCCGATTTCATGGTCGAATCCATGGCTGATCTCATGGAATGGTAAAAATTAATTACTCTGATTCTATGGTCGAATCCACGATCCCATAGGATGGTAATGCTCATTTTATTATTCCGAATTCACGGCTGATCCTACGGATTGATAATAAAAAACTACACACTTTTATTACTAGGTTTTGTGAATCATTCTCCACTGAATTTCATGAATTAGTAATAAATACTCAACAAGGGCATCTGGACCATCACTGAGTAAGCCCCAAGAAAATGGTGCAAGTGTACTCGACAATGATGCACGAACGAACATTCGAAAACATGGAAAAATGATGAATCCTACACAAGACAGGAGAGAGAAAATAATAATATTAAAATAATAAAGAGGTGTTCATGGACCGGGCCCACCGGCCAGCCAGCCATTCCCTAGCCGTGGCCGGTCGCATGCCTCTTCCATTATTTTTCCTTATTTTATTATTTTCATGAACTCATGTAAACTCATTCATTCTAGCAACTTTCCTTGTTTGAGCAAAACTCACGGTTTTTCCATATTTTCATGGTTTCATGAGAAATTATAATATAAAATAGGAAAAGGTGTTGCGGGACTGAGAAACCTAGCCAGCCGGCCATGCCCTGGTCGTGGCCGGCCTCACACCATGCAATCCATTGTCTTTCATAATCATTATTTCCCTAATCTCATGAAACTCATCTGTTTCAACAAAACTCATGGTTTCTCAATAGTTTCACAGTTTTATGAAAAATAATAATATAAAATAGGGAAAGGTGTTGCGGGACCGGGTAACCTAGCCGTCCGTCCATGCCCTAGCCGTGGACGGCCACACACCTTACAATCCCTAGTCTTTTGATAGGTGTCTAAAACACCTAATGTTATATCTAGTATTAATGCTTTATTTGCGAGTTTTCATGTAAATTATGTATCTTATGTGTGAGTTTGAGTTTATTAGGTGCTTTGGAGTCATATGGAGCAAAAGAAGAAGAAAACACTCATTTACAACGAAAATGACAAAAAGATCAATTCACAGGCGAGTGATACTTGGAGCCGGTTAGGATATGCAACAAAAGGGAGGCGAATGATAAATTGTCAGTTCCCCGCAACTGACAGTTGAGTTGAAAAGGGAATTAGCTTGTCATTTCTGCGAAACTGACAAGTCATATATGATTTTGGATAGTCCTTATCCAATTTATTTGGGTGCATATATCCACAATCATTCCTACATACAATACCTGAAATCTAGAGTCTATCCTATCATTGGTTTCCTTAGAGATGAATTTGAGAGAGATTGAGAAGGAAAATCAGAAAAAGTGAAATTAGGGTTTGCTGGGTTTGAATTGGAGGACACATGCAGTGAAGATAATCAAGGGTTGCTGTTGTTCTTGAGAAATTAATGGGAGGAGAACTGGCAGTGAAGTTGGTTGATTCGGGTGGTGTATTGGCTGAAAAGGGAAGAACTGGAAGAATTTAGAAGATGTGTCTGTGGTGTTGAGAGATTTAAGAACATGGGTTTCCAAGATGGCAGCAGATGGATCGAAATTGTGATGGGGTTTTGGTTAGGATCTGATTGAGAAAGAAGTAGGCTGCTAGGGTTGCAGTTCAGATGGGGTTTTGCTTTGAATTAGAAGTTGGCAGTGAATAGATGAATAATTTGAGAAGATTAGAAGAAGAATTCGATGAAAAGGAAAGATGGGTTTGAGCTAAATTTGTATTTTGCAGTTGTTGGGTGAGTCTGTGAAGCTGAAATTATAGGTTGATAATGATGCTGTAGCTGTGAGATGCAGGGAATCCGTGGAAATAGATGGGTTTGAGTATAAGACCTGGGTTTGTTAGCTTCTGTCGCTGTAAACATGGTGGAGATATGAATCAGTGGTGCTATGTTGTTATTTTGGTTGCAGTGTTTCATGGTTCTGGGTTTATTTGGCAGTAGCTGGCCTGAGATGGCAGTGAAGCTGGTACTGAATTGAGCAACAGTTGAACTGCACTTCACGATGACTGGTGAAGATGCAGTTATAATGGCATTGTAGGTGGTGGTTGGAAGTGAAGGAACTGAGCCAAGGAGCAGCTGCAGTTGCAGGAAAGAATAACGGAGATTTGCGAGTCTGAGACAAGGAAGAACCTGGAGGTATGAGTTGGTTCTCGAAATCAGTTGAGATGGTGAACCAGATGGTATTGTATGTGGTGGTTTGAGATCGATGAAGAGATTGTTAGATGAATAAATGGTTGGTGCAGTGAGTGTGTGTTGTTGTCGTCCATGGGTTGGGTTCTGGCGCAATGGAGTTGGAGATGAAATGTATGGCTTGGCAAAGAGATTGCAGGCTAGGGTTTGGTTCACTAAATGTTGTGTTCGAGTTTGAAGCTGGTATTCTGAATGCAAGGGTTCGCTTATGGAGACTGAGCTCATTGCAGGTTTACTGCAGTGTGGATGCAGTTCAGGTGGTTAAGTTCCAGTAGATGTTGTGATGCAACACCAATTGTAGAAATGGATTATAAAGTGCAGTGAGGTAAGCAACTGAAACTGGTGGTTCTGATGGTCTTGAGCAAATAGGTTGTGACTGATTACATTGATGGCTATGGGACTAGAGAATGTGGAAGTTGAGTTGCTGATAAGACATGGACAGATTTGGAATTGGACAGGCAGCAACAGTTTGAGACGAATTGTAGTAAAGTGTGGCTTGTGCTGTGAACTGCAGGATGTATTGCAGTGACAATGATGGGTGTTACAGATGGAATGAGGCGGTCATTGGCAAGAGAGATGATATTGCAGTTGCAGTGGGGGATCTCAAGAACTGGAGCTGCACTTGGAGTAGGAAGTGCTGCAGTATTGAAGTGGTGTTGTTGGTGGTTAAAGGCTGGAATGAATGCTTGTATGTTATGGCTTGAATGTGAATGTATGTTTGTAGGAAAGAGCCGGATTTGGCTGGGAAAGCATGCATGAACAAACAGAACTCCGGCTGAATCGGAGTCAGCTGAGTTGACTCATCGATTCAGGTGAGCTGACTCAAATGGACTTGTCTTGACTGGGCTTTACTTTTGGGCTCAACTTCATAGCCAGACTTGGTTAAGTTTTGGCAACAGATTGGCAGGAGATTGGGTTCACGGGATTTTTACTACTTGGACACCTATAAAAGAGAAGAGTCTTCTTATTCTCTGGGAGTTTTTTTTATTTTTAACTGCATAACACGTTATGAAGCTATTGTTGGGTTACAACATGATATAACTTCTTTTTCTCCTTGTTATAAACTCCATGAGCATGAGCTAATCTTATTATTGGTGATGGATTAATTTGATTTCACATAACATGTTTCTTGTTTAATAAATTAGTTTTGTCTCATATTATCGTTTATGATTCACCATTAATATTGTTGCATGATTGAATGTTAGTTTTGTCAAGTTGCAAATTAGTAGAACTCACATGCATATCTTTTGCTAGATTAGGGTCTTATTATTGGTGATGGATTAGATTATGTTTCTTGGGTTATTATTCACCATTAATATTGTTGCATGATTGAAAGTGATAATATCTTTTGCTAGATTAGTGATTGCAAGTAGCATAAATATGATTATAGTTTGTAGTGATATATTCTTATGATCATATGTGAACCATAACCTTTGTTAAATCGGATTAGTGCTTTTACACGTTCAATTGCTTTGATTGGCATGATTTCATAAAACTTAATGCATTTAGGGAATTAAACTTGATTAATGCTTTTAAACATTAGGTTGTTCTCTTAGATAGAATTCATATTCGCATCTTTTAATGTGTTTGTTGATGACAAGAGGAAATTAGCGGGATATTCTTGCGATCAAGGTATCCTAAGGCTTTTTATAAAAGTTGAGATTAAATATCAATTCTAATTATTATTTTGAAAGCATGTTTGTGAATGAAAATGAATCCCTAACCAATATCTCTTCTATTTCTTTATTTGTTTTTATTTTATTTTTAGTTTCATAAATCAGAAAATCCCCCCGGTTCTTTTATAGGAAATCGAAAACAACTTGATAACCTAGTCCTCTCTGTGGGAACGATCCTTTCTTGTCCTTGCTATATTTATATTTTGAATAGTGAGAAAGTGTAATTTATTTTTGACGCATACGACAGCGATCAAATTTTGGCGCCGCTGCCGGGGAGGCAGCGGTTGTCACTTGTTTTTGGTTTCTTATTTTTTTATTTTAGTTTTGTTTTTGTTTTATTTTCTGGTTTTTAACCTTGGTTTGAGAATCTTATTTCAGGTACTTGTTTCTCATGGAAGGAGCATACTATATGGATGGATACGGTTTTCAACAACCTCCACAATATGACAACTACCAATTCCAGGGGTATAATCAAAACCAATTCATTGGTTATGACTAATATTCCATGGAACCTTATGGTTTTCCTCAACAACCTTATGGCGGGTACGTGTGTGAACAACCACAAGGATTGGCGGATTCTTATGCTCGTGAACAGTAAGTCTCTAACTTGTTAGACAACTTTTCCAACTTTGTACAAAAAGAGTTTCAAAAAGATTAAGAGGCTACAGACAAGCAACTCCAAGAACTTCGTGAAGGTATTGCTAACTTACAAAGAGATATCGATCAATACAAAGAAGAAAGGTATGAAGAAGAATTTTGTTTTCAAAACAATAACTATTCTAATGTGCCTGTGGTTTGTGATGAATATTTGATTGATGCTAATGTTGAAAAAGGTCAACCTTTGGGGTTTTTCGTTGATAATTGTGTAGTTAACTCAACTCTTGATCTTAATAATGATCATTCACCTATCAAAAGGATGAGTTTGAGACTAGCAACACTAAATTCAGTGACGACCAACTTTATGTTAACTATGAAAGCGAGGATGATTATGAAGATTGTTAAGTACATATTTTGCATACATTTAGTGTCGAATCCATCCTAGTAATTGCTATATATTCTTGCGAATTATTGTATATTATGCTTGTTTTCTTGTATTTGTCTTTCATCAGGGGAATCATCCTAAAAGAAGTGGAAATAGCTATAAAAGTGAAGTTTACAAGTGGAGAAAGGCCACTACTATTGACATCCCTCCGTTCGTTAAGGGGCATCCAATCTGTTAAGGGGTGGTCTGTTCAAAGGAACTGCTAAAGGCAGTCAAGTCAATTACTAAGGGGCTGCCACTGATTTAGATAATGTTAAGGACACCGGCCATTTTACTAGGGGCACCTTGGTCTTCTTCCCCACTCGACGGAGGTTTGGTTTCCGGGGACCGTTGTTTCCGATGATGGAGTTGCTGTTGTCGGAGGTTTACATGGCAGTTAAGAAGCTGAGGTCGACATGAACAGATGATGGTGTTGATAGAACTCGAGCTCGACATGGAAGAGTATGGAAGTGAAGAGAATGGCGATGGTGATGACTGGTACTTTGATGTTGTGCTGCGGAGAAGAGTTTCAGTTCGAGCTCGACAATGATAATGGTTGCTGCCATTAGCAGTGGCATGAATAGTAAGGAGATTGCAGCGATGGAGAATGAGTTTGGTTTGCTGTTCACGATGGTTGATGTGACCGATAATGAAGACATTGGTGGATGCTGCCATTGACGAGGAAGCTTGAGTTTGAGATACAGGGAAGAATGGGAGTCCAGCTCGAGATGAACATACATAGAAGGTGATAATGGTGTTGACTGACATCAGTGATAGACCTGGGAACTGATGGAGAGTTTGAGCTCAAGAGACAGTGAGATGAGGCAGTTAGTGAATCTCGAGTTGATGTAGATGATGAAAGTTGGCAGAGAAGAAATGGATATAGTTCGAGTATATTGAATGATGGTGATTGATGGAAGAGATACGAATCTGTGGAGGCTGTTGGTCGTGGGACTGAGCGTACATCAATGATAGTGTTGTTGCCGTGAGCAGCAATGGTGGTTCAGGGAAGGTGCAGTTCGGAGGAGTTTGAGCAAGTTCAGGGAGATGCTAATGGTGATGAGCTGAGAATAACTCAAGCAAATGGAGTCTGTGATATGGGCACAGTTACTAAGAAGCTCGGATAAGACGGGAGGCGGTGCTGGATATTTGGTTGCTGTTCAAAGACTTGTTGGATAGATACAGAGGATATTTCCGAGCAGTGGAAGGATACGACGCGGAATGGAAAGTAGGAGTTTGGTAAAACGAGAAGCATCGAAGATGCATGTATAACTGAGGTTAGAGCAGGTCATTGGCTCACACAAGTCCCCACTGAAGTTCAAGCCAATCAAAAGGCGTGTCTAGTTTGCTACGAATCTCCTTGCTACGCCAAGTCAGATCACCTGTTTCCACAAATTACAAAATACAACTGACCGACTTGTTGTGCTTATCAAATAAGGAATCGTCGCACACGTTAGGTTTTGTACGCAAGCCCATATAAAGGCTTGTTGCGGCAGCTTTGGAGGAGATACAACTTCCAGAGAGAAAAAAATACAGAGAGAGGGGAGGAAAGGTTCTTAATCCATATCTTAGGGTTTACCTCTTTTGGGGGAAACCAAGCTATTTTCTTCTTCTTTCTTCTTATATTTTTATGGGTTTTAGTAAACTCATGTGTAACTAATTTTCATTGATTAAGGATGAATTCAATTTTCTAGCGTGAAGCTCTATTATTATACAAGTTGTTCAGAGTTTTAATCATCTTATCGTTTGTTTTCACTACATCTAAAGTTTATGAGTGATTCTTAGATTGATTTGGGATGCATACTAGATTAGTTTATTAATTGTTCTATCGCTAGTATTGGGTTAGGAAATAAGTAATCGCCGAATAATTCATACACAAGTAGACATCGCGAGACCTTGCAGAGGGATTTTGTGGAGCAATTGCGAGTGAAGATAACATCAGCAAGTGGACCTTGATCTAAGAGTTTAACTACTGGGATCAATCTAAATTCACAAAGCTTATAGCATTCGATTGGATTACACCTTGAGTGATCTACTACTTGGTGGTTCGTTGAATAGAATATGGTAGTCGAGAACTTCCGTATCCAGTGATAGAAGGAGTTTTGAGGATAACACTGATCTAGCTGCTATTTTATGGTTGGTGATGAATGGTTCTAACGAAGATGGATAAGTATACTAATCCAGTTATCGATTGGTAACGGCGAAGGATTCCTTGATCATCTCTTTCTTTTATTTGTTATTCTTTTTATTTATTTCATAAACCAATCCCCCCTTTGTTTTATATTATTTTGCTGAACTAAATAACATATCAATTACACTGCTCTTCGTGGGAACGATCTCTTACTACCGCTATATTATTATTTAATTAGTGGGAAATATCTTTATTAATTTGTTGTGGTTACAACACGCATCAAATTTTGGCGCCGTTGCCGGGGAGCGGTTGCTAATTGATTTATTATTTGTTTAGATTATTTTTTTATTTTTTTTATTTTGACTTTCTCTATCTTGTGATTCGTCATGTTTCCTTACGGAAATAACATGTACGGAGCACAAGAATGATCAACATATAATAGTGGTAATCAATATGGATTTCAGTCTCATTCATATAACAACTACCAACCATACCCTACGGAGCCTTATGGATACTCTCATACATATCAACAACCTTATGATGGGTATGTAAGTGAGCAATCACAGGGATGTAAGGATAGTTATGCTTATGATCAATTGTTTTCTAGTAATGTGCAGACAGAGAACTTGGAATATACTCCTCTTCATCGTGCTTTTCCTTCACTCTTTTCAAAAGAGGAGATTGTGCGTAACGGCGAAAAGCGTGTTAATGTTAGAAAACTTTTAAAGAAACACGACTAGCTAGAAGAATCCGGTGCATCACAGGAGACTCTTGACGAAATTAACAAGGCCATAGACATGGAATTCGAACGTCGTTTTGATGTTGACGATTCTAAGGTTGACAGTGATTCTGATGAAGATGAGCCACCTTTATAAAGTTTGTATAATGACGGTAAAGTCATTCCAACTTCGGATCATAGTAACAATCACTCTCCTATTCAAAAGGAGGAGAACGAATATGACATAACCGTTGTTATCAATGGTGTAACGTACTCAAACAAGGATTATAATATATTCACCAATGAATTAGACTTTATAGGAGATGATTCTGATTCCAATGATGAGGTTGTTGACGAGAAGATGATTGAGAATGAAACCAATTTTATTGAAGTCGTGGAAGACCCAATTGAGCTTGTTGATAATGTTGATATTACGGCTGAAGCAGAAATTAAGAATTCGATAGAGGACCACAATATGATTGAGGTAAATAATTCAATAGAGATAAAAGATGAGGATCTCGAAAAAGATTTGTCTAATCCTTTGCATAATTCTATATCTATTGATCCTTTCCATCCAATTGAAGTAGATTTTCAAAGAGTTGTTAACCCAGCTTTTAGGAAAATACCTCACCTAGGATTGGAGTTGTGTGCTTCCAAAGTTTTAACGGATTATTTTTCTTCTAAGTATCCACCACTTGATGTGTTTGATTCGAGTATTGTGCAGGTTCACCAAGCTGAGGAACCTTTTGAAGTTCCTGAATTCTATGTTCTCTATCCACTTCCGAGTGTAGAAAGGACTAAGTGTGGGGGAAACTTCAATAAATTGATAGATTCAATATTTGTATTTTGTGCTAATATTTTCGCGAAGCTGTTATTTGAATTGCAGATTGTTATTTGGAAGGATTGCCAAATTTTTAGATTATTGGTGTACGGACGATAACAATAACGTCGGGCTTTGACGACGTTAAACCAAGCTCTGAATGGGAGGCAACCCATAGGTTTTGTATTTTCTATCCTTTTGTTTTCTTCTTTTGCATATCATATTTTGATTTCCCACCTTATTTTACTTTGGATGACTTAATTATATTGAGGACAATGTAAAGTTTAAGTTTGGGGGAGTGTTTATATATTTTTCATATAGATTTTTTTAAAATTTTGCATAAAAACCTTCAACTTGTAGAGATTTTAGAGTCACTAGCATACTTCTAGGTATGTTTACATAGAGAATTCTGACCGACATAACTGAACTTGGAAGTGTTAGGGAACTACGTTCGGAATATTCTTACGAATTGGAGTGTTAAATAATGGATTTAGTCATGCCGGTGATGCAAATTAGGAGCAGAGAGAAATGCATTATTAGAGTTCCTGATCAATCATTAGTGGAGACTACCTATTTTCATATCAACCAAGGCACCATACCAAATTTTCTTTGTAGCTGACTAAAGAGTTTTCTTTTGAGTGTGTGTCACCGTACGTTAATTCCGGGTAGAATGGTGAGCTACCCAACTTCACACCATTTTCAGCACTATTTTTGATCTCTTGAGTGCTAATTTTGTCAATCATGAGGGTGACGTCTATAGATGAAAACCACCTTCTTGTAGTTTGATTTGCAGTTAGCGCCATTCTCTCTCTCGCCAACAACAGGTCCATAGAAACACCATCATCATCGACAAATGGAGCGACATCAAAATCTACAAGGAAAGTTGAAGACGTTTGAGGTTTACAAGCAACAATACAAGGAAGAGCGAAATTTCATATCGAAGTAAAAGCAACATGTTGAAGACTTACACAACATGAGCAGATTTTTATATACATGTTGAAGACTTACACATAAAGAGAGGAATTTTATATCAAAGTATGAAGACTTATTTACAAGAGCGAAGAAAATCAAAAGATGAGAGTTATTGAAGTTTAAGATACAAAGACAATACAAGTTGTGAAGATCAAAGTGGTAAAGTACTTCTTTCATGGACATGTTATTTTAATTTCTTTATATTTTTATAGTTGCAATCTTTTTGTTTAAAGAAAAAAGAAAAAAGAAAAAAGAAAAAAGAAAAAAGAAAAAAGAAAAAAGAAAAAAGAAAAAAGAAAAAAGAAAAAAGAAAAAAGAAAAAAGAAAAAAGAAAAAAGAAAAAAGAAAAAATAAAATAAAATAAAATAAAAGAAAATAAAAAAAGAAAAGAGAAAATAAAAAAAGATTTGCATTTAGGTTGTTATTTGTTTAATAAGGCCATGTGGAAGAAAAATATATAAAGAAGTTTCAAGCAACAAGGAAATTGAGGAAAAGAGTACAAATTGTCGAAGTTCTGCAAATTCAAGAGTTTATCATCAACGGTTGAAGACCGAAGACCAAGAAGATGAAGAAGACGAGCCGAAGGAAGACGTTTCTATTGGATGCTGTGAGAGTGGTGCTTTCATCATTGCAATCAGATGTGAAGGTGGTAAGTACTCCCATCCTTGCTATAGTGGTTGATTTCCTTTCGTAGAGATCATCAGAAAAATATTTATTTTCCACGATTTTGTGGAGTCTCCAGAAATACTTCGGAAGGTTTCCTTCCCACCATTCAATGTGTGTAGGATTATCTCTTCATTCCTACCTGCACACATGTGAGACCTATAAAAAAGCTGTCTTATTGAGTGCAATTATCATAAAATCCATTTTAAGTGAGGCAGAAGTCGAGGCGAAATGCTTATTTATCGTTCTCAAACACGCGTTTCTCTCATTATGGTGTGGTTATTTCTCGCTCAAAATTAAAGAATGAATATGTTCTTTGATATTTCTAACTTCTTATTACTAGCATGCAGAAATTCTATGTCCTCATAGCTCTTTGGATGCTTGGGAAGCTGGAACTCTTTGAAGTTGGAGTAGGTTTTGTGGGTATATCTCTAGTAAGCCCTCACGAGACTATAACTCGTCCACTAGGGACACCTAGGGGTTTAAAGGCCTGTTATTCATGCTAAGAGTAACCGTATCCTCGACGACATGGAGTTGTTGTATTTTAGATAGTTTGCTCGAGGACTAGAAAAATCCAAGTGTGGGGGAATTTGTTAAGTGCATATTTTTCATATATTTAGTGTCGAATCCATCCTAGTAATTGCCATATATTCCTGCGAATTATTGTATATTACGCTTGTTTTCTTGTATTTGTCTTTCATCAGGGGAATCATCCTAAAAGAAGTGGAAATAGCTACAAAAGTGAAGTTTACAAGTGGAGAAGGGCCACTACTATTGACATCCCTCCGTTCGTTAAGGGGCATCCAATCTGTTAAGGGGTGGTCTGTTCAAAGGAACTGCTAAAGGCAGTCAAGTTAATTACTAAGGGGCTGCCACTGATTTAGATAATGTTAAGGACACCGGCCATTTTACTTGGGGAACCTTGGTCTTCTACCCCACTCGACGAAGGTTTGGTTTCCGGAGACCGTTGTTTCCGATGATGGAGTTGCTGTTGTCGGAGGTTTACAGGGCAGTTAAGAAGCTAAGGTCGACATGAACAGATGATGGTGTTGATAGAACTCGATCTCGACATGGAAGAGTATGGCAGTGAAGAGAATGGCGATGGTGATGACTGGTACTTTGATTTTGTGCTGCGGAGAAGAGTTTCAGTTCGAGCTCGACAGTGATAATGGTTGCTGTCATTAGCAGTGGCATGAATAGTAAGGAGATGGTAGCGATGGAGAATGCGTTTGGTTTGCTGTTCACGATGGTTGCTGTGATCGATAATGAAGACATTGGTGGATGCTGCCATTGACGAGGAATCTTGAGTTTGAGATACAGGGAAGAATGGGAGTCCAGCTCGAGATGAACATACATAGAAGATAATAATGGTGTTGACTGACATCAGTGATAGACCTGGGAACTGATGGAGAGTTTGAGCTCGAGAGACAGTGAGATGAGGCAGTTAGTGAATCTCGAGTTGATGTAGATGATGAAAGTTGGCAGAGAAAAAATGGAGACAGTTCGAGTTTATTGAATGATGGTGATTGATGGAAGATATATGAATCTGTGGAGGCTGTTGGTCGTGGGACTGAGCGTAGCTCAATGATAGTGTTGTTGCTGTGAGCAGCAATGGTGGTTCAGGGAAGGTGCAGTTCAGAGGAGTTTGAGCAAGTTCAGGGAGATGCTAATGGTGATGAGCTGAGAATAACTCAAGCAAATGGAGTCTGTGATACGGGCACAGTTACTAAGAAGCTCGAATAAGACGGGAGGCGGTAATGGATATTTGGTTGTTGTTCAAAGACTTGTTGGATAGATACAGAGGAGATTTCCGAGCAGTGGAAGAATTCGACGCGTAATGGAAAGTAGGAGTTTGGTAAAACGAGAAGCATCGAAGATGCATGTATAGCTGAGGTTAGAGCAGGTCATTGGCTCACACAAGTCCCCACTGAAGTTCAAGCCAATCAAAAGGCGTGTCTAGTTTGCTACGAAGCTCCTTGCTACGCCAAGTCAGATCACCTGCTTCCACAAATTACAAAATACAACTGACCGACTTGTTGTGCTTATCAAATAAGAAATCGTCGCACATGTTAGGTTTTGTACGCAAGCCTATATAAAGGCTTGTTGCGGCAGCTTTGGAGGAGATACAACTTCCAGAGAGAAAAAATTACAGAGAGAGGGGAGGAAAGGTTCTTAATCCATATCTTAGGGTTTACCCCTTTAGGGGGAAACCAAGCTATTTTCTTCTTCTTTCTTCTTATATTTTTATGGGTTTTAGTAAACTCATGTGTAACTAATTTTTATTGATTAATGATGAATTCAATGTTCTAGAGTGAAGTTCTATTATTATACAAGTTGTTCGGAGTTTTAATCATCTTATTGTTTGTTTTCACTACATCTAAAGTTTATGAGTGATTCTTAGATTGATTTGGGATGCATACTAGATTAGTTTATTAATTGTTCTATTGCTAGTATTGGGTTAGGAGATAAGTAATCGTCGAATAATTCATACACAAGTAGACATCGCGAGACCTTGCAGAGGGATTTTGTGGAGCAATTGCGAGTGAAGATAACATCAGCAAGTGGACCTTGATCTAAGAGTTTAACTACTGGGAACAACCTAAATTCACAAATCTTATAGCGTTCGATTGGATTACACCTTGAGTGATCTACTACTTGGTGGTTCGTTGAATAGAGTCTGGTAGTCGAGAACTTCCGTATCCAGTGATAGAAGGAGTTTTGAGGATAATACTGATCTAGCTGCTATTCTACGGTTGGTGATGAATGGTTCTAACGAAGATTGATAAGTATACTAATCCAGTTATCGCTTGGTAACGACGAAGGATTCCTTGATCATCTCTTTCTTTTATTTGTTATTCTTTTTATTTATTTCATAAACCAATCCCCCCTTTGTTTATATTATTTTGCTGAACTAATATATCAATTACACTGCTCTTCGTGGGAACGATCTCTTACTACCGCTATATTATTATTTAATTAGTGGGAAATATCTTTATTAATTTTTTGTGGTTACGACACGTATCAAAGATACATCACTTGAACCAACTCATGGTGGCATATCCCAAAGGTGTACAACAGAATTTTTTTGGGATTAAGATGAAGACGAAGAGGACTATGATGAGACTTTTGTAGATAACTCAAGCATTGATCTTAATAATGATCAAGAGCCTATTCAAAGGGTCTAGCTTGAGGATGATGCATTTTTGAGTGTTCTAAAAAAATTCCTCATAGTGAAATTTGGATCTGCAGTAGAGCATGTGCCTAGTAACGAAGAGGAGTATGTTGAGAATGAAACCGATTTGACCAATATTGTGGAAGACCCAATTGAGCATGCAAAAGATTATAACAAAGATGTTGATGTCGAGACTTTGGTTAAGGAAGAAACGAATGAAGAATTGTTGCAAGTTTCAATAGAGGACCACGATGTGCAAGAGGTAAGTAATTCACTTGAAGTTTCTAAGGATGAAGAGGATACTATAATACAAGAGTTGCAAGGTTTTTCTAACCCTTTGCCTATTAATTCTTATCCTTTACCTCTTATTGGTTTGAATGTATGTGATTCGAGAATATTGTTGAATGACTTTGTTTCTCGATTTCCGCCATTAGAGACCTTTGATTCTCATACTACGCAGGTTTGCAAAGAAGAAACCATAGAAGTTCCTGAATTTTATGTTCTTTATACACTTCCAAGTGTAAACAAGAATAAGTATGGGGGAAACTTTTATTAGTTAATAGCTTCGCTTCTATTTTCTTGTACTAATATTTGTGCGAAGCGATTGTTTGCAAAACAGGTTACATGGAAGGATCCCCAACTTTTCAGATTATTGGTGTATGGGGAATGAATCTTGCAAGGATATAGTCGGGCTGACGACTTTAAACCAAGCGCTGCATGGGAGGCCACCCATTGGATGAGTATTTCTTGTCTTGTATTTATTTCTTGTATTGTTTTTAGTTTTTCTTGTTTTCAATTTACTTTTTCTGATTTCTTGTCATAATATCATGTAGAATTTCCCACCTTGACTTACGTTGGATGACTCAAGTTACATTGAGGACAATGTAAAGTTTAAGTGTGGGGGAGTGGTTAAGCATTTGCATTGTAAAATTTTCAAAATTTTTAACTTTTGTGTAAATTAGTGAATGAAAAACCCCAGCTTGTGGTTAGTTTAGAGTCACATAGTATACATGTCGCTAAGATTACATCGAGATTCTCATAAGAGTGACTGAACTTAGAGATGACAGAGAACATGATCAGGTTTCTTACTTGTATGAGAGTTAAAGTTGGATTTAACCATGCCAGTGGCAAATAAGGTGCAGATTGAATTCGGTAGTAGAGTAGTGGTCCCCTATAGTGGAGACTACCCATGTTACATCATGAGAGGCACCGACCTTCAATTCTTTGTACCTGTCTAAATATGTGCTTTTAGAGTGTGTCATCGTACGTTAATTCCGGATAAAATGGTGAGCTACCCAACCTCCCACCAATAGAAGCACTATTTTTATCTCTTGAGTGCTATTTTATCAATCATGATGGTGACATCGAATTGCTAACTTACATACCACTTGTAATCTTGTTCGCAGTTAGCACCATCCACTTTATCTCTCTCTACACCAACAGGTCCATAGAAACACCATCATCATCAACAAGAGGAGCATCACAAATTCGAAGGAAAGTTGAAGACGTTCAAGGTTTACAAGCAACAGTACAGAAATGAGAAGATTTCAGATTCAAGTAAAGCAACAACACAAGAAGCATAATTTTTACAAGTTGAAGACTATTGTACAAGAGCGAAGATTATCAAGATGAAAATTCAAGAAGTTTATGATATCGAGACATACAAGTTGTAAAGAATCAAGCGGTAAAGTACTGACAGCATTTTTATTTTATATTTATTTGTTTTAGTTTCTCTTGTCTAAAAAAAAAAAAAACTTGGGACATGGTTATCATTATTCTAGTTCCCTAATCAAAAAAAAATTTATAAAAAAAAAGAGACAGGAGAAAATTTCATTAGGTTCATCATTAGTTTTTATTTTATTTTGTTTGTTTTCATTTTGTATTTACTTTATTTTTATTTTTGCATTTAAAAAAAAAAAAAAAATATTCATTGCATTATATTTTGGTTTTGTATTCATTCAATAAAGCCAATGGAAAAAAATAAATATATATAGTGAAGTTTCAAGCAACAAGAATTAAGAGGAAAGAATCACATTGTCAAGATTCTACGAAGTTCAAGAGTTATCATCAAGAGTTGAAGACCGAAGACAAAGATTGAAGACCGAAGAAGTTTCTATGGATGTTGTGAGAGTGGTGATAACTGCACGTCGAACGGATAACGAGGTAAGTAAGCATATTTCCACCATTGTTAAGTGGTTGATTTCCTTTCTTAGAGATCGTCATAAAAATGGGTTTTCAAAATGAATAAAATATGTGGGTTTTCAAAACAATTCGGAGGGTTTTTACCTTCCCACCTTTCAAACGTGTCGCATGATTCTTTGTTCATTCCTACCTGGACACATGTGTGACCCATAAAGAGTTGTTTATTATTGAGAGCAATTTCATAAAATCCTTTCTTGTGAGGCAGAGTCAAGACTTTTGATCACTTCGAACCCGAATTTTTTTCGATAAGGGATGGTTATTTCTCTCTCAACTTTTAAGGATGAGATTTTGTTCATATATGTGTCTAACTTCTTATGACTAGTGTGCATAATCTCTATGTCTTCTTAGCGCGTTGGATGCTATCATTTCGGAGAACTAGTAAGTTGAAAATATAGGTTTTGTAGGTAGACCTCTTGTAAAACTTCACGAGACTAAAACTCGTCCACTAGGGACACCTATGGGTTTCAAGGCTTGTTATCTATGCTAAGAGTAGCCGTAGCCTCGACGACACAGAGTTGTATGTATATTTTATAATTATTTTGTTTGAATTTCTCGAGGACTAGCAAAGTCTAAGTGTGGGGGGAATTTGATAAGTGTCTTAAACACCTAATTTTATATCTAGTATTTATGCTTTCTTTGTGAGTTTTCATGTAAATTATGTATCTTATGTGTGAGTTTGAGTTTATTAGGTACTTTGGAGTCATATGGAGCAAAAGAAGAAGAAAACACTCATTTACAACGAAAATGACAAAAAGATCAATTCACGGGCGAGTGATACTTGGAGACGGTTAGGATATGCAACAAAAGGGAGGCGAAGGATGAATTTTCAGTTCCCCGCAACTGACGGTTGAGTTGAAAAGGGAATTAGCTTGTCATTTCTGCGAAACTGACAAGTCATATATGATTTTGGCTGGCCCTTATCCAATTTATTTGGTTGCATATATCCACAATCATTCCTACATACAAGACCTGGATTCAGAGTCTATCCTATCATTGGTTTCATTAGAGATGAATTTGAGAGAGATTGAGAAGGAAAATCAAAATGAGTGAAATTAGGGTTTTCTGGGTTTGAATTGGAGGACACAGGCAGTGAAGACAATCAAGGGTTATTGTTGTTCTTGAGGAATTAATGGGAGGAGAACTGGCAGTGAAGTTGGTTGATTCTGGTAGTGTATTGGCTGAACAAGGAAGAACTGGAAGAATTTTGAAGACGGGTATGTGGTGTTGAGAGATTTAAGAACATGGGTTTCCAAGATGGCAGCAGATGGATCAAAATTGTGATGGGGTTTTGGTCAGGATCTGATTGAAAAATAAGTAGGCTGTTAGGGTTGCAGTTCAGATGGGGTCTTGCTTTGAATTAGCAGTTGGCAGTGAATATATGAAGAATTTGATAAGATTAGAAGAAGAATTCGATGAAAAGGAAAGATGGGTTTGAGCTGAATTTGTATTTTGCAGTTGTTGGGTGAGTTTGTGAAGATGAAATTACAAGTTGATAATGATGATGTAGCTGTGAGATGCAGGGAATCCATGGAAATAGATGGGTTTGAGTATAAGACTTGGGTTTTTTAGCTTTTGTCGCTGTAAACATGGTGGATATATGAATCAGTGGTGCTATGTTGCTCTTTTGGTTGCAGTGTTTCATGGTTCTGGGTTTATTTGGCAGTAGCTGGCCTGAGATGGCAGTGAAGATGGTACTGAATTGAGCAACAGTTGAATTGCACTGCACAGTGACTGGTGAAGATGCAGTTATAATGGCATTACAGGTGGTGGTTGGAAGTGCACGAACTGAGCCAAGGAGCAGCTGCAGTTGCAGGAAAGAATAACGGAGATTTGCGAGCCTGAGACAAGGAAGAACCTGGCGGTATGAGTTGATTCTCGAAATCAGTTAAGATGGTGAACCAGATGGTGTTGTATGTGGTGGCTTGAGATCGATGTAGAGATTGTTAGCTGAATAAATGGTTGGTGCAGTGAGTGTGTGTTGTCATCGTCCATGGGTTGGGTTTTGGCGCAATGGAGTTAGAGATGGAATGTATGGCTTGGCAAAGATATTGCGGGATAGGGTTTGGTTCACTGAATGTTGTGTTCGACTTTGCAGCTGGTATTCTGAATGCAAGGGTTCGCTTATGGAGACTGAGATCATTGCAGGTATACTGCAGTGTGGATGCAGTTCAGGTGGTTAAGTTCCAGTAGCTGTTGTGATGCAGCAGCAATTGCAGAAATGGATTATGAAGTGCCGCGAGGTAAGCAACTGAAACTGGTAGTTCTGATGATCTTGATAAAATAGGTTGTGACTGATTACATTGATGGCTATGGGACTGGAGAACGCGGAAGTTGAGTTGCTGATAAGACATGGATAGATTTGGAATTGGAAATGCAGCAACTGTTTGAGCCGAATTGTAGTAAAGTGTGGCTTGTGTTGTGAACTACAAGATGTATTGCAGTGACAATGATGGGTGTTACAGATGGAATGGGGCGGTCATTGGAAAGAGAGATGATATTGCAGTTGCAGTGGGGGATCTCAAGAACTGGAGCTGCACTTGGAGTAGGAAGTGCTGCAGTATTGAAGTGGTGTTGTTAGTGGTTAAAGGCTGGAATGAATGCTTGTGTGTTATGGCTTGAATGTGAATGTATGTTTGCAGGAAAGAGCCGGAATTTGGCTGGGAAAGCATGCCTGAACAAACAAAACTCTGGCTGAATCGGAGTCAGCAGAGTTGACTCACCGATTCAGGTGAGCTGATTCAAATGGACTTGTCTTGACTGGGCTTTACTTGTGGGCTCAACTTCACAACCAGACTTGGTTAAGTTTTTGCAACAGATTGGCAGGAGATTGGGTTCACGGGATTTTTACTACTTGGACACCTATAAAAGAGAAGAGTCTTCTTATTCTCTGGGAGTTTTTTTATTTTTACTTCTGCCTAGGGTTACAACATGATATAACTTCTTTTTCTCCTTGTTATGAACTCCATGAGCATGAGCTAATCTTATTATTGGTGATGGATTAATTTGATTTCACATAACATGTTTCTTGTTCAATAAATTAGTTTTGTCTCATATTATCGTTTATGATTCACCATTAATATTGTTGCATGATTGAATGTTAGTTTTGTCAAGTTGCAGATTGGTAGAACTCACATGCATATCTTTTGCTAGATTAGGGTTATTATACGCAAAAGTGATAATTCCTGATTGCAAGTAGCATAAATATGATTATAGTTTGTAGTGATACATTCTTATGATCATATGTGAACCATAATCTTTGTTAAATCGGATTAGTGCTTTTACACGTTCGATTGCTTTGATTGGCCTGATTTCATAAAACTTAATGCATCTAGGGAATTAAACTTGATTAGTGCTTTTACACGTTAGGTTGTTCTCTTAGATAGAATTCATATTCGCATCTTTTAATGTGTTTGTTGATGACAAGAGGAAATTAGCGGGATATTCTTGCGATCAAGGTATCATAGGGCTTTTGATAAAAGTTGAGATTAAATATCAATTCTAATTATTGTTTTGAAAGCATGTTTGTGAATGAAAATGAATCCTTAACCAATATCTCTTCTATTTGTTTTTTTTTTTTTTTTAGTTTCATAAAATCAGAAAATCCCCCTGGTTCTTTTATAGGAAATCGAAAACAACTTGATAACCTAGTCCTCTCTGTGGGAACGATCATTTCTTGCCCTTGCTATATTTATATTTTGAATAGAGAGAAAGTGTAATTTATTTTTAACGCATACGACAATGATCATCTTTCATAATTATTATTTCCCTCATCTCATGAAACTCCTCTATTTGAGCAAAAATCATGGTTTCTTCAATTTTTCTCAAATATTGCTCGAACCATGAAAAAGTCAAAAACTCAAATGGTCACATCACCGACTAGGTCATTCACGAAAAAATATTAAAATATTATTATTTTAATATTCTCAAAATATTGATGAAATGAGCAAAGTTCTACTTGCTCATTCGGGAAAAATCAAGAATTTCAGTCAAAGATCGAACTCTTCTGAAAATCCAAGATATTACTCAAACGCACATCAAAAAGTGCCAAAATTCTCAGGATTGAGACACGGACATAATGGTGACACGGGAATACTTCCTTGACCGACCAAGGCCGACCCTAAGGCTTGCAAGGAGCCGGTCCCACACATTCTTATAATTCTGACCTAATTTGCTCAATTGCTCATATTGGGTACAAAGACTCCAAACTCTTTCCAACCAACTTAGAATTTGCTCAATCGACCATCAGCAAGTCCCACGACCACCAAGGGTCGGTTTCATGCCCTATTGGTCGGTCCCTAAATTTTTCATAATTACGTTTTATCACCTAATGCTCAATCGATCACTATTTTAATAAATGGTGAAATCGGCATTTAATCATCATTCTTTCACCAACCGGTCAACTCAGAACCCTGGTGTTTATGGGTGAAAACTATTCCTGCTAATTTTGGTAATTTGGGGTGTGGATGAGGAATGAATTTAAACCTAAAACAAATGCACTGCGCGGTGAGTGCTTGTAGATTCGAGAGATCAATCTGTGCAAGTCCAGCCTAAACCGAAAAATGGCCGTTCCAGACTTGTTTCGGTCACAAAGTGAAGGAGATGGGGTTGATCTTAGGGAGGGAAGCGAAGAAGGTGTTGAGAATGTGAAGGTGTTGGCTATGTAGGACTTGTATCAGAAAGCTGAACTGGCTTGCAGGATGTAAGATATCAGTTCCGGTGTTTGAATACGATTGTATCAACACTTGCTTCTGTTGTCTGGACTTGTGTTGTTGTTGAAAATAGGGCGGAGAACCTATTTATACAATCCTTTTAGCCTAACCTTCGTATCTCGTGGGAAGTGGAGAAAGTGGAGTGATGGAGTAGTGGAGTAGTGTGTTGGTGTCACACGACTAGGCTTTCCCACTTCTCCCATCATCACTAACTGTCCATAACTTCCTGACACGTTCTTATGATGGCGCGTTGTGCGCTGCATGATGTAAACCGCCAGACCAATACCCAGTATGTATCCCCCAGTTTGTGACATGATCGATGTCTTGAATGTTTTTGGAAAACATGTAGCATGTTGTTGGGGATTGGCAAGTCAGGCTAGGGAAACTTGATAGCTTGGTGACCATCGACGGCCGAGATTTTGCATCTTGAGAGGAGGGGAAACCGTTGATTGTTGCTCTAGAAACCCTAATTAGTGCCCCTTACTAGAATCGTTGTAGAATTATAGTACGGACTCGGATTTTGATGGTCCGCCCCTCCATTCCATACGGAAAAGAATTTCCTATCTCATAACGATGGAATATTTAGGTTTTAAGCTCGTTCGGGAGGAGAAAACAGCCCGAAAGCAAAACCCATGAAGAATTTAGGAAATTCATACTTGTGAAGTATCGTGTGTATACTATGCAGGTACTGCATTGAGTATATCTAGCATGGTTTGGAAGTTGCGCATGCAAACCCTTCCTTGACCGACCACATGGTGTGGTAAAGTGGCGGATAGTGATCACCATGACTCCGTACTGACTAATTAACTCATGACCAGGGCTATATAACCGAGCTGGTGAAGTTGGACAGATGAGATGATCTTTGAGACACTCATCTGCGACACTTGGTGGAATTAGGGTTTCGAAGGAGGTGCAAAAGCACTGCTCTTCACCGTGACCGAAACCAGGCTTAGGGAACTATTCTGGACTGGACGATCATGCATGTGTGTAGATGGTCTGACGGTGTAGGCGCCTATACCTACCGTCCCATAAAAACATGATCTGGGTCACTCAATTCGTCTGGAGAAGTTGAGTGGTCGAGATCAAATTGCGACAGAAGATTAGTGTTGCAAAAGCCGTTTCCCATACCAACTCCGGGCGAGCGTTCCAAGATGACCAGGCTTGGTCGGTCTTGGTCGACTGCTCCAACGTGTAGGTGGTAGGCTGGTGTTCACGCCTATGCCTTACCGTCCCATGAAAAAACGATCTAAGCCACCCAATTCGTCCAAAGAAATCGAGTGGTTGAGATTAGTTTGCAGCTTGGGAGGTGCGACCACGCATGTTGGAGCGAACGATTTTGGGATAGCCAGGCATGGTATGCCTTGGCCGATTAGGTGAGGGGATAGATGGGTCTACGGTGGTCATGTTGACATGGACAGACCTGCTTTGATCTAATCTCGGACCCTCCATTCGTGCCGGAGAAGATGGACGCTCGTGATTCAAAACCATAATTTTTGGGTTTCAAAGCCGTGCGTCATGCTCCATTCAGGCGCACGATTTCGAATTACCAACCATGGTTGATCCTGACCAATTGGTCAGGTATGTAGGCGGGCCTGCGGTGATTGTATTGACATACTTCATGCCCTTTGAATCTACATCTGCACCCTCCATCTATATCTGCGAAGATAGATGGTTGAGGCTGTTTTGCGACACATGTAATGTGCCGCAGACCCTAATTTAGGGTTTTCCATTCATACTGCTATGGTTTGGAAGTTTTTGCAAGCTAGGCCAAGGGATGCCAACCATGCGGGGTCCGCGTTGGTTCGGCAGGTATTCCATACCTTCTTGGGGGTTATGGAATCGATCCGGGTCATCCAATCAGGCTGGTGGAGTTGGATGGTCGCGATCATATCCAGACTGATACGGTCAGTCTGGATGCTCAATCGGGCTAGTATAACTCACCGAGAGGGGAGCAATCGGGCTAGTATAACACACCGAGAGTTCAGACTGTACGGGTATTTCGTACATGCTTTCATTATAATGCTTGGAGATTCGTGTTCCTCTGCTAAGAGCAACACTCAGTCGTCATGCCGCACTGATAATGAGTACAGGAAATACAAGGTTGTTTGCGCATTAATTAATAATGATGGAAATTCACAGGGTATATGGGATTGTTGCTTCATGCTCCAACCTGGATGAATTTCGTGTATTTTTGAATGGGATTGTTGCCACATGCTCCATCCTAAGTGAATTAATAAAGTGAATGAGTATCCATCACTCATTAATGGCCTTATCTTTTACAAGATGTTGGCGCACAATTTTTTGGCTTTTATAATATTAGCCTTAAATGAAAATCCACCATCAACATTAAGTCCCCTGCCTAGCACATAATGGTTACACTATTGTGGGGTAGGCATGAGATGGTGACATACATATGTGAGAAATACAGGATAAAGGAAGTTTACCCGGAAGAGTATTGACCGCCCGCCAGTCGTCTATGTCGTTGCGTTTGTATGTAATCCTTTGGTGGGACCGGTTTCTTTCTTTGGGTATTTGAATCAAAAGAGGAATCCAATCAAAAGAGGAATCCTTGTTCTATTAGGATTCTTCCAAACTTTGTATATATAAGGGACCGACCCCTTCTTCTCTTCCTCACAACTCTTTTTTTTTGGGTTTTAGCAGCTCTCGTCCGTGCTCCACTGCCGCCGCCGACCGCCGTTGTCGGAGCTGCCGCCAGACGCCGCCATCCGTCCGACCAAGGTAAGTTTCGTTTTTTTTTTTTTTTTTTTTTTTTTTTAGGAAAAAACCCTAATTTCTTAGGTAAATATTCTTTGATAGACACATCATGCTTAGCTTTCCCATCAAGACTGATAGTAAAACTTCCCATTTTTCCTAGAATTGTTTAGTATTGCAATCCCATGAATATGCCGTCTTTTGCTTCTTCTTCCATTGTTGCATGCAAAACATAGATTCTTATGTTGTAGCTTGGAGAGAAATTTGGCTTGAATTTCGTAAACACAACTTCCATGAATATAAGGAACCGTAAATACGTGCACATGAATGCGGTCCCACCATGTGTGTTTGATTCGAACGTGGCCATCTACATATGCTTGACTGAAAGCCGACCTCATACTAGTCTTGTGCCCTGGACCAACACCAGTCTTGATACTTGAGCAATATCATAATTGAAAACAATCCGGACTTGAGCAATAACAGCCTTGAAGTTATACCGGACTTGAAGCTATACCGGACCTAGAAAATACCGGACTTGAAGCTATACCAGACTTGATCCGATTTCTTTGTGCACGTGAACCATATCTTGTCGTCTTCATACAAGTTCTAACCTCTGTATTTTATTTCATTGTGGAATGAAGAAAGGAATTCATGTTGAGATGTCTTCCGAAAATAATATTGGTGCCAAGTAAGGAAGTGTTGACAGCTTCAAAGATATGCCGAGCATCGATGATGAGTTGTTCACCTCACCTTTTCCAAACACTGGGAGACATCCTTCTCACAAGATAGTGTTGCTCTCGTATTCAAAAAACATGGAAGCTGATCTATCTTCTTCTTCAGCACTTGTGATGAGACTTTGTCTTCGAAGAAACGAATATCCGTCTTCCCCTATCGACTTCAAGATTTTCCATACTCCACTGGGTTCTTATGAAGGATGGATGAGACGCATGTTGAATAACAAGGATGTCAAAGCTAATTTGACCAAGGCGCGAATCCTTGATGCGGTCATGGCATCTGCTGCTCTTGAAATTAAGAAAGATGCTTCGGGTTTGATTACCTTCGTTTCTCGGTGGCACCCTACTACTCATACAACGATATCTAGATGGGGAGAGATGACTATTACTCTAGAGAGCGCAGCTGCATTAATGAACCTGACTGTCTCTGGGAATCTTTGTTACGAGCTTTCTGACGCTGAACAACATAATTATGATGCCATACTCCAAAAGGTGGCCAAATTCAACGGTCTAGACAAGGAGGAGAAAAACGATACAAGATGCTTCTACACCTGGTGGGTGTCAGAATGGTCTTTTGTGGACTCAGGACCGGGTCAAGAGTTGGAAAGTGATCTCAGCGTGATTGCATTCCTGTCCTTATGGATGTACAGGGACATATTCGATGACGGTTCCGGAAAGAAGACCATAAGAGGCGACCTTGTCAGGATTACTATAAGGCTAGCGAAAGGTAAAGTCCTTCCCCTAGGTGCCTTGTTCCTTGGATCACTATACTATCATCTAGACGCCTTAGCAATGGATATGCATGCTTCTAACGGGTACAAGAAAGTGGAGACGCACGTTCACTTCGCTTTTCTTCAGGCATTCTTATGGGAACATTTCAAAAGTTATGTTCCTGCTCCTGCAAATTCGCTCAGAAACTTGTATGGTGGTTCAAGAATACTTCGTTGGCATAGGAGGCGTCCCAGAATGGGTGCGAGACTCGTGGATATCTTTGAAAATGTGTCTTCCGTAGATTTCTGCCCATGGGGGCCAATCCATTCTTCCATCGTTCAACCGAAAACCTTTGCTATTGCTTCTGACGGTCCTGATGCTGCGTTATGTACCGATGTTAAGACCATGAGATTTGGAGAATTTACTTATTTGCACAACTGCATCCCGGGGTATGTCCCGTCTCTATTCAACGAAGCACTTACTCTGACTCCGTACAATATAGATAGGGCCGCTCGTCAAATGAGATTTGACCAGGGTGTTCCATTTATCCATTCACCTGAGGCTCCGAAAGAACTTCTCCTAGATATTTTTAATGATGATACGTTTTCAGAGCGGCTGAGTCTTCCTTTCTGTCCTTTTGGGAGAAACCCCATGGTAACCGATGAGTATAAAGAATTTTGGAGGAAACAACTGTTGGCTTTTCAGAAGTTTTCAGAGGATGTTATGACAAATTCCCGTGGTGAACCATCCTCTGACATGTTGAGGAAGCATTTTCGTTGAAACCACTCCCAGGCAAACGAACCAGAGCCAACAGATGCAGTCCCCAATCAGGAGGAAGATCTAAGAGGCAAGCCTGTAGTTCAGTGATACTCAATTCCTCCCATATGCAGGTATTCGAATCTCCTCCTGCTAATTCTTTCATTTCCCCATAGTAACTTCTTCTAAGAGTGATCCTTGTTTGCATTCAGGGAATTCCGAAAGAGAATGTATTTACCAGGCTGGCGCGCATTCAGAACGAAAGGTCTGGTGATGTTGGTATTCATGTTGAGTGGTCTGGTGATACTGATCCTCATGCTGAGAAGTCTGGTGAAACCTAAATCTCTCCTTCACACGATAATGACAGAGATGACGCAAGCTCGGCTGGACAAGGCGCCTCCGTAAGTGATCTTATTGATGAGGCGGTGACAGAAATCAGTACCCAGAGCGAAGTAGACATCAGGAAAAACGTAGGGGAGGTAACATATGCCATTGAGATGACTCCCATTGAAGCACGTCCTGAACAGGCTCTAATGAATCAAGCTATAGTGACATCTTCCGAAAGGCCTCCTGCAACTGACAAGGCTCCTGCAATTGGTGAAGTATTGGTAATGCAGCCTGGGGCTTTGTTCGATCCTCCTTTCACTACTCCCTTCCTAGGTCACGTGTTGGTTGGAGGATTCAGCGTACCAACTCAGTTCGAAGGGTTGTACACGGCGATATGAGAGAAACACGACCATATTTCTACCACTAAGAAGCTTAGTAGTCGTCTTACTTTGGTCAATCACGTCCAAGAAGCTTTATTTTCCATCCACAGGATGTGCGTTACGACTGATCGGACAGTTTCTGAGGAGATGATTGAATACTGGAAGTTCCATCGAGATGTGTTTGTGCAATATGACTTCAATGCTCCTTGGTTCTTCAAAGGGTTCTCCGAGATTCAGGGGCTCCAAAAGCTACAAGATGAAGTCCCTTCTGCAGACTGTGTTACTCGCCAGGAAGAGAAGATTTAAAGGTTGTCTAACGAGTTGAAGCTGGAACAGGCTGTACTCCAGAAAATGAAATCTGATCTTGCACAGAGAAATGAGTTTCTATTGAAGGACTTTCCTTGAAGGATTTCCGCAAATTGTTTGCCTTTTCTCTTAGATGTTCTTGTTTTTCTTTGAGTGATAGTGAGGATTTTCTTTCACATTTGGACTTCGAGTTTTGAATTAATAAGTAATTGAATTGGTTTATTTTGAGATAGTTTTTGTGAATCGACTTTTCTGAAAAGTGATTACCTTAAATGGAATTTGCATCTTAGTCATGAATGATTGCACATATCATATGAAATTGCAAATGTCGTATAAAAGGGAAGCATGAAAGGACACAGACATGGTGTTTGGTTATTGAGCCTCTTTTTCCATACGGGGATGCTCAGTCCCCAGTGAATTCTAAGATTATCTTTTTCGTAAGATTATTGGATGTAACTTACTTTCTTTCGAGACCTCGCCTGTGTAAAACCGAAGTAGCTCCTCCAAGGAAGCCATCCGCATTGATTCCCCAGAGGAGGAAAGCTATCCTTCTGAACCAAGCTTCTCCTGAATAATGCGCTTCAAAGCGTTGCATTCACTGGTGGGTTGGTGAAGGAACCGGTGGAAATGACATACCTCGGGTCCATTACTTCTTGATCAGTGGGTGGACGCCATACTAGAGGTAGCTCCACCTCTCCGTTTTGCACCCATGCCTCCACTAACTCCAAAATCCTCTTCATTGGGAGATGGAAGTGCAGGTACTTCGAGTCGAGATTTTCTTGCATTAATGGGCGTTGTGATGTCTCTATATATCCCTCGTGTGGAGCACGTCTCAGAGATGAAGTCGGAAAGTTTGTGAGTGTCATAATATCCGCGGATCGCTTGCCTGGGTAAAGGGATGGGGAAGGTGTCGTAATATCACTGCTGAGTGATCGAATCGAACGTTCCCATCCTCTATATTCACGTATTTGATGTATTTATCCTTCTTCGAGCATTTCTTCGCTTGGTTGAAAAGTTGATGCGGATTGGACGGTCTTCCGGGCTTCAGCAAGAGTCTTGAGATATAAATATTCTATCAGGACTCTGTAGGCTGCAGGCTCCTTTTCTTTATCTAGGAGACGTTGTAGTGCTCCGGGCGAGTCCTTTCCTTTGTGGAGTTGCGTCGAGCCTTCATTGTCGAATGAACCATGTTTTTCATCTTTCCTGAGTCTCCTGCGAGTACGCGCCCTTTTCGCTTATCCACTGGTAAAGGTGTGACTCCTGGTTAAGGGTCCAGCGCTTCTTACACTGCCTGGGTAGATGTCTGTCGACCTTTCTTGTAATTGTGTTGTTATATCATTCAGAAGGCGAAATGTTTCGCTCTGTCTTCTAGCGATACCAGTTTGATTTGCTAAGAAATCCTCTAGCATTCTAGTTATACTTCCCATGATATCTGAACCGCCTGTGGTTTCCTGGTGAGGGTACATCGCGAGATGAAAACCTAAAATTTGAGAATTCAATTTTTGTAACCGATAGATCAACCTCCCACTGTGGTCGCCAATTGTTTATGGGTAAAAACTATTCCTGCTAATTTTGGTAATTTGGGGTGTGGATGAGGAATGAATTTAAACCTAAAACAAATGCACTGCGCGGTGAGTGCTTGTATATTCGAGAGATCAATCTATGCAAGTCCGGCCTAAACCGAAAAATGGCCGTTCCAGACTTGTTTCGGTCACAAAGTGAAGGAGATGGGGTTGATCTTAGGGAGGGAAGCGAAGAAGGTGTTGATAATGTGAAGGTGTTGGCTATGTAGGACTTGTATCAGAAAGCTGAACTGGCTTGCAGGATGTAAGCTATCAATTCCGGTGTTTGAATACGATTGTATCAACACTTGCTTCTGTTGTCTGGACTTGTGTTGTTGTTGAAAATAGGGCGGAGAACCTATTTATACAATCCTTTTAGCCTAACCTTCATATCTCGTGGGAAGTGGATAGAGTGGAGTAATGGAGTAGTGGAGTAGTGTGTTGGTGTCACACGACCAGGATTTCCCACTTCTCCCATCATCACTAACCGTCCATGACTTCCTGACACGTTCTTATGATGGCGCGTTGTGCGCTGCACGCTGTAAACCGCCAGACCAATACCCCAGTATGTATCCCCCAGTTTGTGACATGATCGATGTATTGAATGTTTTTGGAAAACATGTAGCATGTTGTTGTGGCTTGGAAAGTCAGGCTCGGGAAACTTTCTAGCTTGGTGACCTTCGACGGCCAAGATTTTGCATCTTGAGAGGAGGGGCAACCGTTGATTGTTTCACTAGAAACCCTAATTAGCGCCCCTTACTAGAATCGTTGTAGAATTCTAGTACGGACTCAGATTTTGATGGCCCGCCCCTCCATTCCTTACGGAAAAGAATTTCCTATCTCCTAACGAGGGAATATTTAGGTTTTAAGCTCGTTCGGGAGGAGAAAACAGCCCGAAAGCAAAACCCAGGAAGAATTTAGGAAATTCATACTTGTGAAGTATCGTGTGTATACTATGCAGGTACTGCATTGAGTATATCCAACATGGTTTGGAAGTTGCGTATGCAAACCCTTCCTTGACCGACCACATAGTGTGGTAAAGTGGCGGATGGTGATCACCATGACTCCGAACTGACTAATTAACTCCTGACCAGGGCTATATAACTGAGCTGGTGAAGTGGGACGAATGAGATGATCATTGAGACACTCATCTGCGACACTTGGTGGAATTAGGGTTTCAAAGAAGGTGTGCAAGCACTGCTCTTCACCCTGACCGAAACCAGGCTTAGGGAACTATTCTGGACTGGCCGATCATGCATGTGTGTAGATTGTGTGACAGTGTAGGCGCCTATACCTACCATCCCATAAAACGTGATCTAGGTCACTCAATTCGTCTGGAGAAGTTGAGTGGTCGAGATCAGATTGCGACAGGAGATTAGGGCTGCAAAACCGTTTCCCATACTAACTCCGGACAGGCGTTCCAAGACGACCAGGCTTGGTCGGTCTTGGTCGACTGCTCCAACATGTAGGTGGTAGGCTGGTGTTCATGCCTATGCCTTACCGTCCCATGAAAACACGATCTAAGCCACCGAATTCGTCCGGTGAAATCGAGCGGTTGATATTAGTTTGCTGCTTGGGAGGTGCGACCACGCATGTTGGAGAGAACAATTTGGTGATAGCCAGTCATGGTATTCCTTGGCCGATCAGGTGAGGGGATAGATGGGTCCACGGTGGTCATGTTGACATGGCCATACCTGCTTTGATCTAATCTCGGACCCTCCATTCGTGCCGGAGAAGATGGACGCTCGTGATTCAAAACCCTAATTTTTGGGTTTCAAAGCCATGCGTCATGCTCCATTCAGGGGCACGATTTGGAATGACCAACCATGGTTGGTCCTGACCGATTGGTCAGGTATGTAGGCGAGCCTGCGGTGATTGTATTGACATACTTCTTGCCATTTGAATCTACATCTACACCCTCCATCTATACCTACAAAGATGGATGGTTGAGGCTGTTTTGCGACACATGTAATATGCCGCAGACCCTAATTTAGGGTTTTCCATCCATACTGCTATGTTTGGACGTTTTGGCAAGCTAGGCCAAGGGAGGCAAACCATGCGGGGTATGCGTTGGTTCAGCAGGTATTTCATACCTGCTTGGGGGTTATGGAATCGATCTGGTCCATCCAATCAGGCTGGTGGAGTTTGATGGTCGCGATCATATCCAGACTGATACGGTCAGTCTGGATGCTCAATCGTGCTAGTATAACACACCGAGAGGGGCTCAATCGGGCTAGTATAACACACCGAGAGTTCAGCCTGTACGGGTATTTCGTACATTCTTTGATTATAATGCTTGGAGATTCGTGTTACTCTGCTAAGATAAATACTCTGTTGTCATGCCGCACTGATAATGAGTACAGGAAATACAAGGTTGTTTGCGCATTAATTAATAATGTTGGAAATTCACAAGGTATACGGGATTGTTGCTACATGCTCCAACCTGGATGAATTTCATGTATTTTAGAATGGTATTGTTTCCACATGCTCCATTCTAAGTGAATTAATAAAGTGAAGGAGTATCCATCACTCATTAATGGCCTTATCTTTTACAAGATGTTGGCGCACAATTTTTTGGCTTTTACAATCTTAGCCTTAAATGAAAATCCACCATCAACACCTGGTGCACGCTTACTCTAGCAATTGGGCATCACATGGTCGTCCATTATTTCATGTGGTCGGTCCCTCCCTCACTCAAGACCTGTTTTCAGCAATTCATCAATTGCCGAACAATTGCTCAAAAATTAGGGTTTCGAACAAACGCTCCACAAAATCATCATTCTGAGCAAGTTCAAACACTAATAAATCTATGTTGATCCAGCAATCAATATCTGGATTAATTATGTAATATTTGCTAGTCTACCAATATTTTAATTAATATTTTGTTGGTCATGTCACCAATAAATAATTCGTTGAATTGAGCAAAACTTGCTCAGTTGCTCGAATATTGATCCAACTATCAATATTCAGTAACTTATCGACATTCATTAACTTGATGAATTGATCGTAACTCAATATTCAACAACTCAACGAATTTGCAATATTTTCTCAGACGAGCAATATTAACATTCATGAATCACTGAGCATTCTTCAATCATGCTCAATTCAACAAAACCTAGATTCATTGTCTAATCAATCAACAACTGACTAATTAAATACATGTATGCCTTGCAGACTCCACGATTCATGAGACATCAATCACACCACATGGGGGGGATATCAATTAGGGTTTTGGTATGGTGGCCTACGGCACGTGGATTCATCCACGACAATAAATGTGAGTAAGACGTACAAACGGTTGAAATAGTTAGCAAAGTAGTGGGTGGACGGTTAACCAAGTCTCCGCATGACCTGGAACTGGTTTCACCACGATCTCCCACTTTCTCACTCTTTCACTCAAGAACCGTCACACTTACATGGATCAATGTGTTCATAACTCTGACAATATAAATAAGTCTTTGAATCCATGATTGAGATGGACAACATTTTTTGTCTACATAGAATTTATCGAGCAATTACTCTCAATAATTCATCAATCTACCAGAACTTATTTGAACTCATCAGTTCACAGAAAACTTGCAGAAACCCACAACACATCCACAATCCTTGATCATCATTGATCCCACACAATTCTAAGCTTCCCTCCTACAGATTAACCCATCTCCCTCTTTGTGACCGAATTGACTCTGGAACGGCCATTGACTTGGTTTAGGCCGGAGTCCTACAGATTGATCTCTCGAATCTAAACACTTACTTTGCAGTGCATCTGTGTGAGGTTGAGGAGTCTTGCCCACATGCTCGTCTCTTCATTTCCCTAAAAAAATAGCAAATCGTTTTCCCCATCTACAATCTTGTAATTCATGAGTAGGCACGGATTCACTCAATCTGCAAGTTATCCTATAATATATGTGATCATCATATCATTCACCAACGCATGTAAACTTTAATCCTATAATATATGGGATTGTCACATCCTTTACGGGTACAAATACGTATATTAATTATTTTGAAATTATATACTCCTTGATTAGGATACTTGAGTAATATTTTATCATTACAAAGATTGAGATTAAAAAACACAATGAAATGAAGTAACTCCTTGATAATATGGATGCTTATAAGTCTCCTTATCTTCATTGAAGGTATGCTTACCAGATTTGTTGGGAATGGGAAAAAAAAAAGTAGATTGAGGTATAAACAAATTTGGAAGATGCCACTATTCGCAATTTTGTGGAAAGTTTCGAGTGAAAGAACCAGTAGATGATATACCAAGAAAAATATCGATTTTTCAAGTAGGTTATTATTTCTCTTAAAATTACTTTGTACAAATTAGCTTTGAATTCAGATGTTTTGGAAGGCTTTTACATTTTTTACGCTTATTTATATTTGGAATCTAATTTTGCACTAGATTTTCTGACTACTATTGTCTCGTAAGCTTCTTCATTATTTTAGTACCTTTTTTATTAATATAAGTTTTCCTTTACTTGTTAAAAATAAATATATACAAATCCGTATGGACGAAACCTAACTTAGGATCAGATGCCTTAGCCCGCCAAAAGTCACAACCAAAACCTCTATTTTTCCCTCTCTTGCGGTAAGAAAAAACACCAAACCCTAGCTTGTCGTCAACTCCAATTTTTTCTCATGGGAGCAAATTTGAGGCCATCATCAAAAAATATCTTATTTCCTCTTTGTTTCAAGCCTCTTCATCTTTGTTACTAGATTAAGATTTTTTTTCCCTATCCCTTTTTATCTCTTACTATTTTTATAGAGTTTGATTCATCTTTCCCTTAATTTGATTTGTAATAGTTTTAGGTCATTTAACGTGTATAGTTTGGTTTTCTTTGGTTTTGTGTTTGTTATGTTTTCTTAAAACAGTTGAAAAATGTGCTCAATATCTTGTCTTTTCTTTGGAGGAGAAACATATATATTAACAACAACAACAACTTCAATTGAATCTATGGAAACAAAGACAACAACAACAAGATTAAGATCATTAACAAATTCATCAATTTCAACTGTTACCATGACCCCGATGCCGATTTAGTTTGACTCGACTTGATTAAGACCTCCACTATTACTTAAGACATTGTTACTTGAGATACTACGACTTTAGATATTTCTACTTTGTTTCTTATAGAAACTTTTACTTTGAAAACCTGAGTTCATAAAAGTTAGGCTTACATGGTCGTGAAAATGCTAGGTTGGATGTGATCCGATCATTTCTTTGTGCAGTGATACATATTGGTTTATTTAAAAACTAATTTGGGCCTTTGGTGTATATCGGCCCTTGTGGAAATATGATATCGTATTTATGTCTTTAATATTAAGAGATGGAGTTACTTAAACTTTGATAAAGTATGTTCTTGATGAGGTTACTCACGTTATCATTTTTGTGAAATAACGAGGGCACCCAAATATACCACGCTTTTTTGTTTCAATCTATAAGTCTGATACCAAGTGTGATCGTCTATGGACAAAGTCGAGATAATACAACAACTTGATATTCACTTGACAACAGTTATGGTACAAGACCGATTGACTATAAGATCAATGTCAAGTGATTAGGATTTAACGTACAAGTGTAATTTACTTTATTATAATAAAACAATTATAATGCGGAAGTAAAGTAAATGACACATCAAGATTTTGTTAACGAGGAAACTGCAAATCCGGACCTAGCACAGTTTTGAATACTCTCAGAATTAAGCCGATACACAAAGTATAAATCCAACTTCGTATAGTTGAGACCAGGTAATCTCCCTAAGTTACTTAGTTCCCTCAGTATCCCTGCGTCTACCACCTACCGGACACACACGTGATTCCCAAAACAAAAAATCACTATCTTGAGTTGTTTTACCGGTGTAAATTCTTAAGAACCCAACTCCTTTTGATCGTCTTTCAAACAGTAAAGGAACAAAGTTGTTTGGTAACTACTCTAGTAATCTTCGTTGAGTTTGAAAAAGGATCTTCCGTTTAAACTAGTAAGCTCCTTTGTTGGGTAAGATAAGTCCAAATCAATAACTTAGGTTCAGATTCACAACTATCAGATTCGGATATTGAAGAATACTACCAAATGATAGTTGTCGATCTAAACAAATTTATGATCAAATCTATCAAAAGATAAACTGTATCTAAGTCGGATCCCAGCCGATCAAGATGTGTGCACAAATTACGAGATATGAAAACCAATAAGAAAAAAATCTTTTTGTCTTCAAATCTTCAATTTCCTTCTTATTTACTTGCACACCACAAAATTGAATCCACTTATGATCGCTCACACACAGAACAGAGTATGTTAATAATGGATGATCATAAGTGTTTTTTAGATCTAAAAACGGTTTTAAATATTCCGTCAATACTTTGATCTAGTTTGAGTGACCCTTAAGTCAGAAGATAAGGCTCTCAAGAATTACCAAACTAAGTGCAAATAAAGTTTCAACAACCGTAAGTCCATCAAATTAATAATTGAAAACTAAAATAACAATGCAATTATCTAGTTTCCCACCAACGTAACTCGTAGAGCTTTTTGATCCCACTGAAGTCTTTAAACGAGCGATCGTAAGAGATTTCTCCTAATTAGGGTACTTTCCTCTTTGAATTAACAGCTCCACCAGAAGCAACACGAATGAAGTTTTCCTGGCTCTTAGGATGGTTTGCAAGAAATACAAACTCAACTATTTATAGACCAAGGTTGTTTGTACAACAAAGAAATTCCAAAACCAAAATATTCTTAAGATATGCAATAATTACCTAATTTCGGCTTTCCTATTTCCAACTAATATCCAACCTGTAATTATGAAATCTCTTATTACAAAATATCTAATATTAATATAGAACTTAACTAATATAACTTTCCAAGAGATATGTTTTGATTTGTTGGAAATCAAAAGCATATAATCAAAAATCATAATTAAAAGATTCTCAATATTTCGGATCAGGATCATCTTGAGTATCAAGGAATATCTTTGGAAAATAAAATTTAAAAATTGTATTCATGTCCAAAATATGTCGACATCCAGAACTTTCCTATTTATCAAACCATAATTCCAAACTCATACAAAACCGTAAAGTAATATATGAATATGAAGGATCGGTTTTGCTCTTGAGACCAGCTCTACCATGACTCCTTAACATAGATTAAGATCGGTTCTAGCAAGTTACCAAATATAGGTAGGTATCGGTTCTACCATAACTCCCAAAAATATCTAGGATCGGTTCTATCAAGTATCCCAATATAGGTAAGGATCGGTTCTACCAAGACTCTCAGCAATAGTTAAGATCGGTACTACCATGTATCCCAAAATAGGTAAGGATCAGTTCTACCAAGGCTCTCAACATAAGTTAAGATCGGATCTACCGTATATCCCAAATTAGGTAAAGATCGGTTCTACCATAGGTCTCAACATAATTCAAGATCGGTTCTGCCAAAGTTATTACCTTGGTTCGAATTGGTCATCCAATAAATCTTCAATGAAAACCTGGCCAAAACGCCTATTGATTTCCTTTCGATTACGAAACAAGTTTCGCATATGTATTTCCTTTAAACATATGTAATTAAACATAGTTTCCTAGGATAAAATCATACCTATATCCAATATACAATCAAGTAATAGTTACATAAATTATGCCCATGTCACATTTACGAAGTTCGAAACCTAAAAGAGTTAAAATGTTCTGAAAAAAATACGTGTCTTGATAAAGTATTTTGTATTTGATTTTATCCTAAACCTGGTTTATTTTTCTTTGTGTATGATGTTATCCTGAACCTGGTTAATAAATTTTTGCCTAGGTTTAAAGAGAAATTCAAATACAATTTTATGTCTTTGAATGGGGGATTCAATGCCTATATTGTTAATCCTTAACGGATATAGCATATTCAAGAATGGAGTTCCTAATATGCATGATTGAGATAAATTCTTGACCATGATAAATGGTGTTGCTAGACAAATTCCATTATTACATACTGCAGCGTCAGATAATTTATAATTAATTATCAGTTTGTTACCCTCTGTTGTATCAAGGACTTGAGTTGTCATGCTAAAGTATTTTGTGGGTACTAATCCTTCGTTTAAGCAGTTTAAATCTGCACTTGAATCTATAAGTGCATAGTTTCAAAACGGTACTCTATTCCTATGATAAAAGTCACTAGGGTGTACCATTTTTGAGTGACAACTTTATTTATTGTATTAATGAATTGCATGTTCTCGATATCTTGATTGAAAGTGGATGATTCTGGTTTATCTATATGTTTTTGTGTAGTAATATTAGCTTGGTAGGTTTGAAAAATTTCATTGAAAAAGTTTTCTTCTTGCGAGTCATATTCACCATCTACCGGTTTATGAAGTTCCAATACTTGGACCCTTCGCTTAAGGCCTCGTAATTCTTCTTTAACCTGATTAACTTCAACTCGAAGGTCATTGAATGAAGTTTTCTACTCTTGCTAATATTAACTAGGTTCAGGATAAAATCAAACACAAAATACTTTAGCAAGACACGTATTTGCTTCAGAACAGTTTAACTCTTTTAGGTTTCGATGGGTACCTATTAGGATACCTATTAGATTTATGAGATCCATGAATGGGTGGTTGTAACCGTTTTTTTCTTGACAATAGTGTCGATAGATCAGTAGTGTAACCAAATTGTTCACAAAAATCACCTAGTTCTTGCTTATTGGATAATTTATTCTTTTGTAATTGTCTATGCAATTTTGTGCCTGAGTATAAACCTAGGCCTTCACATACAATTTTTGAAGATATCTGGCCAAAAGTATATGCGCCATATAATTATACTGATTATATGAAAGCATGGACACATACATTTTTCTGTCAAAATCAGAGATTCTCTCATTCCTAGTATGTTGGTTTCAAACTAAAAACAAACAAGGATCTACCAAATTAGCTCAAAACATGGCTGAGTATATGGGGTCCGTGCCAGGATATATTACATGCATATATTTTAGATATCTTAAACAGGTTTGTTAGGGATAATAGCCAATCATATGATAAAAGACAGCTAATGCAGTGGTTCTTTCGTAACCAAATATTCTTCCTTGACACTTTGATCATAATAAAATGACAAAGTCTACTACTAGAGAATGAAATATAACCTCGCATCAATGATAGGAATGAAAACAAGTCAAGTCAGTATCACAATGCCTCAAGTGAAAGGATGATGTCTTCGTTGTATTCGATACGTCTTCACAATCTTTAGGTCTTCAGAGTAATACTTATATGTCTCAACATTCCTAGACTTTCTAGTCTAATTAACCTAAACAAAGTTGTATCTAGTACATTTAATCAGGCGAATCTAATTGATTTTTGATACTAAAATATGACAACCAAACTTGACATACCAATACTTTCTGGGTTCAACTTAGCAATGCTCTAATATTTTGTAAGGGTGAGACTTTTAGCCCTTAGATATTACATCTAGATATATCCCATCTCGAGGATATATTTTAGGAATCAATAATAGTTTTATATTTTTTTGTTGTTTTTACTTCTAATTAATATGATTATATTTATTCTTTGATTTCTCCAACAAATCAAATTCTTAGTTACTGTGAGAATAAATTTTGAAGTCCACTAGACTTCAGTGAATCTACTTTATAGGCGTGAAAAAATGGGGGTCTAACAACCACACCCAATATTTCGAATTAGCAATATGTATGGACAAACTCCAATATACTTTCTAAAGAATCAACTAGACAGTAAGACTCAATCTAGATAAAAGTATATCAAAGAGTTTATATCTTATCTCACGATTTAAATCTTACTCAAACAAACTGCGAGTATCAATTTAAATACAAGAGAGATAAACTTGGATGGTACCATAGACCAATTTCCAAGTGTCAATCAATTTAAATCAACAACCAAAAGGTCGGATATTCTAATTGATCGAACAACGCACAACCTGTATTATTTCAATTATATAACAAATATAATGCGGAAAAGAAATAACACAGACATAAGAATTTTGTTAACGAGGAAACCGCAAATGCATAAAAACCTCGGGACCTAGTCCAGACTAAACATACACTGTATTAAGCCTCTACAGACACTAGCGTACTCCAAGATAACTTCGGTCTGGAATGTAGTTGAACCCCAATCAATCTCACACCGATCCAAGGTACAGTTATTCTCCTATGTCTATGATCCCAGCTGGATACTATGTACTCGATTCCATTAGATGATCTCACCCACAACCAAGAGTTGCTATGACCCAAAGTCGAAGACTTTAATAAACAAATCTGTATCACATAGAAAAGTCTATGGTCATAGATAAATCCGTCTCCCACGAATATACCTACGAATTTTGTTCCATCTTTTGATAAATCAAGGTGAACATGAACCAATTGATAAACCAGACTTATATTCCTAAAGAATAACTCAATATTATCAATCACCTCACAATAGTCTTAATCGACGCAGCGAAAAAATATATTGTGGAATCACAAACGATGAGACGAAGATGTTTGTGATTACTTTTTATCTTGCCTATCGGAGATAGAAATATCAAGCCAATTATTACAATTGTACTTGTATGATAGAATCAACAAGATCAGATCACACAACTACAATAAAAGTAGTATCGATCTGGCTTCACAATTCCAATGAAGTCTTTAAGTCGTTAACATGGTTTAGAAGAAGAAACCAAAGGTTAAAGGAGAATCGAATCTAGCTTAGTATAGCTAGTATCACACAAAATGTGTAGGGATTAGGTTTCCCAGTTGCTAGAGTTCTCCCTTATATAGTCTTTCAAATCATGGTTTGCAATCAATGTCAGCTTAGTAACAAAGCATTCAATATTCACCGTTAGATAAAAACATGATTAGATTCAATCTAATATTTATCAACCGTTAGATCGAAAACATAGCTTGTTATACACACATGTAATGCACATTTGTAGGCTAGTGTAACCGTACCCAAACTTGTACATTAGTTGGTTCAACAATATTTAACCAAATGGTTAGCCATATGATAACTTTCATATCAACCATATTCTTCTTCACCATAACTAGTTCAAATGACTCAAATGAACTAGTTAGAGAGTTATTCAATTGGAAGGATATCTCATGTACTACACAAGACACAATTGAATCAAAAATGATTTGATTCACTCGAATTGGTTCATGAACTATATAGCCACGGTTTGCAATTTCATTCCTTAGTTTATAAAGATAAGTTCACAAACATCGTTTTTAGACATAACCTACTCAAGTTTGCGGATTAGGTTCACGGACTTAAGTTCCCGGATGGAGTTCACAAACTCCAACATAAATTATCGGGTTTGAGAACTTCCAGTTCACGGACTGGGTTCGCATACTGAATCTCACGCACTTCTCCGGTTCTGTTGATCAACAAAGTTCGCAAACTTTGGTTCAAGGAATAAGGACTTATACATATATGTGTTTCCACAACAATTCTTATATCCTTCATTGGTTATATTGTCTAAACTCTCATTTCAATCATTGATACATTCTCAGAGGACGTTATATAATTGTTATTCACAAACCATTTTTCGTCAGAGCAATTTTCAAAGTGATTGAAACTTAACATGACTTTCGTCACTAGGTAAAGATGAACTTGGCTAAAGAAAAAGCTTTTCCAACACATATTTCGAGAAATAGATAGGCGAGGTAAACTTGGCTCGAAATACCAAATATGTATAATCTTAGTTTATACAGCAAAACGACTTTTGTCTCAAGATAGGAGATAAATAGACTTTTGAGTGATAGATAAGTTCAAGTCTCCACATACCTTTTAGTCGATGAAGATCCACCAGTTCCTTGAGTAGTCCTTCATCTTGTATGATGATTTCCATGGAGTTATTGAGCTCAAATACACTTTCTATCCTAGTCCGAGACCTTAGCTATAGTAGATTAGAAATCCAGACTCATAGTTTTGATCACTAACATTGACAAACATGTTTGAGATAGCAACGCATGCGAGTTTGACCGAGCAATGCTCTAAGAATCTCCCCCTTTGTCAATTTTAGTGACAAAACTATCAATACATATGGAATACAAAAATATATAAATAAACTTTGTAGCTCCTATTCCATATGTCTAATCTTCAACATCACTCGAAATCTTCGTCACTTCCAAGTACTCCAATGATCCCAAAGGTTGTAAGTTTAGCATCATGTTGTTGAAAATCCATAGCTATAACAACGAAAAAACAAGAGTTCTCAATCATTGTTATATAGTTTCACAGCATCATTACACAATGTCAAAGTCCAATTGCATCACAACTTTAACAATAATACAATGGTGATATATCACTCCTCCTTAGTCAATACTCCATATCACATGGAAACCACTCCCCCTTACATAATGATCCAAAAACCATATGTATTTGTAGTGTGAACTACATATTAATTCTCCCCCTTTTTGTCAATAAAATTGGCAAAGGTACTAGAATGGGATCCTAATGAAATTTTCATAAGAGACGGTTCATGACCAAAAGTAAGTATATATCATCTTATATAGATGCAATCATAAAGTCGAGGCTAAATGCATTCATCAAGGAGTCTATAAAGATACAAGATAACCCCTACAATATTCCACAGCCGCACTCCCCACTAAGATTTGGTAATTAAGCACAAGTTCAATTAAAAACTCTCCCCCGAAAGAATAACAAGAGCAACCTTAATTTCAAAATAAAAGAAGTATTTCTTTAGACATAATAAATCACATACAAGGATGAATTTGAATCCAAAAAATATTCAATTAAATTAACCGTAAGTGAACCTATGATTAATTTAACCAAATATGCTCAACACAAGTAAACTTATGGACACATAAGAAACTCAATTAGATTAATCACAAGAGAACCCATAATTAATCTAACCGAAATACATAACTAAACTAATCACAAAAGTAGTCAATTTAATTGTTCATACTCGACATAAGAAAACTTACGGAGTCATAACTAAATAACCAAACAAGATGATTAATTTAGTTCAATATGCTCGACATGAACAACAACTAAGCTAACCATAAAAATAATCAACTTTGGTTGTTCAGTGCTCAACATAAGACACATTACAGAGCCTCACACTAATACACAAAATATGGATCAGGGAAGATCAATTACTGCGGAATACATAAGGATTCATTCTATTTTCCATCACCATTTGCACAATGACATATAATAGACATAATCCTTAAAAACAAAATATTTTAACCTATCTTCTATCAAAAATTGACATAATATGCTTAACTTTTGTATTTGTCAAAAGTCAATTCATTCCTTTAAGCATATCAACTCATGAACGACTTTACTTTTGACAAGGTATGGGACAATCAAGTTCACGGACGCAAACACACATATCCAATAACAATATTGCAATATAAAAAACCATAAAGATTAATACTAAAATAATAATCTTCCAAACAATTTTAGAATGTAAACAAATAAACCTAAAAACATCAAGATAAAAACGTTGGAAATAGCTATGTGTAATCACAATAATGGCTATTCCAAACTCTAGTTATTCTTATAAACAAAACAAGAAAAATAGAAGATTTACTAGGCAAACATTTCACTTACTTTGAATACTCTTCTCATATTCTATGTATTCGTCAAGCTCATCTTCGATCAGATCAATTGTAGATTCTAGATTTTCCATCTTTTCTTCAAGTCTCTTGGAAGAAGTATCAAATTCACTTTTCAGAGCACAAACTTGTTCCAAGACTAGATTCATGGTCAATGAGATATTTTCAAAATGAGAAACAGAGATGTTCCCATCCAAAGAGGAACAGTGACTATCAGGGCTCATAATATTATCTGAAGAATCAAATTGTATCTTCTTTTATGGAAAGAGAACAGTCCAAACATCAATTTCTTTGATTGAAAGACTTGAAGAGGACATGATGGAAGAGATAGACAAAATGCTAAGGATAAAAAAACTTTTACTTTAAAAGAAACTGAGGAAAGGAGATTTCCAAAATAACCCTTGACCACAACCCTAACAGAATGTTGATTATCCTAAAAAAATTAAAAACAAAAATATTTCATCACAACCCTCTTGAAGATTGTGATATTTCGTCTAAGAGGGATAAACAAAAAATCTTTAATACAGTATTACAAATTGTAAATATTCCAATCCTTTCCAGGACTTGGTAACTTCCTTTGAGGGGATGAAGTATTTATACTTTGTTTCTATCTTGCTTTTAAGGAGGAAGAATTATGAACATCATCCTTTCTTTCCTTTAGCATATATTTGAACATTTTGATTGTTGATTTTCGTAAACTATGCATCCTTTTGGAAATCTCTTTTACAAAGATTGTGGGTTTTGTATGAGATTTCTTTTTCTTCTTCTTCTCTAAACAACTTCTTATAGAAGAGAATTTATTCTGTCTCTTAGTGCCACAATTTTTATGATCCTGATAATCACAAGAGGAATCCACAAGATTAGATACGTTCTTGTGATTTTATATATTATCAATATTGTCAAGGTGACTTAAGAATGGTATATAATCAAGAGGATTTTGCTGACAACTTTTTAACGAAATAATCGAAAAGTTTTGATAAGAATCATAATTACTACTGATTATCTCCAATTTTAATTCAGACAGTTGACATTCCAGATTTTCAATCTTTTTAATTAAAACTTCCTTTTTTATTTGAAGAACTTCTGAGGAAGTAAGATTGTTTGTCATGGAATAATTAGGACTGTTAGGAGGACATACATGATTATCAGCAAACAGATTGAGCGAATCATCGCAGATATCATCCTCAAGACAGTAGTCAAGAGTAGCCATCCATGCTTAGTTATCTCACTCATTTTTGTATAAGGATATTCATAAGTATCATGAACACTTCTATATCACTTGAAACAAGAATTATTAACATAGTTTTTCTGAACCCTTTTCTTGATTGACTGCCTTTTATTTTGAGACTTTCTTTTACTCTGTCTAAGAGATTTCTTAAGTTGTTGTATAAACAGTGATAAAGTCGAATTAAATCAATTCTCATCCCTTTTGTCAATCAATTTTGGACGTCAATACTTACGATCAGATGCAGCAACATGGTTTCTAGACAAATGACATTTCTCTCTTTGTTCAAGTTCAAGATCTAAAATCTTCAACTTTCCGGCTAGAGAATTTCTGGAAAGTGTGTCAAGGTTATTTCCTTCGACGATGGCATGCTACTTAGAATCGTATCTAGAAAGCAGCGATCTGAGAATTTTCATCACAATATCCTTTTCAGGAATAGTCTTACCCAATGCAAAAGATGCATTAACAATTTCAGACACTTTGTGATTAAACTCATCAAATGTTTCTTCATCTGCCATACAAAGTTTTCCCAATCGGAATTAAGGTTTTAAAGCTTAGCTTCCTTCTCACTGGTATTACCTTCGAATACGGTTTCTAAGATGTCCCATGATTCTTCAGACTTAGCGCAATTTAACACATGATGCTGAAGACTTGGGGTAATGGCATGTATGATAGCATTTAAATCGTCTGAATTTTGCCTTGCAGCAAGTATCTCGGCAGACTGTATTCATCAAATTCTTGGGAATGTTTATATCTCCAACTTCCACAACGGGAGGATCATAGCCATTAAAAACATATATCCATGATTGAAAATCATGTGCTTGAAGAAAAACTCACATAGTAATTTTCCACCATAAGTAATTAGAGCCATCGAAGACTGGTGGTACGTTAATATAGATATCACCTATGTCCATAGAGTCAGATCGCTAGAAACACAAACTGATAAGGTCTTTAAATGTGCTGGCCTGCTCTGATACAAATTGAAAAAGCGGGGGCCTAACAACCACACCCAATATTTCAAATTAGTAATCTGTATGGACAAACTCCAAAATACTTTCTATAATATCAACTAGATAGTCAGACTCAATCTAGATGTAAGTATATCAAAGAGTTTATATCTCTATCTCTCGACTTAAATCTTACTCAAGCAAACAACGAGTCTCAATTCAAATACAAGAGAGATAAACTTGGATGGTACCAAAGACCAATTTCCAAGTGTCAATCAATTTAAATCAATAACCAAAAGGTCAGATATTCTAATTCATTAAACAACGCACAACCTGTATTATTTCAATTATATAACAAATATAATGCGGAAAAAAAATAACTTAGACACAAGAATTTTGTTAACGAGGAAACCGAAAATGCAGAAAAACCTCGGGACCTAGTCCAGATTAAACATACACTGTATTAATCCGTTACAGATACTAGCATACTCCAAGATAACTTCGGTCTGGACTATAGTTGAACCCCAATAAATCTCACACCGATCCAAGGTACAGTTATGCTCCTATGTCTCTGATCCCAGCTGGATACTATGTACTCGATTCCCTTAGATGATCTCACCCACAACCAAGAGTTGCTACGACCCAAAGTCGAAGACTTTAATAAACAAATTTGTATCACATAGAAAAGTCTATGGTCATAGATAAATCCGTCTCCCACGAATATACCTACGAATTTTGTTCCATCTTTTGATAAATCAAGGTGAACATGAACCAATTGATAAACCAGACTTATATTTCTGAAGAACAACTCAATATTATCAATCACCTCACAATAGTCTTAATCGACGCAGCGAAAAAAGATATTGTGGAATCACAAACGATGAGACGAAGATGTTTGTGATTACTTTTTATCTTTCCTATCGGAGATAGAAATCTCAAGCCAATTATTACAATTGTACTTGTATGATAGAATCAGCAAGATCAGATCACACAACTACAATAAAAGTAGTATCGGTATGGCTTCACAATCCCAATGAAGTCTTTAAGTCGTTAACCTGGTTTAGAAGAATAAACCAAAGGTTAAAGGAGAATCGACTCTAGCTTAGCACAACTAGTATCACACAGAATGTGTGGGTATTACGTTTCCTAGTTGCTAGAGTTCTCCCTTATATAGTCTTTCAAATCAGGGTTTGCAATCAATGTTAGCTTAGTAACAGATATTTTAATATTCACCGTTAGATAAAAACCTGATTAGATTCAAGCTAATATTTATCAACCGTTAGATCGAAAACATAGCTTGTTATACACACATGTAATGCATGTTTGTAGGCTTGTGTAGCCGTACCCAAACTTGTACATTATTTGGTTCAACAATTGTTAACCAAATGGTTAGCCATATGATAACTTTCATATCAACCATATTCTTCTTCACCATAACTAGTTCAAATGACTCAAATGAACTAGTTAGAGAGTTGTTCAATTGCAAGGAAATCTCATGTACAATTTGATTCACTCGAACCGGTTCATGAACTATATAGCCACGGTTTGCAATTGCATTCCTTAGTTTATAAAGATAAGTTCACAAACATCGTTTTTAGACATAACCTACTCAAGTTCGTGAATTGGGTTTGCGGACTTAAGTTCCCAGATGGAGTTCACAAACTCCAGCAAAAATTATCGTCTGAGAGTAGTCACAACATGGGTGACCTCTCGGGAAGTTGCTACTGGATGACCGCAGTAGTTCCGTTTAAAGCCCCACATTGCTGGTTAACGTGATATGACACCGCAGTGGGTAATGGGAACAATATTGGTGTTAGTTGGGATACAACTAGGGACAGATCGCTTGTGCTCAAATGAGAGAGTATGGTAGGCAATTGAGCTAGATACTGGTCTCACAATAGGCCAGGAACGTCTACATTATACCAAGGCCTTTTCAGCACAATTGGCGCCAGAGTTGGAAAAAACTCTGCAGTTAAGCGTGCTCCGGCAGGAGCGATTTAGGGATGGGTGACCTCCATGGAATTTGCTGCTGATTACCGTAGTGATGCCCGATGAAAAACCCCACACTTTCGGATAACCGCAGTAGCTAAGTGGGGACAATATCGGTGGAGGGTTGGGTTATTACAAATGGTATCAGAGCCGATGACGGGTCACCTGCCGAGGGTGGGAAGGTACGCTAGACGGGGTTGGTCTAGGTGTTTCTCATGAGGGGCAAGGAACGTTGGAGATCTGGGCTTGTATATATATTCCGGAGTCGAGGACGACTCCAATTTAAGGTGGTGGTATTTGGTAGGCTTAGAAACAAGCCTACAATTATTAACTGCAAGTGCATAGTATCATAATGTAACGCAGGGAAAGCATAGGTCGATCCTCAGGGACAAGGTGGGTGTGAGTCGAAGCTACGTTCTTACTAAAACTGATTTGAAACAATAGTAACAAAATATGGGGTTTGTGTCGATACGACAAAGATATTGGTAGTGACTGAAATAGTAAAATAGAACAATGCAAATAAAAGGCACTAGGGCAATTGAATCCACAGATTAACCTACAATAAGTCAATTCAGTCTCGATAATGTTCTTGTCCCTTATAATGGACACCGATCAAGATAGTAATGTGCCGTCTATCCAGGGTAATCTTAATTGGATGGCTTAATGTCAACTAAGGTCACTAACTAATCCCTAGTATTAGCTGTCTTCTTACAGTACAACTAATCACATTCCAATTTGATCACTTAGATAATTAAACCTTTCCTAAGGTGGATATTTTGATCGCAACTAAGGTATTTCTCCTAAGCACTAACTGTCTGATTAATGCACAATTAGTCAAGGGATCAATAACAACCAGTGAAGCATGAGTTGTAGCACATTCAACATAGAAGTATTCTAACTACAATGGATGCATGAAAGTAAAATGATGAAGAGATCAGATTATATTTATCCTAAACAATATAACATAACAAGAACAATATCACAACTTGAATCAAACTCAGGAATATATTAATGGTTTCATCTAAAAGTTATTGAATTAAAACATGATGTTAATACTGAAAATATATAAATCTACTGCTTGGTGCACCGGCTAATCCAGGCATGAGTTTTACATCACAACTTCTTCTCTATTTATACAAAAATCTCTCAATTCTACTTCAATTAAATAATTGATAGAGACCCACTCACCATAATTGCTTCTATGACAGTTCGCCTTCTTTAATTTATCTCTGCAATTTCATTAATTTGATGTTGAGGATAACCCTAACTCTATCCCTCTCAAACCTAGCTTCTAGGATTACTATTTTTGATAAGGAAGAAGATAAGATGAAGAGAGATAAAAATTAGGAGTTTGATTGTGATGGTGACTCTGAGCAAAAATGGTCAGGGACAAGGATTTGATGGAAGAAAGCTGCAAGTGGTGCTGGTAATGTTGAAGAAGATGAGAAATGGAAAAGATGAAAAGAAGTTTATGTTCGTGAAAATGTTTGGGAGAAATAGGTATGGTGGCTCGGGTGTTGGGCGAGAGCATCAAACTTGATGTTCCGGAGCTGGATATGGGTTTGGGTTTTGAATTCCCAAGCCTATAGTTCTTTTAAGTTGTGTCTTCTTCCAAGCCCACTGTTTGGTTTAGCTCTTGCAAGCGGTTTGCGGATGAGTTTCAAGTGGATTGCAGCTGATCTTTCGCACTATCTCCTTTACGTTCTTCACTGCCTTCTAGCAGGAGCTCTGTTGTCTCTCTTCCATTGTTACAGGCCACAATTTCTCTGCTCTTTTCTCCTCTTCTTAGCACCCAAGCTTTATTTATTACCTAAAAACACAAAATTAATTAGTAAAAGTATTTATTCTTGAAAACAATGAAATACATAATTTGGGAAAAATAGAGAGTTAGAGCACAATAGATGAGTTAAATGCCAATAAAAATATATAGAATTATACACTATTTGTCACTCATCAGTATTGTAATACCCCGCTATTCAGCAGTGGTTGGCCGAATGGAATATAAGTAATGGTTTGCCCTTTCCTAACACCGATGACTGATGGGTACACTTGACTGAGTTGTGGGAAAAAACTTCTCAGTTAAGCGTTCTCGGCCGAGAGTAGTCACAAGATGGGTGACCTCTCAGGAAGATGTTGCTGGATAACCGCAGTAGTGCCATTTAAAATCCAACATTACTGGTTAACGTGGTTAACGTGCTTGGACGGGAGTAATCCAGAGATGGGTGACCATCCGGGAAGTTGCTGCTGGATTAACGTGGAGATGCCAGTTTAAAATCCCACACTTCCAGACAACCGCAATGGCTAAGTGGGGGACAATATTGGTGGAGGGATGGGTCATTATAGTATGTCTTCTGTCGTAGTTCATCTCCTCCTCATTTGGTAGAAATTATGAAAGACGGGGAAAACCAATAATTAAAAAAATTAATGGAAGTACTACAAGTTTGTTCAGAAGTGGTAAAGGGGTTAAACAAGGAGATCCATTCTCTCATTTTTCATTCATAATGGTGGTGGAGGTGCGATCAATTATGATCAAAAAAGCTGCAAGTATGAACTTGATTTCAGGTTTTAAGCCCGCAGAAGATGCAGCTTCTATTAACCATTTGCAGTTCATAGATGATTTGATAATATTTTTGGAGGATGATGTTATTTAAGTACAAAATTTGAAGAATATATTGTTGTCTTTTGAGATGGTCTTTGGGTTAAAGGTGAATTTCAAGAAGAGTGTTATGGTTGCAGTTGGAAATATTGTAGATTGTGTGCTTTTTTTGGGTGCCAGAGAACTAGTTTTCCTATGAAGTATCTAGGAATACCATTAAGAAGTAATTCTAAAGCAGTGGGGGTTTGGGATGTGATCTTGCAGAGTTTTTAAAAGAGATTGAGTTTATGGCAGAGAAGATATCTCTCTAAGGGAGGAACACTGATGTTTATAAAGCATGTGTTATCCAGTTTGTCAGTGTACTACTTGTAATTATTTCAAATGCCAGTGACAATTGAGAAGCAGGTGGAGAAAATCATGAGGCAATTTCTTTGGGGTTCTACAACTAAGAAAGTGAAGAGAAGCTGGATTGGTTGGAAAAATATTAGTTTATCTAAGGATAGAGGTAGTGTTGGCATCAAGAAACTCAGACTTATGAATAAAGTACTTCATGCAAAGTGGATTTGGAGATATGGGAATGAGGAAGAGGCATTGTGGATAAGGATTGTAAACAAAAATTTTGGGGGTAACCCAAAAGATTTCTTACCTAATGCTACCAACAAGTCTATAGGTAAAAGCTTATAAGATGATATCTTGCATTGAACAATGCTCTGAAATCTAAGTGAACAATCAGTAGGGTCCTGTTTTGGAAGGATAATTGGCTGAATGGCCAAGCACCAAAGCTCGTGTTTCTTGCACTTTTCAAGATTAGTAACAAGAAGGATGCTACTCTACAAGATATGTTGGATGTAGGTAACAATAATAGCTAGAATTTTGTATTATGCAGGCTACTCAAAAAAGAAGGATAAGATTGAAGATATGGCTCACCTTTTGAATTTATTACCTAATATAGATAGATAGTGGCAGTGATCAAAGGGTTTGGCAGGGGGACTAAAGGTTTTTCTATAGCAGAATGTTATAAAGCATTAAAAGATATGGTCTCCTGGTGTTTCCTCATAAGTGTGTTTGGAATCCTAGAATCCCCCGGAAGGTTATTTTCTTTGTATGGACTCTTTGCTACAATGTTGCACCTATACTGTATTTTAATTCCTATAGGAATACTGTCATGGTAAATGGTTGTCTTTTATGTAAGAAGTCAGCCGAATCAAATCAACATATCTTCCTTTATTGTGAAACTACCATGTCAGCGTGGCACTATTTTATGAATTACTATACGTTGCGGTGGGTTTTTCATGATTCATTAAGAAACAACATCTGGGAATGGAGAAAAAAGAAATGCAAAAACATCTCTATCAAGAAAAGAATATGGGATTTGTACCCATTTGCTATTTGGTGGGTTATGTGGACTGAGAGGAATGCAAGACTGTTCAGCGGGAAATACAAGACTTTGGAAAACATAATTGATAGTGTAGGTGCTGGAATAAACGTCTTTGGAGACTTTTCTCTAAACATTGTTCTAATTAACTGGGATGTTGTGAAGTCCTAACTAGCTAGCTTTATGGTATATGTTTCTTGTTTCCTTTTTCAGCTATGAGTTGCTAATCTTGAGTTTTGGTATGTAGCTCGAGTTACTTTTTTCTCCACTTATCACTGTCTTAGTGGTGAACTGAATCTTCTCAATAAATCTGCCCTCTTTGAGTACAAAAAGAAATTAATTCATAAATACATCCTCGAAATGATACATATTTATGATGTAATATCTACGGATTAAAAGTTATATTCTTATGGAAATTGTAACCTCATCACATCTGACTCATCTTGAAATATCTTCATAATGTTTCCGATTTTTAATATCGTACAAAGTTTCCGATTTTTAATATCGTGTTATGAATATATCGTATGAGATTCACCCGCAGTCGCTTTATCATTCTCTATATAAAAAAAGAGTTTTTTCGAGCGTTGTGGTTAACCGGAGTTTCTGGTTGATTCTGGCCCCACCATTCTCTATTTCATCTAATAAAATTTTAGTAGAATCTTTTGGGCCCACAAAATATTATGTAGCCAATCACATTTTAGAAAATAATTTCATAAAATTACTAAATCCTATTTAATCTTAGAAACATATCAAAACAAATATACACAACCTCAACATTACCAAAATAAAACGATTTCATCATGATAAAATAAAATAAAATAATGTAATGTTCATCGTGATTTCATCGTAAAATTAGATCAATCATATGAATAAAAAAATCATCCAATGTCCAATGTCCATTTAATGTTTTTGTAATAAAGTCCCCTAATTACAATTTCAGTTGGTATTAAATACCTAAAAAAAAATTGATAAGAATATACCTGATTAAAAGAAAAAAATTAAATCACCGATTAAAAGAAAATACCTGATTTGTGAATAGCCGCATGAATCACGATGAAAGGTTTGTTAATCCTGTACAAATAAAAATAATACAAAATCGTTAGGAGTATGATTTCTAGAGGGGAAAAAAACGGTGTCAACAACAACAAAAAAAGTATGATTTCCTTTACAGATAAAAAATTCACAAATTCGTAAGGAATATGATTACCAAAGAAAAAAAAATCGTTGGATGCAAAAATAAAATAAAATGGAAATATGATTTCGAAAGATATCAAAATAAATGTGGGTATCAAAATTATAGGAAAGAAAGGAAATATGATTTCGAAAGATATCAAAATAAATTTGGATATCAAAATTACAGGAAAGAAAATATTGGAGTATGATATCAAAATAAATGTGAAAATCAAAATACAATGATACAGATATTATTTCCTAAGAATAAATTCTATTTTTTGGAAAATTTTTGGGTTTAGTAGCTCTCTATATAAGGCCCTTGCGCAGATGCCAAATTGCCACTGTTTTTCTGGATCGTCCACTCTCGCACACGTTCTTTTGTGTTTCCAGGCTACATCATGGTGAGAAACTCATCACTTTTGATCTACTATTTGTAATACCATGTTTTTTTTTTCGATGTTCAATAATAAAGCGCACAATGATCATGTATATGTATCAAACGGAATTTGAAAATCCTTTTTATGAATCCACTTTTGAAAATAAATATTTAAAACTATTTTTTATAAAAATGGGATGAACAACAATGGTTGTATTGTTTATATTTTCTATATCTAAATTTGATGCTTCCTCTTATTACTGGTTGTTGTCTTTTGTTTTGCAAATATAGGGAAAAATGTGGTTGAAAGGCATTACTCCTCTATTTTAAATAAGCAGTTGGAGTAATCTTTTTTCTCTTTGAATTCGTCATCATTATTTTTTAAATGTAAAATTCTTTATTTTTGAAGGATTTATTGATGATTATGGGAATTTTGCATCTCTTGCTATTGTACATGTGCTTCTTTTCTGCTCCTAAAATAGCTTGATATTTTCATTAGATTTTTTTTAAGGATTTCGGTTCTTACGATGCTTCATATTGCAGAAAAGTTTGTTTGATTGGTGTTATTTTTCTACTATGAATACAACAACACGAGTAATTTTTTACTTGCTCATCTTAGCCGTAAATTATTATTATTTTGTTTATTTTTTGTCTTTGCATGATTTATTGATGAAACATTCAAACCATGCCATCAAGATCCTCCGTTGATTTATTAGCGCACTTTTTGATCAAATAATTTTGGTTTTTACAAGCAATAGTAGTCATATGCCAGTGTCTGTAACGAGGGTTTTCTTCGCCCTAAGAATTTTCCCATTATCTATACCAACAAACAATCGCGTTGTTTCCCTGTACAAATTTGCCAGCTATTTTTGGTTAGCGCCATCAATTCAAACTCCTCAACCGCTTTCCTCTGTGCAAGAATGTCAAGCAACCATAAAAGGTTATAGACTTTTTGAGCTATTTATTTTTTTGCGTTGTCGATTCTCAGAGCTTTCTTAAATAGATTCAGCAATGAATTTGAACGACTTTGACATGACGGTAATATATTTTTGTTTCATTTTACTGCCGAATTCACATCACTAAGAAGACTGTCGTAATCTCTATAAGTTTCAACACCAAGGATTCTCCCTGAAGTCCACTTTCATTTCCATGGTGTCTTAAGAATGCGACTTTTGCATCTCTTATTGTTGTAAAAGTGCTTACATTAATTTTGTTAGTTTTATGCCTAATTTTCAATAAATTTCAAGTTTTTACAATTTTATGTTATACTCATATTCTTTGTTTATATCATCTATAAAGTTTTGACCGGTATTTTTTTGTATATATAGGGAGCTTGGGAATCTATTTGTGAAAGACACCCTACCAATGATTGTGAAGTCTGTTTTTATTCTTGGAGCTCAAGGAGTTCTAAAACTGTTTTATTTGGTTTGTACCAATTTTGTGTATTATTGTCACGTGCTCGAATATTATTGTCAGGAACATATGTGTGTAAATGACTTAAAGAAGAATAAAAAATCTCTAGATGGAGGGCAAAGGACTTAGCTAAATTAATGAAAACTAAAAATGAAGCGAATCAGATATGTATGCGAGTGGTATGCGTTCTATTTTTTTTTCTTTTTTTTTTTATTGCATTACTTCCATGAGGAACCGAAGTTGTTGCTCACAAAAATATTTATTAGAACATTGTCCCCTAAGAGGGGTTTCTCAGGTAGAAGAAGACCATAACTCCAAGAAAGATTTACAAATTATAGCTATAGCATTTGTGAGTAACGTATACTCATTTGGTCGAAGATATCTTATTAAAGTCCAGTAGAGTTACCATTAAACATAGGGAAGACCGGAAAGGAGTCTGGTAGCCTATTCTTTAAGCCAGGAGCATTTGGAAAAAGACGCACGTATGTGTTTCCCCTTGCTATAATATGTTAGTTTGAGGAAAAAATAATTTGTACGGACCTTAGTACATGTAAACATTCAGTCTACAATGTGTTTAAATTTGTAGTTTCTTATACTGTGATACTTTCTTTTTCATGAAGCTGGCGACAATCTATAAAAGACCAACTATACTCACACTACATATCTTGCATGAGGCTGGCGACAATCTATAAAAGATCAACTATACACACACTACATATCCCAGTGATGGGCAGTCCAAAAAAGAGAAAAATACATATGAAAGAAAATATTATAATTGAAGAAAGTGGAACAAGTAATATAGGCTTTTAAAATACTGCAATCCAATACTTTTTTCAAAAATGATTAATGCTGCACCAATGTCGGACGACTTTCCAGCAAAGAAAGTCTGTATATTGCAACGCATATAATTGTTGCTATCTTTATACTAAGGTTATTTTTAATGCAAATACTAAGGTTATATTTAAGTTATATTTAATGCAATATTGTTCATTTCGGTTTAATATGAAGTAGTTGAAGGTGAAACTGAGTTTAAATATAATTAGGGACCCAATTGTTCGATTATCAAATTTTAGGAAAAGATGATCGATTACATCGAGATGAATAAAACTATTGCAATTTTATTTTAATCTCCATAGTGGGTCTAATAAGTTATTTACATTTGTCTTCTAAAAATTTAATTTTTTTTTAATAAATTATTACTAGAAATTTTATCTGTAATTATTATTTGAAGAAGCTGAAGAATTGTTTAGCTAATAATGATGTGAATTGTGGTTCCGGTAGATTTCTCTTTCATAGAACAGATATGGCTATTCAAAAGAGTATTGGAGGTCAGCTGGTTGCGAGACTCTCATCCAATTTTGTATGTAATGAATCTTCCGACTAAGTTATATTTTAATCAATAAATATATAAAACTTGCTCTTATAAATAATATAATAATGTTTTTAATAAAAATGATTCAAAAAAATAAATTAGTAATATCTTTATGATATTTTTTGTTCTCGGTGAAAATTATGGATTTAGCAAGAAAAAAACACGTGTATCGCACCCAATGTGATCAGAATACATTCGTTGCGCTGAGATGAGACACACAACTCTCTTCAAAATGTTGGAACTCATGAGTGCGTAAATTACAATTATTCAAACAATCCACATTCATGCAATATATTTGCGGCAATTTGTAGAATGCATATATTATTATTATTATTAATATATCCAAGCTAAAATTACTGAGATTCAACTTGAGATATCAAGACTGCGAGCCTCAGATGTTCAAGGAAGTAATACTTCTCAAGTGTTATCCCTAGAGAAGCAGGTTGAAGAGCTTAATGAAGTTCAAGCCAGTTCAAACAGACAGAAGTCTAAAAACTCTTTCTACAATGAGATGGACAAAAATTCAAATACTTTCACAAGAGCAAACCAAAGAAGAGTAAGAAACAAAATTGGTTCTTTACAAGATCCAGATGGTACTTGGTTCCAATACAGATCTTCAATTGAATATCTTCTAGTGACTCACTTCCAGAATATCAGTTCAACTTCAAACCCCAGTGACAACTATTACTTTCTTGAACATACTCCTGTAATCATCAATCACCAAGATAAAAATGCTCTTATTTCTATACCATATAAACAAGAAATACATAAAGCCTTCATGTCTATGGATCCATATACTTCTTCAGGACCAGATGGTTTTCCCCCAGGGTTTTATCAAACTCAATGGAAGGTGGTTAAAGATGATATTTGCAGGATGGTTCAAGTTTTTTTTTATTAAGGTCACCTTTTGAAGAAGATTAACAACACTAAAATTTCCCTTATTCCCAAAGTCTCTTCCCCTAAAAAAACCAGAAGACTATAGACCCATTGCCCTCTTCAATAAAATTTACAAAATTATTTCCAAGATTTTGGCTCTAAGATTAAAGAAGCATATGCCTAATATCATTTCTCCAATGCAGTCAGCCTATGTCCCAGGAAGACTAATCTCAGAGAATGTTTTCATGGTCCAAGAACTAGTTCAAGCTATGAAGAGGAAAAAAGGGAGATCTGGACATCTTGCACTGAAAATGGATATGTCCACAGCCTTTGATAAGCTAGAATGGGGTTTCCTTATTGAAGTTCTCTAGAAGTTTGGATTTTTTGATAAATTTTGTCAACTTATTTATGAATGTATCTCTACAACTCAAACAGGGATATTGATAAATGGATCCCCTTCTTCATCCTTCAAACCTACAAGAGGCATTAGACAAGGGGATCCCCTATCCCCTTATCTCTTCATCTTAGCAATGAAAGCATTTTCAAGGAAGTTATACCATTGTGAAGTCACCAAGCAATTAACTGGTATAAAAATTTCTAGATCTGCGCCAAAAATAAACCATATTTTATTTGCAGATGACTGCTTATTATTCTGCAAGGCTAATCTGGATCAAACTTCTAAATTGCTTTAAGTAATTGAAGAGTTTATCTCTTGCTCAGGTCAGTTAATAAATTTCAGTAAATCTGCTATTTACTTCAGTAAAAACATGACCCCATATCAATGTCAGATCATCAGTGGTACCTTACAGGTAAGACAACTAAATCTGAATGATGAAAAGTATTTGGGTCTACCCTTCTTCATTGGTAGAAATAAAAGAATCCCTTTCTCAATTCTTAGTGATAAAATGGATAACATGATAGCTAAGTGGAGGTGCATTAATATGTCAGAAGCTGCAAGATTAGTTATGGTTAAGAATGTCACTAATTCCTTCCCTATACATCACATGACAAGCTTCAAGTTGCCAGACACAACAATAAGGAAGATGAATTCTACACAACAAAAGTTTTGGAAAAAGAAAAAAACCAATAAAGGAAGAAAACTAGTCACTTGGAAGAGTGTTAATGCCCCAAAAAAAGAAGGAGGATTGGGATTTAGAGACATCCATATTTTCAACAAGTATTTGCTTGCAAAGTTTTCATGGAGATTATGCACTAGTAATTCTTCCATTTGCTCCAGATCTCTTCAAGCAAAGTATTTTCCAACTGGAGATATTTTTAATATCAAGAAATCATCACCTGCCACTTTGTATTGGTCCAGTATCAACTCAAAATTAAGTTTCATTCAGCAATATAGCTTTTGGAGTTTAGGTAGTGGACATCTAATTCTTATCTGGAAGCATAAGTGGATCCAGGATCTAGATACTCCTCCAACACCAAGAAACAGTGCAACAAATGCTGAGCAATATTCCTATGTCTACCAGCTTCAAAACTCAGATAACACAAGTTGGAATGCAGATCTAATTCATACTCTCTTTGAGGACTCTACTGCAAGACTCATTCTCTCTATGAATATTTTCCCTCTTTATGAAGATAAGTTGACCTGGTCTCTTGAAAATAATGGAAATTTCATAGTAAAATCTTTCTATAAGAAGATGTTTGAAATACAGAATTCTTCTCCAGCTACTCCAACAAGAATGAAGAAATTTTTTAAGAAGCTCTGGAAATTACCACTTCTCCCAAGGATTAACCAATTCTTATGGAAATGTGTAAGGCACATTCTTCCAACCAGGGACAAACTGTCTTATGCAATACAGAATGGGGATTTCAGTTGTCCCTTTTGCTTTTAAGTGCTGGAATCTGCTACTCACTGCATTCTTGATTGCTCTATGGTTAAACCTGTTTGGTTTGCTACTTTAGGGATTCATACACCTGTTAATGGAAATATGGTGGACTGGTTTGGTTCTTGGTTTGAAAGCCTTGAAGCTGGTCAAATAAAGGAGGAATACATATGCAAGATTACAATAGTAGCCTGGTGCATTTGGTCACAGAGGTGTGACAAGGTTTTCAAAGATTCAACCACTTCTCTAGAGATTATAATTCAGAAATGCAGGAAATATATTTCTGAGTATGAGGAAATGGACTGTAGGAAATCACACACCACACATAAGCAAATTAGGATAAACTTGCACTGGTCTCCACCTCCATATGGAGCTTTTACTCTTAATGTAGATGGTTCTTACTATAATAATACTGGTGGCATTGGTCTTATTTTGCGTAATTTTGCAGGGAAACACGCAGACTCAAAATGCATCTATTTAGCTGAATCAACAAGTGCGGAGCATGTAGAGTGCAGTGGTCTATGGGAAGCTGTGAAGTGGGCAAAGGACATGAACTTGCAGGAGGTATTTTTTGAACTGGACTCAAAGCTCGTTGTTGATGATGTTACCAAAGAGGACTACAACATTGACTGGAGGCTCCATAATCTTGTTAAAGACATTAAATTCTTTTTTCAGTCATTTAGCTCTTGGCGCTGTCAATATGTGCAAAAAGAGAAAAATAAAATAGCTGATGTTCTGTCAAAAACAGCTAGAGTAGGAAAAATAAATAGAGTCTGGTGTAATGATCCTCTAGGGAATATCAGGAATTTTCTAGACAAAGAAGCAAACCTTGTAAACTCTTGATTCATTTTATATCAATTCTTGCAGTTTCAAAAATAATAATATATATATACAGATTTGTGACTAGGTACGTAAACGACCAATGGTCAACAAATTTTGATCTTATCATAAGAGTTCAATTGCTGGCCTTGACATTTTTTTATGAATATAAAATCATGTTGTATTCATATATTTTTTACTCTTTAGGTGTAGGTAAATGAAAACTTTTCTTTTTAGATGGTTGTACCGCACCATGATACTAGCGTAAGTTATGTGTTTTAAGGGTGGTCTCTAATACAAAGTTCGATTTTGGCTTCCTCAATCAAATTTCAGAAAGCATCAATTTTAGTTGGTCACCTTGGTTGGTAGGGAATATCAATTAGGTAGACCACGTCCAGGACTGGAATTGGTGGTGAAGAGTATGCATGTATTTTTTGTTTACATTTGTTTATTGATTTTGGTGAATCAGAATAACACTAAAATGTTTGGTTTATATACTTATAAAGGGATAATTTTATGGTCGAGATGTTTGGTTTACCATTTGGATATATTATGATATTTAGGAAAGTCTTTTCCTTTTTCATACCTTTTTTGCGAGGTATCTTTCTTGCTTTCATTTTACTAATTTGTATAGGCAAAACATACGCAAAACAACTAAAAAAAACTTAAAGAGTAAACTCTGGAATATCCATGGGAAAGGAAATAAACCATACAACCATATTTAGTCACTTTGTAGACTTCAAGAAATATAATAACATAGAGAGACCTTAAAGTTCATTTTCAACGGACATGGCAAGTGGAGCAACCACGACTCTCGGTATCCTTCCACAAAAGTATTTTCAGACATGGAAAATGGTTATTACTGCAATTTATTATTTCATAGACCTTCCAAAGAAATAGCTAATCAATAAACAAGGGAAAACCAATACATCTTGTGATCTTAAAGTCGGATAAAAATCACAAGCATGTGTTAATTTAAGTAGCAATATATGATAGTCATGGCATGATTTTCTAGCTTCGATTTTCAATGGAAAATATAGACATCTCCCTGGAAATCTAAGATTGCACTTCACGAATCAAACACACATTATGGTTGCCAAAGATATTGAAAATATTCCATTGCATAATTTAATTTCACCGTACAAGAATATATTCCGATACATTACGCAAGTAATTTCTTAAAATTATATCTACATTTTGATTTTGTATTTGATTCTATTATCTCTATGTTATTTAGATCCTGATTAATTTATTTATGTGGATTTCATGATTTCCATATATAAATACTCTTAGGAAAGTCATTATCATTCCTAAGAATATCAACAACAAAAAAACGGAAAATCAAAAGAAGACCGTTACGCTACCAAACAAAAAAATTATTTGTATCCGTTTTATCTTAATTAATGATTTGCCAAAGAATGTCATTACATAATCAAGAAGGAGGAATAAAAATAGAAAGTAATTAAACAAGATTCTTTTTTTGGAGAGTATGATGCATCGAGATCTTAAAGATGCTTATACCGATGAAGCATATGCATATAATGATTGGGTGGGACTAAAAGATGCAAGAATATATCAAACAACAAAATCGTGAGCTCTAAAAATTTAAAGATCATTGAAATCTGAAGAAAGACTGGAGCGGGCTAACTTTTGATAATTCTATTTATGATTTTTGAGTGTTACTCCTTATTAAATTTTGAATAGTTTTTTATAATATTTTTTCTTAATGAAAGTAATTTTGTAACACTGTCCATGATTCCATAAACGAGAAACAGACCCGTGTATTGCACGGGTGCAAAACTATTTTTGTAAAAAGAAAGAAAAAAAAACAAAACCGTGTAAAACGATTTAAGAATTGAGCCTCGCTTCCCCGACGACTACCAACCCGATTACCCAAAATATATAAAATGGGGAAATTAGGGGGGGACCCAAAAAAAAAAAAAATCTCATTGTCAAACCCACAATTAATTTTTGGTACTGTCACACCCATAATTATATGAAATTATTAGGGAATCAATACATAACTCGTTATGCATACTATCTTTTCAGGCATAACTCCTTATGCAGCCTAATTTTTCAGGGGTATAATTGGAAGCGTAACTTGGATATAACATATGTAAAAATCCGCGCCTTAGAATTTTACAAATTTTATATCGTTGGAAATCTTTTTAAAAGAGCTACGCAACGAGTACAAACAAGAATATCAAATTTTTGTTTTTCACGAAAAAATCGGAGGTGATCCTCATTTTAGGAAAATTTTTCGAAAACTTGATACATAACCATTATGCAGTCACCAAAAACGATGCATAACACATTCTGCAGACGCATAACAAATTATGCAACTATTTTCTCCACTTCATAACACATTATGCATTTGGATAACAAAGTTATGCATCTATAACAAGTTATTTAACCATTGTTTTGGTCGATTTTAGTGCGTACATAAAAAAATTTAATGCATAATGCAGTATGCATCCATATTTATGTATGCATATCATGTTATGCATCTATTTTCTCGATGCATAAAAGATTCTGCAGCAATTTTCTCGATGCATAACGCATTATGCAGTCATATTTTCGGATGCATAACAGGTTATGCATCCATTTTCTTGACTGCATATATTATTATAGGTGCATAACGTGTTATGCAGTCTTTGTTTTTGTTGGTTTCAGTAGTAACAAAATTTTTGATGCATAACGTGTTATGCAACCGTTTTCTAGACTGCATAACAAGCTATGCAATAACTTTTGTAAATGAATAACATGTTATGCATCCATTTTCTCGATTGCATAACATGTTATGCAGACATTTTCTGAAGCTCCATGGAAGATTATGCAATAATGCAGGCACTAAAAAAATCACATGCAACATTAATATTAGATTAACAAGTATCTTAAATGCTAGAAGTGGTTACGTTTCTTATATATGTTCTAGGACTTTCAAATGTGTCACCTACGGCTACGAAATGGTCTCCCCCTAATTTCGGGAAACTTAGCAAACTATTAATAACGAATGAGCTATGCTATGAGTTTAAGCAAAACCAACCTAATACTGCAATTTCATAATTTTAGTCTCTTGAAATGATAATAACCCTTTAAATTAGGTAAGAAGAAAAATTATTGCATAATTGCACCTAAGTTTATATTAAGTTAGCTTTGAGAAGGATCATAACTATAGTTAGCTTTACCGGAATTCGTTGCAGTTACACACCCCATCTTCAAAATGGTGAAACCGCTTGGTATCGCGAGCAGGTGATTTTCCTTCTAACAATCTTTGAGATAAACTTCAACGCATTATGGCAATCCATACAGACTCTAAGATTCTTCATTATTCGTATGGCGGAGCGAGCAGGGCTACTTAAGAGACCAGCAACACACGCCAATTTTTCACTGTGCGTGAGAAGTGCCATAGCTTTACTTTCATCATCTACATCATGCAATGAGCATCTAACCTCAGGTATATAACCAGACTCTTTCATATGTACACTCAGCATCCTCAAATGAGTATATGTTATGTCATTATCAGGATGGGATGTATCCCCTGCCATATAGTACTTAAGGTTACCATGAAATCCTAATGGTTCCCGACCTAGATACGTTTTTTTCTTCTCAGTTATTACATAATCATAGGGGCTCAGGGGCACAAGACCTGCCTTCAATTCGACAGTTCACCGTGATGGGTCTAAGAGAGCAACTATACTATCACAAAGGTCCCCAGTTTCCAGGTTCCCATGAATTCTGCAAAGATTCATCAAAGTTTCCCAAACATCAATACTTGGTTCAACTGGCATATTTTTAATGAACTCGAAAGCCTCATCTAAATATCCTGTACTTGCCAACATTTTCACAACACCCACATAATGATCCATGGAGGGTGCAATACCAAAAACTTTACTCATCGACTCAAAGTGCAACATTCCTTCAGTAATGTCACAAAGGGTACTACAAGCGTAAAAAACCCCAAGAAACATTTGGCCATCGGGTTTTCCTCCTGCCTCCTTGAATTCAGTGAACACATCAATTGCGTCTTCTCCGTATCCATTTTCAAATCATTTCTTCACCGAAGTGATATCGATCTCTTCTATGATTAAACTCAAATCATTTATGATAACCTTAATTCAATCAACATACCCCAAATTATACCACCTGCAATCAATCCACAACCAACCACACCCAAATTCAATCGTTATTGTTGTTGAGAGAATTGAAGAATTGGCTTGAAATTCAACCCCCAAACACCACAGATCCATTCTCGTCATCGCTGCTTTAATCAATCCTTGATGTCTCCATTTCGATTCAAGCTGCGGAAGCTAAAAATGATGCTCGGATCCCCTTTCAACCCCCAAATACGAAGATGTTGAGACTCAATAGAAGCTGAGACGCAAGTAGTAGGGAGATACGAATCGGAGAAGAAGAAGAAAAAACACTGAAACATAATTTCAGAAATTATGGGTTTGGGAATAATTTTTTCCCCAAAAATAGGTGCGCGCCTGTATTTTTTTGAGCGTGGGATTCACAGTGGGAAAGATGCAAAGAATGGTTCTCACTGTAGTTTTCACGTATAAAATTAGCTCTGAAACCACCCGTGTAGAACACATTAAAGTGTAAACATGGTTTACATACTTACATGGTCAAATGAATGGACTATAAATATAGCAAATTTCTTTCTTTGTTAACAAGATATTTTCTTAATTTTTCCTTCTTTTCCTGGCAATTATAAACCAATCGCATATTCTTCATCCACTAAAATTTTAACTTACACCTCTTATTTGCTAAGCTCTCTGTAAGTTCTCCTTCTCCTTCGGAACATTTCTCAAAACTCACACGAAACAAATTATTTTTACAGAAAAAAAAAAAAAAAAAAAACCAATAGCAACTTTTATCAACTCTTTGATTTTTGGGGGAAATTTTCACGTCATTGAATTGGTTGTAGCTCACCAAGAAGAAGCCCCAAGTCATCGGTTTTCAAAATGACGGAACCGATGATTCAGAGCTTATCATATTGGTTATCAGAACATCCGTCAATAATTGGATTTAGATGGAATCATAGTCAAAATTGGGGTTCGACTTGGTCTTTTCTATTCACATCGATTGCTGGTTATATAGCTTTATCAGTTTTGATTCGTTTAATTTTAGCAGTTTTCCGATGTCGTAAACCGATTCCACTTGGCCCTATTCCTGCTATACATTCATTAGGCATGGCTTTAATCTCAATTACAATTTTTATAGGTATTTTGTTCTCATCTGCAGCTGAGATCCGTGATACACGTTGGTTTTGGAGAAAAACTAAAACCCCATTTCAGTGGTTCTTATGTTTTCCATTAGGTACTAGACCTACCGGTAGAGTTTTCTTTTGGTCATATGTATTTTATCTATCAAGATTTCTTCATCTTCTTAGAACATTTTTCGCGATCTTGAGGCATCGTAAATTGACGTTTTTCCGGTTGTTTAATCAATCTATTCTGATTTGTATGTCCTTTCTATGGTTAGAGTTTTCGCAATCATTTCAAGTTGTTGCGATTTTGTGTACTAGTTTGATTTATTCGGTGGTGTATGGATATAGATTTTGGACTGGAATTGGGTTACGAAGTGCTTGTTTTCCATTTGTTGAGAATTGCCAAGTTCTGTTGTTGGGGTGTAATTTAGTTTGTCATGTGGCTGTACTTTTCTTGCATTTTGTTAAAGGAGGGTGTAATGGAATTGGAGCTTGGGTTTTCAATTCTGTTCTCAACGCTGCGCTTTTGTTACTGTTTATGAATTTTTATGTGAAAATGCATATGCGAACGCGAAGACTTGTGGTTCCAGTAGTAGTAAGTGAAGATCAAGAAGAAGAGTCGAGTTCAGCCAGAGAGATTGAAAAGAAAATGTCCATGGAAAAGAAGAAGATAATGATCAAAGGAAAGGATCTCTGAGAGGTGGGTCTGACTGTTCTTTTCTTCTTCATTTTCTTTTCCTTTTGTAATGTCTTCTTCTTCTAGTTCTATTTATTTATAATGGGATAAAAGTGCCCTTCTCTGTATAAAAATGCAACTTCTATATATACATAATAATAATAATAAATATATTCGTCATGGATGATAAATTTTCACTTGAATCTTTGCTTCACTAGATTTTGTCATGTTGGTTCTTTAAACTAAAAGCACAATCTTATTATAAATTCCAAAACTTAGTACCCTATTCTCATGTGAATAGTATAATGACTTTTCTGTCCATTTCTCATTCTATTTTATTTCATAGTGTTTAATGATTTGCCAGCAAATTGATCTTGTTTCTGCTCAACTTTGATACTGGAATGATGCTAAATTTTGTTAGGTTGAGAGGTTAACAACGGATTCCTTTTATTCGTTAACATATGATTGTTTTAGAGAAAGCTATCCCCACAACATCATTTATTACAATTACATTCAGTAATTCCGGGTATGCATTGTCCCATACCCGAGTATGAGTTGTTGTTTTTCCCGTGTGTAATTGAGTTGATGTTGCCAGGTTCGCCAGTCCATCCGCTGCTTGGTTCACCTCTCGATACACCTGCGAAAGAGAGTGGTTTATGATCTGTTGTAGATGGAAATGTATTTCCTGTATCATCGCACTAATGATCCATGGGTTGTTTTCTTGGTTGCAAGTTAGCATTGAGAACATCGCCTTTGAGTCCGTCTCAAAGATGACGTTTGTCCACCTTTGTGATGTCGCCATTCTTGCTGCAAGCAGAAATGCCCAAGTCTCAGCCACAATAGCCGTGGTAATCCCAATCGGAGCCGCCATTGCCATTATTACATTTCCGTTATTGTTCCTACAAATTTAGCCCGCTCCTGCTCGTTCCGGTTGTCCCGCCATATGGTTTTTGCTGGCTCCATCCGTGTTGATTTTCACCCATTCTGTCGATGGAGGATTCCATTTGACCCAAATTGTCCGTGTATTGTATTCTCCTGTGGAACCACTTCGTTGTCGCCGTTCTCCCACCATATTGGGACGTATCTTTTTTCGGACTGCCCAAGTGTATTCTTGGCTCAACAGGATAGCTATATGGCTTGTTTGCTGAGGTGTTTGGATTTTCTTCTTGTAAACTTGTTCATTCCTAGCAAGCCAAATACCCCATATTGCATAGCAGCAAATTGATGACGTCTCTGTATTTTGCAAGAACCTCGTTGGTGGTACAACAGAAGTTGTTGAAGTGTTAGTCGGCCTCCGAGCACGGTAGTTTCCGCCTAGGCTGGGTGACATTTGATTTCCTTGACGTTGTGTTGCAATCTCGTTTGGTACCGGATGTGGTGGAATTATCAACCTGTCATACGGGTTTCCCGTGTTGGTTCCTCTGTTGATGTGTGCCGCTATCAAATTCCAAGTTCGTTTTGCCTTTTCGCAGTAAAAGAGGCAGTATTGTACCGTCTCAGGTTGAAGCTTTCAAATTGGGCATGTATCCATGTCAACAATGTGACGAGAGTGTAGAGTTTTGAAGGTTGGTAGTCATTCATGTCTGACTTTCCACAAGAAAAGTCGTATATTTTGGGGGCAAGCCGCATTCCGAATTGTCCTGTAATCCACTTTTGAGTAAGTATGGTTTCAGACATTTTGGTCAGCCGATGTGTCCCTGTTGGAATTCTTGGCTAGTAAGTGGTAACCACTTTTTGCCGAATATTGACCACATTTGGTGTGAGGCCAAATTGGTTTGTCTGGGGCAGGAGGGTTTGGAATGTGTATGCTATGTATCGAGTTGGCTATGTGTGGAGGAAAGAAGTGGAGTAAACGATCTGCATCCCAGTTGAAAGAGTGAGGTTCAATTAAGGAGCTTACCAGGAGATCGCCATTCTGTGCAGGTGGTTCGAAAGTTTGGTGTGCAGGTATCCATTTATCTTTGATTCTAGTGGACTTTCCATCGCCAATCCGAATTGCAAAGTTCTGTTGAACCATTTCCGCCGCTCTGTGGATATTTTTCCATGCCGGACTTGCTGAGTTTGGTGGTTTGAGCATGTTAGTCAAGATTGATCTACCTTGTAAGTACTTATCTTGGTACATTCTGTTGCAAATAGATTCCGGGTTTGCATGAATTTGCCAAACTCTTTTTCCTAGTAGCGCAAGGTTGTGGTTCCTTGATGCTCTTATTCCCAAACCTCCTTGACTAATGGGTAGATTGATCTTTTGTTTTCCCACCGAGTGCATTTTCCTCTGTGTTTTGTCATTCCCCCATAGGAAATTCCTCGCAATTCTATCCATTTTTAGATGGACATTAGCTGGCAGTAGTTGGGTTTGCATAACATGATTAGATGTGGGAATCAGTGAAGAGTTGATAATAATCCATCTTCCTGCTTGATTGAGACATTTCGCCATCCATCCCTTTTCTTTTCATTCCATTCTCTGCAGTAGCTGAGAAAAAATAGGCGAAGAATTCCTTCCTTTTTTGAACTGCACTCCCAGATATTTTGGTGGATGATCCGTTGTTGGAATGTCGAAAGTTGTTGTTAAACTGGTCAATCATTGGTTGCTGCAAATTAGGATGATGTATCAGCACTGATTTCTGCGTGTTAATTACTTGTCCAGCCGAAGTCGAGTATGAGTGTAAAATCTTTTTGAGGTTGTCACACATCGTTGGGTCAGCTGAGCAAGTGATGAGTAAGTCGTCAGCATACATCAGATGAAGTAGCGGTTGAGTTTTCGATGATATCTGTAACCCTGTTAATCTCCTTTGGTATTGCAGCCTTTCCAGATTTGTTGATAAGATTTCAGCACAGAGGATAAAGATATATGGATATAAAGGGTCTCCTTGACGCAGTCCCCTGGTGGGCAAGATTTTTCCTTGCGGATTTCCATTAATGTTGACCGAATACGACACTGAAGTTATGCATAACATGACATACTCAATGAATTTACGTGGAAAACCCATGACGACTAATCTCTGTCTCACAAAACCCCAATCCAGGCTATCATAAGCCTTCTTGATATCCAATTTCTGAACCACTTTCGGATTTTTTGTAGGTTTAGAGGTTCTAATGTGATGGAAAAATTCCGTAGCTATGGAAATATTGTCATGAATGGATCTTTTTGGTACGAAAGCACTCTGAAATGGACTGATCATGAACTGAAGTAAAGGTCTCAACCTATCACTAGCAGTTTTGAGATGACTTTGTAAACCACGTTACATAGCCCAATGGGCCTAAAGTCATTCGGGGTTATAGGATTTTATGTTTTTGGGATCAAGGTAATGTTTGTATGGTTGAAAACACTATCTAGTTCTACCTTGTCGAAAAAATTCCTAACTAGAGCAACAATCTGGGGTTGTGTGATATCCCAAAACACCTTGAAAAACTTACTTGTATATCCGTCCGGTCCCGGTGCTTTTTCTGAGCCAATACTCCAAAGTGCTTTGTGGACTTCTTCATCTGAAGGCTGTCTCAATAGTTCCACATAGTGGTTATGTGAAATTCTCGGAGAGAAATTTTCAAAAAGCTCCATATTGATAGTTGTGGGGATGCCTGATATTGCCTCTCAAAATGTTTGATGATCAGTGTTGCAATGTTCCCCTGATTGAAGATCCAAACATTGTGCTCATCTTTTAGTTGACTTATGTGGTTGTATCTTCGGTTTATTGTTTCCTTAGTATGGAAAAAGGTAGTGTTGAGATCTCCATTTGTACGCCACTATATTCTTGAGCGTTGCTTCCAATATGTATCGTGGCAATGTTGCAGCATCAGATGGGTATTGCGGGTATCCTTTTCATGCTCAAGCCAAAAGAGGAGTTTAAATCCCGATGTAGTTGCACATTTTAATTGTGCCATCTGAATCTGGAATTCAGTTTCCTTGATAATCTGTGGAAGATTCCCAAATGTTGCTTTGTGCCATTGTTGCAGAGCACGAGCAGTGTGTTGCATTCTTAGTTGTAGATTTTTGGCTAAATCCATGCTTTGTTGTTGGTGCTACGATTCTATGACAATGGTTTTCATTTCCGGATGCAATAACCAAAGGTGTTCTATTTTGAAATTTGTTGTTCTCTTTCTTGGGATTGCATTTTCTTGGAGCAGTAGGGGGCATGATCTGAGCCTATTCTTGGGAGATGTTTGATGAGAGCTTGTGGGTGTGTTTATAGCCAGTTTTGTGTTGCTAGTCCTCTATCAAGCCTCTCCATAATGAAATTTGAATCCAATTGCCGGTTTGTCCAAGTGTAAGCATCGCCTTGGTACCCTAGATCAATAAGGGCATTTGTATTGATGAAGTTATTGAACGGTTTTACCTGAGAGTTAGTAACAGGGTTGCCACCTTTTTTCTCATGTTGTGCAATCACTTCATTGAAATCACCCAAAAGAAGACAGGGTGTAGTCGGAGTCGGAACAGAGTCATTAAAATTCCGCCAGAGGTCTTTTCTAGATGCAGGTTATGGCGGTGCATATATGCCAGTAAAAAACCATGGTTTAGCATCTTCATGAAGGTTGGAGCAGATGTAAGCATGTAACAAACTTTGATTTGCTACAGTCACATAGACATTTAGGCGGGATGTCCACATCAGGCAGAGGCCACCTCTATGTCCATTACAAGGAATTGAAAAAGAACTTTGAAAACCTAAGTTATTTTTCAAAAAAGACATGTGGGAAACATAAGCTAATGTTTCAGATAAGAACAGTAAATCTGGTTGGAATCTGCGTGTATACTCACGCAGTTTAGAAACTGTCAAGGGCGTGTGTACACCCTGACATTTCCAAGCCAGGAAATTCATTGTGCAGGCGAGTGTTGGCTCTTGCCAACCACTCGCGAATTTGGTGAAACTTCTGATGTTGCAATCTCTTCCGGGAAGGAAAGCTTCCAACTCGGGATGGTAAGGAGCCGGTTTTTTTGATCTATTGTTTTTCAGGTCTATGAACCGGTGTTAGGGGTTGTTGAGGTGTTCCAATTCCTCGAGTGCTTCTTAGTTTTCTTGCTCTTGCCGTTGGAATCTCAAATGTCGGTGTTGTTCTTTTTACTGATCCTTGTTCCAGCTGGGATATGGAGACATACTTGCTAGTTTTTGCCGGTGGTGGTTGTGCCCCATAATCAGGTGTGTTGGGAAGTTGCATGTGAGCAGGTAGCTTGGCTGGTGGCCTGATAGTCCGTCTTTTGTACGTCCTGAGTGGCTTCATGATGTGGTGTCATTCTTCGGGTCTAGCATTAGTGGTTACAACGACCTCCGGTTTACCGTTAATGTTGTGTACTAGCAAGTGCACCTTTGCATCCCAGTGTTGCAAAGTATTCAAAAGGGTTTTAGTATAATCTGGTGTAAAAAAAGGCAACATTCTATTTATACCCGGTGTCGCTCTTGGTTGAGTAGGTTTGCCCGATCCAACACCATTTTTGTTGGTAATGGTGGTAAATGGGCGATGACCCGACCCGCCATGTCCACCATTTCCATTTTTAAGTTTCGATCCAGCAAGGTAACCCGACGAGCTTGAGTGGGCCGATTCAGAGTGTTATTGAGGAGTTTTTTCCTTAGATTTATTTGAAGGACCGACAAGATCAGGCCTAGGTAATGTATCTGGGCTTGAGTAGACGGTGCTAGGGTTTCTATGTTCACTTACTGATGTGGAAAATGGTGGGTCCATTATAACAGTAATATTCCCTTTATAGTAGCTAACATCAGATATTTGGACAGGTGTCGTTGCATGCACACAACTTTCTTTGTTCTGTCTTGACGGCTCTGTAGGTTTAATTGTTGTAGTATCTTCTGCAGATTTTATCGGAGGCGTGACCGAGTTCCACATCAAACCACGCCGAGTCATGTCCTCCGAAATCCGAGTTGGGAACTGGTTAGCCATGGTTACCTCTGGAAGCCGAGTTTGTTCATGCTGCTATTGTGGTTGTTGAGGTGCTTGCCCTTGTCTCTCACGGTTGTTGATGGAATCTGTTGTCATTCTGGACCTTGCTTTTGTTGTTGGACTGGTGGTGCTGGAATTCCTTTGTTGTTTTTTGTAGCAGAACCTCAAGTTACTCCATGATAACTGTTTGGTGGTCGATATTCTTGCAAAAGACTGGAAGTAGAGATTCTAGTATATGGTGCTTTCATTTTTGCATTCAGTTTGCCATAAGGGAAATCCAGGTTTTCATTGTTTTGGATTGCTTGGTGTATCCCACTAAAGTTATGGCAGTCTCTAAAAATATGTCCAAGAAACCCACAAATAAAGCAAAGTAGAGGAATATTTTCGTAAGAAAATTGTACCCATTTTCCTCCGCCCATATTCAGTATGTCTCCCCGTCTAAATGGTTTTTGGAGATCGAACATGACCAAAACCCTGGGGGTGTAGAAGCTAGGTCAACTTGTATTACCTTCCCTGTGTTAGAGGACTCTATGAGATCTTGAATGCATCCTTCATCTCCAAACACTTGTGGTAGACTGAGAAATCGTATCCAGAAAGGTGCGAACTTGAAACATTGTTCTGCATGTTCAATAAAGAAGTTCCAGTCTTCAAATAACACCATAAAATTTTCTGCCGTCCGAGGTTGGTTTACAAGGATGAAATCCTTATCAGATTGATGTTGTAGGGAAAATTGGAATACATGCATGGTTTTAGTCGGCTCCATCTTCTTGAACTGAATTGGAAAAAGTTTGTTTGAAAGGGATCTATTCAGTATGGTGAATTCAACAGGTGTTCCCAAGACTTTGAGCGCAAGGGAGTGGTTGTTTTGCGTCTGCATGAGTTGTTCCATCCTTTCAGTGAGGATGAAGATGGGTGTGGGGATATCTATTTTTAGCTTTTGGAAAGAGGCTTTTTGGAGTATAACAATTGTATCTTTTGTGGTTCCTTTTTGAATTTTTTTTTGGAGATTGCTAGCACGTTGAGAGATCTTTTGGGAAAGGTACGTGTTAATGGATTCTTTTTTGTGAAAAGTAAGAGTCACAGGAGGGGGTTGAAGCATAGGAGAAGAAGGTCTGTGAGGATTCACTTGAAGGCCCTTTTGATTTCAATTCATTTTCATCCTCTTTGTTTTTAATCTCTTCTTGGGAAGATACATAAATCGAACATTTCGTCCGACAGAGAGTAAATAACTTAGATTCCCTAAAACACTTTTCAGAGATATTTGTGTGTATCGAAGGGTTTGGGGTAGCTGGTTGTGAAGATTTTTCTGTTGTATTGGTTGTGGGAGGCGGTGGAATGGTATCCATTGGAGGGGGAGGAGGTGCAGCAGAGATAGTGGAGAATAAAAAATTTCTTCAGAGATGCAGACACAACTTTGTCTAGAACCAAGAAATCAAATCCAATTGAGAGTTTCAAGTTCTAACAAAACGTTGCGAGAATCGCGGTGAATAAACTTGATAAAATTGGTTGTTTGTTCTTTAGAACAGAAGAAAAAACTAGTGTTAATTTACAAGCGAATTTCCTTGACCCTAGTCAATGCCAACGACCATAATGTGTTTTCTCTCCATCTTTTTTATGTTTGTGGTTGTCCGTATAAAACAAAAACACGAACACATTATCCTACTTTTTGATCACATATGTTAGTATATATATCTTCATGCATTCTTTAGCATTGTGCAAACTTTGATTACTTGGAATGATTTTTTTTTGAAGCAGGAATCATACACTTGGTTTATGGACTACATTTTTTCTAACTAAAACCTTGTTGAGAGGTTAACTTGGACTTCAGAAATACTTTTTTTTTATAAGAAAAAGAAGCAATAACTTCTAAAGTAACATATTTTGGTTTACAAGCATATTATGCTGGTTGCCATCCATTACTTCCATATCTCCTGTGATATGATGTAATAGGTTTGGGTTTCTGTGTCCCTCCAATGTCTTTTAGCATTATAGCTAGAAATGAAATTTTCCAAATTTAAAGCTATATAATTATGTGTGGAGTTTGTTTTGCTCCAAGTTGCTATCTCAAAATAGTTTGTTATGCCTTCCTTCATTTGATATCTCCTTTCTATCTACTCAGCATGGATTCTCCTGGTCATTTTGATTAGGTCGTAGGTGTTCGATTTAATCTCTATTCTTCTCCCCAATCCTTCTGCCCAATCGAAAGCTTCATGTGCAGCTCTGTGTTATATCTCTAGACTGCTCCCTTGTAGGTGCCCGATGCCTCTGGCCGCTTTATGGTCCCCTATATAATTAAACAGAATTAGTCCAATTCCATAGCAGTTTAGAGAACTATTGAAATACACTGCCAAATTCATTTTCATAGTAAATATAGGGGGTGGTATCCATTGCATTCTGAACTCAATAATTTGAGTTTCAGCATCCCTTTTTGTGTAGCCTATATGCATGAAATTTTTCATGTTTTTGGCTTCAACATCTTTTTTAATGTTCATAAAGTGCCTGATAGAGTTTGCTGTATTGTATGCAATCACTTTGGATTTCTCAAAGCTTACTTTACATCTCTCTTTCCAAATGTGCCAGAGAACTGTTATGCACAGTTCAGCCCGTTCTCTACTTTGCTGAGTGTTTCTTCTATCATTTAGGATGTTAGAGAGCCAGCCATGAAAGTCTATGTAATTCCTATAAATAGTATTTGGATCTATTTTTAGATCCATCCAAACCTGAATGACCAGAGGACAATGCATAAATAAGTGAGTCAGAGCCTCCCTTTGACAATTGCATATTTTGCAGATACTATCCACATAATTCAGGATGCCCCATATTTCTGCTCCAGTTTGTAGTATGTTGTGAGCAGCTTTCCAGAAGAAAATTTTAATAGATGGGCTTAGATTCAATTCCCATATTGCCTTCCAGTTTTTGTTTCTAACATGTTGATTTCTTTTGTTAGATCTTTGTACAAGGTTTTGACAGTGAACTTACCATATTTGGTAAGAGGCCATATGACCCTATCTTCCTGATCATTATGTATAACAATATTCATTATACTGTTAGATATATCATTACTGAAAATTTCTGAAATGAGGTTTTCATTCCATTGGTTTTGGTTTACTATTAGATCACTAACCCTTTGGATGTTTTCAGGACAATTTTGGGGTTTCTCTAAAGTTGTTTTCTGGTTTTGTATCCAGATATTAGTCCAAATTTGGATCTTATTTCCTTTTCCAATTTCCCATTTTCCAATTCTTTGGATATTTTTGATTCCAGCGAGAATACCTTTCCAAACCCATGAATCAGTGGGTTTAGGTTTTGTATATATATGCATAATATCATTCTCAGGGAAATATTTTGCTTGCAATATCTGAGTCCCTAGTGAGTCAGGTTATTTCAACATTCTCCATCCCATGTTGGTGATGATAGCATCATTAAATTTTTCTAAATTCATTAATCCCAATCCTCCCTCCTCCTCGGATTTACATATAGCAATCCAAGCTTTTGAGTATATACCTTTGCTCTTTCCCTCTTCTTTTCCCTAGAAGAAATTCCTCTGAATTTTATTCATTTCTTCTATAATGGTTTTTGGTATTTTAAAAGTACTCATTTGGTAATTAGCCATAGTTGAATTTACATGTTTAATCAAGACCATTTTCCCATCTGGATTTATGGTTTTTCCTTTCCAGCCAGCCAGTATTCCTTTCATTTGAGTAGTGATTGGATAAAAATCCTTTATTTTTGACTTGTTAGTGAACAAAAGAGATCCCAGATACTTGTCAGTTAGGGGTATTGGTTCAATTCCCATGAATTCAGTAATTTCTTGCACCATTTATTTTGGAGTATTTTTACTGAAAAATATTCTAGACTTTGCTAGATTAATCATCTTCCCAGAGCAGTTACTAAAAGCCTCAAAGATGTGTAGGATATTTTGTGCTTCCTCTTTGTCAGCTTTGCAAAAGATGATACAATCATCTGGAAAGAGTAAGTGACTTACAAAGGGGGATTTTTTGACTACCTTTATACCATGTATTTTTCCTTGTGTTTCAGCATTTAGAAGAGTTCTAGATAGAATTTCCATACAGAGGATAAAGAGGTAAGGAGATAGGGGATCTCCTTGTCTTAAACCTCTTGTTGGTTTAAGGAAATCACAAGGGACTTCATTTAACATGATATCTAGGTTGGTTGTGGAAATGCATTGCATTATTAAGTTGCACCATTTTGTAGAGAAGCCCATCTTGTTTAGGACAGTTATCCGGAAGTTCCATTCAACTCTGCCAAAAGCTTTTGCCATGTCAATTTTCAATCCCATCCAACCCTGATTATCCCTTCTTACTCTCATGTTGTGTATTATCTTATGAGCCACCATGCTATTATCATTTATTTGCCTTCCAGGTATAAATGCAAATTGGTAAGGGGAAATGATTCTATGTAGAAGGGGTTTCATTATTTTTTCCATTATTTTAGATCTTGTAAGTAATATTACATAGAGCAATTGGTCTAAAATCAACAGGGAAGTTGGGAAGGGAGATGAAGGTTGAGTTCATCTCCTTCAGCATGAAACCAGAATTGAAGATGTAATATACTATATAGAGGAAATAGATCAATCCATTCACCATTACATAGATCCCTGTCAAGTCTTTCTTCAACTCTTGAATTATCCATTCTTTGGTTGCACCAGGTGAATGGGTAACTTGTGAAGCCAATGTTTTGGATTCCCATTTCAGAGATGATGTCATTGAAACATTCAACTTCAACTCTATCAAAGGGTCTAAGCCCCTTTTTCTCTTCATTTTGGAGAACTACATTGAGATCTCCCATAACCATCCAAGGTATATTTATATTGTTTGCCATTCTTCTTAATTTTGTCCAAGACTCAACTTTATGAGCATAAGGGCTACCATAAAAAGCTATTGGTAAATATGTTATGGAAGTTATATTATCCACAACCATTGCATTTATTATGTTATGATCATGGTTTTGAATGTTCACTTGCATATTGTTTTTCCATATCATATCCATTCCACCTGCTTGTCCTCTAGGTGGAACAAGCCAGTAATTCTGGACATTTAGCTTTTGGAGAATATTATGCGTATTTTTATTTTGCTTTTTTGTCTCTATTAGACATAGAATGTCTAGATTTTCATAATCCAACAGATCTTTTAGATAGTCTAAGTTATGTTCTTGTCCTATCCCTTGACAATTCCAGGATAGCATGATAACAAACTCCCAAAAATATGAAATTATTGGATAATCCATTTTTTCATGTATATGAATTATGAGGTTTAATTTAGATTGAATTGGGATAACACTATCTGTGGGGAAGCTAGCATTCTGATAATTCAGCAACTTTAAAAAGTATAAGGTTAGGAGTACCTCTCCAATATTTGTTTTGTACTAAGGATTTGGACTTTGCTTCTTTGGTTCTTTGCAGGCTCCATTCTTACCATGTTCAGCATCCTTTTCTGTCTCAACATATGTGCAGGTGTCTTGGTTCTACCTTTTCTTCTTATATTTGTTAGGATTTGTAGCTCTTGTCTCCTTCTCTTCAAAGCTACTTAGAAGGTTAGTTGGTCTCTGATAGTTATGTGTCTGCTTACACTGCATCATGTTGTCTTGATAGTTATGTGGAACATTCTCAAATCCTGGAGGAATAGATGGGGACTCTTTCATTTGTAATGCTTTGTGTCCCCTAGCAACCTTTTTGATGGAATGAGCCCTGACATACTTTTTTCAGTTTTCTTAGAATTGTTCTCTTTAGAAGAAGCACTTCCCATCTCAAACATTATTTTCTTTTCACTTTCTTCATAATGCCTTTTGTTGGGTATATTAAGAAAGGGACCTGAGAGATCAGCTGGCCTTAGGTGTGCCAATAGTTCCTCTTCTGTGTATGCATCTTTTGATATTTCACCTTCCTTGCTGGTAGCTTCACTTTCACCTTCCTTTTGTTCCTGAGATTTTCCTATAAATCATACAATTCTGAGTGCTCTTGGTATTTCATTCCTTGTCACTTGGATAGAGATATTGTGAGAGTAAGATGAGGATGAGAGGTTATCTTCATCAATCAGTTTCTGTTCTTGTACTCCACTTGTTGTGTTGACCTACTCTTTCCCTTTCTTTCCTATCATAATTTGTTCCTGTTCAACTTTTTCCTCACAAATGATGAGACTATGGTCTGGAATTCTGCATTTATGACAGAGTTTTGGTGTTATGCCATAGGAGTATTCAATCCTTGTTTTTGTTTCTCCCACTTTAGCCCACATTCCTTTTGGCATTTTATCTTTCACATTGATAAGCACAATTACATCTACATTCTTTTCATCACCATCTCTTCCATAAGGTTTTTTTGATTCTTGTAATACTCAGGCTGGTTTGCAGATTTCATAGAGAGATTCCCATGATGTAAGGCGAGTTGGAACTCTCTTTAAGTGTATTTTCATCAAGATATGGTTGAACTGTACAAGATTGAAATCTGTAATACCATTTATTAGGACAGCAATGATGACCATGAAGCATCCTAAAGCTATCCAGGGGCCTCTTGTGAGCAGATGTTGCTTATCATCTTCAGAGTTTACCTTGATGATGTAAAAGTTGAACCCTCTATTGAATCTTTCTAAGTTAAACCCATTAGATAAATCCCATGTTCTCTTGATACAGTTTGTAAGATCCATTATCAGTGGCTTTTTGGGGCTAGCAAATCTTCCTATGAAACACAATTTCCAGTATCTTTTTTCAGGTTTTCTGAGATAGGATGGATCTATTTCAATACATGGTTCATCAATATTTACTATTTTGGATGCCTTCTTCATTTGGTTTGCTAATTCAGATATGCTGAGATCTTCTCCCATTTCCACTATAGTTGCAGGAAATCCTACAATACATCCCTCATAAGAATTCATAACAATCAACTCATTTCTTAAGATTAATAACGACACTTTTATTAATTGAATCTAGAAATTTTACAAGAAGGAAGTGAAATCAAAAATACAACACTGTTTTGGACTTTCTCTCTCCTCAAAACTTTCTCAACACTCCAAAAATTAGCTCTCTATTTCTTTCACCTATTCATCTTTTTATATAGGGTATTACACAGTGGATGATAGCTAAGTTGACCTTTATTTTCGGATCTGATTTTAGGTATTTCGCAAGCTTACAAATGTTAATTTCGCAAACATCCTAAATTTGGATAAATCATCACACTTTTCTCATGTTTACGCTGTCGTCATCTGTTATGTCATTTCTAAAATCACATTACGACGTCTTCGCAATGTTGTTGATGAAGATTTCGCAAGTATGTTGTTGTTGTTGCGATATTATGATCCTATATCTTGCCTCTTCTCATGTCTTCTTTGCGAAGGAGAGAATGTCATGAGAATTTGTACTTCAGAATGCCGCAGCTGTCATCTTTCCATATTCTTTTGTACTGACACGATTATGTATTCTACGCAGTATTTATTACACATATCTTTTCTTCCACCCATTTCTTGACATGTCTTTTTCAACCGCTATTTCTCAACCGTTCACGTCCACTCTTCGCATTAATGAATTTATCTTCTTGAGAACTCTTCTCTCTATATATACTCTTCTTATTCTTCTCCTTTTCTCTTTTCACTTTCTTCTATTCTTCTCTGCAAATTGACAGTTTCTCAGCATATTCCGCTTCTGCTGCTGTAAATTTTCATCCTTCTTTTTATTTTGATCTTCATTCCTTCATTCCCATACTCATATATGCCTCCAATCGGTCACAAATCTAAAACTTCTTTTGAGTGAATTCAGAAATGTCTCAAAGAGAGAGGTTTTACACTATCCACCATTCCTAATCAAGAAGCTACCTCCATTCTTTCTGCTAAATTATATTCTGATCATCAGTGTGATGATAAAGAGATCATAGTTTCGCTGGGTCAGATTCTCACTGGCTTTCCTATCCCTCTTTATGATCCTAACCCTCCTTTATTCTATGAAATACTCTCCCACGAGAAGTTCTCGCGGGCAATATATCAATTAAGTGGGGATTGCATTCGCTTAATGCTTGAATTCACCAACCATGGTGCTGGAAAAGGGTTTCTTTATTCACAAGATGTTAGGGATCCTGAATTTAAGGAATTAGAAATTCTTCCCGAAAAATACACCTCAGAAAGCTTCTTTGATAATTATGAACTAATACTTATGAAGAACGTCAAAATTCGTTGGGGTATTCGCTTGAAGAGGAAGGAAAATGTTGATAACGATAAAAGGCTTATGCATGACATTGATTGGCATTCTGAAAAGAATAAAACTCTTCGCCAATCCAAAGATGAAAAGTGGTGCGTCTTTCCACTGATTCTGAGGGGCCCTTATGTTTCTGGTTCAAACGTGCTTCCTGCGAATCTCGCTACTTACCAACCTTGGGTATTTAATTGGCCTAAGAAAGAGAAATAGGTATGTTTCTTTCGTTCAGTCTATTATCTTCATTCCTCTTTATACTTATTAACTTTGCGAAATCTTCAGATTAACATGTTAAGAAGAAGCTACAAGATAACTAGCAAGGTAAGCACCCTAGCAGCACTTCGCTCGATCACGGATGAAGTAAGAAATACTTTCCTTTATCATTTTTAATAATATTGTTGCCTCTGTTTCTTATCTTCATTCGTGTGCGTAGATTGGAGTTGTAGTTACGGAAGAATAAGGTTCTAATACTGCTGTTTGTGGGTGAAAACTATTCCTGCCGATTTTGGTAATTTGAGGTGTGTGGATGAGGAATGAATCTAAACCTTAAAAAATGCACTGCGCGGTGAGTGATTGTGGATTCTAGAGGTCAATCTGTGCAAGTCCGGCCAAAACCAAAAAGAATGGCCGTTCCAGACTTGTTTCGGTCACAAAATGAAGGAGATGGGGTTGATCTTAGGGAGGGAAGCGAAGAAGGTGTTGAGATTTTGAAGGTGTTGGCTATGTATGACTTGCAACAGAAAGATGAGAAGACTTGTAATTAACGCAAGCAGGCTCTGGATGTTAACACTTGGTTTCTGTGTTATGCTCTCTCTGTTATGTCTTGTCTTGTTTGAAAAATAGGGTGGAGAGCCTATTTATACAAGTCTTTTAGCCTAACCTTCGTATCTCTTAGGAAGTGGAGAAAGTGGAGTAATGAAGTAGTGGAGTAGTGTGTTGGTGTTACACGACCAGGCTTGCCCACTTCTCCCATCATCACTAACCGTCCATGACTTCCTGACACGTTCTTGTGATGGCGCGTTGGCCGCTGAACGCTGTAAACTGCCAGACCAATACCCCAGTATGTATCCCCCTGTTTGTGACATGATTGATGTCTCGAGTGTGTGTGGATTGTGGGACCCACAGAAAGTAAAATGTAATGATACGTTATTTAGGAAATTGATACTTGTGAAGTATCGTGTGTATACTATGCAGATACCGCATCGAGTATATTCAGCATGTATGAAGCATCGCTGTTTGAAAGTCTTAAAGAAACTTCATGTTCAGCCTACTTCATGTGATGGTTTGGAAGTTGCGCATGCAAACCCTCCTTTGACCGATCACATGGTGTGGTAGAGTGACGGGTGGTGATCACCATGACGCCACACTGACTAATTAACACCTGACCAGGGTTGTATATCCAAGCCGGTGAATTTGGACGGACGACATGATCTTTGAGACACTCATCTGCGACCGTTGATGAAATTAGGGTTTATGAAAAGGTGCGCAAGCATCACTTTTTATCTTGGTCGAATCCAAGCTTGGGACGCAACTTTGGCTAGGCCGGTCATGCATGTGTGTAGATAACATGACGGTGTAGGCGCCCATACCTCATTGTCTTACGAAAGTATGATCTAGGCCACTCAATTCGTCCTGTGAAGTTGTGTGGTTGAGATCAATTTGCGACAGAAAATTGGTGCCGCAAAAGCTGCACGTTGTACCAACCTTGAGCTGGCGTTTCAAGACGACCAGGCTTGGTCGGTATTGGCCGATTGCTACAACGTGTAGGTGGTAGGCTGGTGTTCACGCCTCTGCCTTACCGTCCCATGAAAACATGATCTAAGCCACTCAATTCGTCCGGAGAAATCGAGCGGTTGAGATTAGTTTGCAGCTTGGAAGGTGCGACCACGCTAGTTTGGGCGAACGATTTGGGATAACCAGGCATGGTATGCCTTGGACGATTAGGTGAGGGGATAGATGGGTCCACGGTGGTCATGTTGGTATGGCCGGACCTGCTTTGATCTAATCTCGGACCCTCCATTCGTTCCGGAGAAAATGGACGCTCATGATTCAAAACCCTAATTTTGGGTTTCAAGACCGTGCGTCATGCTCCATTCAGGCGTACGATTTGGAAAGACCAACCATGGTTGGTCCTGACCAATTGGTTAGGTATGTAGGTGGGCCCATGGTGATTGTGTTGACATACTCCGTGCCCTTTGAATCTACATCTGCACCCTCCATCTATACCTGCGAATATGGATGGTTGAGACTATTTTGCGACACATGTAATGTGCCGCAAACCCTAATTTAGGGTTTTCGTCCATACTGCTTTGGTTTGGACGTTTTGGCAAGCTAGGCCAAGGGTAGGCCGACCATGCGGGGCCTGCATTGGTTCGGCAACGGATATTCCATACCTGCTTGGGGGTTATGGAATCGATCTGGGCCATCCAATCATGTTGGTGGAGTTGGATGGTCGTGATCATTTCCAGACTGATACGGTCAGTCCGGACGCTCAATCAGGCTAGTATAACACACCGAGAGTGGCTCAATCGGGCTAGTATAACACACCGAGAGTTGCATCATGTATGGGTATTTCGTACATGTTTCGTTATAATGCTTGGAGATTCGTGTTGCTCTGCTGAGAACAACACTCAGTCGTCATGCCGCACTGATAATGAGTACAGGAAATACAAGTCTGGTTGCGTATTAATTAATAATGTTGGACATTCACAGGGTATATGGGATTGTTGCTACATGCTCCAACCTGGATGAATTTCGTGTATTTTATTCACAGAATGAGATTGTTGCCACATGCTCCATTCTAGGTGAATTTATAAAGTGAAGGAGTATCCATCACTCATTAATGGCCTTATATTTTACAAGATGTTGGCGCATGATTTTTAGGTTTTACAATTTTACCCTTGAATGAAAATCCACCATCAACATTAAGTCTCATGCTTAGCGCATAATGGTTACACTATTGTGAGGTAGGCATGAGATGGTAACATACATATGTGAGAAAGACAGGATAAAGGAAGTTTACCCGGAAGAGTATTAACCGATCGCTAGTTTTCCATGCCGTTGCGCTTGTATGGAATGCTTTGGTGGGACCGGTTTCCTTTTTGGGTATTTGAATCAAAAGAGGAATCCAATCAAAAGAGGAATCCTAGTCCTACTAGGATTTTTCCAAATCTTGTCTATAAAAAGGAGCAACCCTTTTCTTTTTTCTCACGAGATTTTTTTTTAACAGCTCCCGTTTGTGCTCTCCATTGCCGCCGTCGTTGCCGGAGCTGCCGCCAGACGTCCGCCGCCACCCGTCCGTCCAAGGTAAGTTTCGGTTTGTTTGTTTTTTAGGAAAAACCCTAATTTCTTAGGTAAAAACTTTTGATAGATACATCATGCTTAGCTTTCCCATCAAGATTGATAGTAAAAACGCCTATTTTTGCTAGAATTGTTTAATACTACGATCCCATGAATATGCCGTCTTTTGCTTCTCCTTTCATTATTGCATGCAAAAACTAGTTTCTTAGGTTGTAGCTTGGAGAGAAATTTGGCTTGGATTTCGTAAACACAATTCCCATGAATATAAGAAAACCATGGCCATGAATGCCGTGTTTGATTCGAACATGGGTCCTACCCACATATGCCTGACTGAAAGTCGACCTCATAGCCTTGTGCCTTGAACCAACACCGTACTTGAAACTTGAGTAGTACCAGACTTGAAACCAATACCGGACTTGAAACCAACGCCAGACTTGAAACTGATACCGGACTTGAAATGAATACAGGACTTGAAATCGATGCCGTACTTGAATACCGGACTGGACCCAATATGTGCACTCCAACGTGAATTGTGTCTTGTCGTGTGTGACTACATCCCATGCATTTTTCATATGAGTTCTAACTCCTGTCTTTTATTTCATTATGGAATACAAGAAAGAATTCATGTTGAAATGTCTTCTGGAGATAATGCTGGTGCCAAGTCAGAAAGTGTTGACAGCTTCAAAGACATGCCGAACATCGATGATGAGTTGTTCACCTTGCCTTTTCCAAAAATTAAGAGACATCCTTCTTACCAGATAGTCCTGCTCTCCGGTTCAGAAAATATGGAAGCTGATCCATCTTCTTCTTCAGCGCTTGTAATGAGATTTTATCTCTGGAGAAATGAATATCCGCCTTCTCCTATCGACTTCAATATTTGTCATACTCCACTGGGTTCTTATGAAGGATGGATGAGACGCATGTTGAATAATAAGGATGTTAAAGCTAATTTGGCCAAAGCACAAATCCTTAATGCGGTTATGGCATCTGCTGCTCTTGATATTAAGAAAGACGATGCAGGTTTGATTACCTTCGTTTCTCGGTGGCGCCCTTCTACTTATACAGCTATATCTAGATGGGGAGAGATGATTATTAATCTGGAGAGTGTAGCTATATTAATGAACCTGCCTGTTGCCGGAAGTCTTTATTACGAGCTTTCTGACACAGAACAACGTAATTACAACATCATACTCCAAAAGGTGGCAGGTTTCGAGAGTCTAGACAAGGAGGAGAAAAAAGACACGAGATGCTTTTACACCTGGTGGGTGTCGGAGTGGTCTTCTACAGACCCGGATCAAGGGTTGGAAAATGAGCTCAGTGTGATTGTGTTCCTGTCTTTGTGGATATCCAGAGACATATTTGACGACGGTTCTGGAAAGAAAACCATAAGAAGTGACCTCATTAAGATTGCTATAAGGCTGGCGAAAGGTGAAGTTCTTCCCCTAGGTGCCTTGTTCCTTGGATCGTTGTATTCTCATCTGGACGCCTTAGAAATGGACATGTATGTTTCCAACGGGTACAAGAAGGTGGAGTCGCACGTTCACTTTGCTTTTCTTCAGGCATTCTTATGGGAACATTTCAAAGGCTATGCTCCTGCTCCTGCGAATTCGCTCAGCAGTTTGTATGGTGGTTCGAGAATACTCTGTTGGCATAGGAGGCATCCCAGAACTGGTGCGAAACTCGTGGACATCTTTGATAATGTGTCTTCCATAGATTTATGTCCATGGGCACCGATCCATTCTTCCATTGTTCAACCGAAGACCTTTGCTATTGCTTCTGACGTTCTTGATGCTGTGGTACGTACTGATGCTAAGACTGTGAGATTTGGAGAACTTTTTTATCTGCACAACTGTATCCCGGGGTATGTCCCATCTCTATTCAACGAAGCATTTACTGTGACTCCGTACAATATTGATAGGGATGCTCGTCAAATGAGATTTGACCAGGGTGTTCCGTTTATCCGTCCATCAGAGGTTCTGAAAGAATTTCTCCTAGATATTCTTAATGCTGACGTGTTCTTAGAACGGATGAGTCTTCCTTTCTGGCCTATTGGGAGAAAACCCGCGGTAACTGATAAGTATAAGGAATATTGGAGGAAACAACTGTTGGCTTTTCAGAAGTTCTCAGAGGATGTTGTGGCGGATTATTGTGGTGAGCCATCTCCTGACGTTCTGAAGAAACATTTCTGTTTGAAACCACTCCCAGGAAAATGCACCAGAGCTGATGATTGCAGTCCCCAAGCAGGAGGGAGGTCCAAAAGGCAGGCAAGCAATTCGGTGATCCTCAATTCTTCCAATATGCAGGTATTTAAATATCTTTCTGTCGACTCCATTATTTCTCCAGAGTGCTCTATTTTAAGAGTGATTCTTGCTTGAATTTAGGGAATTCCGAAAGAGAATGTTTTCACAAGGTTGGCGCGCATTCAGAATTAAAAGTCCGGTTATGTTGGCCTTCGTATTGAGAGGTATGGCGACACTGATCCTCATGCTGAGAAGTTTGGTGAAACTGAAACCACTCCTTCACTGGACAATGACGGAGATGCCTCAAGCTCGGCTAGACAAGGTGCCTCTGTAAGTTACATTGTTGATGAGGTGGTGATGGAAATCAGTAATCAAAGCAAAGTAGACATCAGGAGAAATGTAGGAGAGGCAACATATGCTATTGTTGAGACGACTCCCCTTGAAGCACGTTCTGAACAGGTTCAAATCAATCAAGCTGTAGTGACTTCTTCCGAAAGGCCTCCTGCAGATGACAAGGCTCCTGCAATTGGCGAAGTATTGGCGATGCAGTCTGGGGCTTTGTTCGATCCTCCTTTTACTGTACCCTCTTCGGGCCATGTGTTTGTTGGAGGATTCAGCGTTCCAGCTCAGTTCAAAGAGTTGTACAAGGCGATATAGGAGAATCACGTACACATTGCTACTACTACAAAGCTCAAAAGTCGCCTTGCACTGGTCAATCGCGTCCAAGAAGCTTTATTTTCTATCCATGTGATGAGCGTCACGACTGGTCGAACAGTTTCGGGATGTGTTTATACAGTATGGCTTCAATGCTCCTTGGTTCTTCAAAGGGTTCTCCGAGATTCAGGAGCTCCAGAAATTACAAGATGAGGTCCCTTCTGCGAACTGTATTACTCGCCAGGAAGAGAAGATTGAAAAGTTTTCTAATGAGTTGAAGATGGAACATGCCATTCTTCAGAAAATGAAAGCCTCTTTTGCACATAAATACGAGTTGTTGTTGAAGGACTTTCCTTGAATAACTCACGCAACCTATTCATCTTTTCTTTTAGATGCTTTTCCTTTTGAGTGATAGTGAGGATTTCCTTTCACAATTTGACTTCCGTTTCTGAATTAATAGGTAATTGTATTGGTTTATTTTGAGATAGTTTTGTGAATCAATTTTTCTGAAGAGGGATTATCTTAAATGGAATTTGCATCTTGGTCATGAATGATTGCATGAAATTGCAAATATTGCGTAAAATAGAAGTATAAAAGGAAACAAACATGGTGTTTAATTATTGAGCCTCTTTTTTCCATGTCCGGATGTCAATCCCTAGTGAACTTTAAAACTATTTTTCTTATAGGATTGTTGGATATAACTTACTTGCTTTCGAGATCTTACTTGTGTAAAACCGAACTAGCCCCTCCAAGGAAGTCGCCCGCATTGATCTCTCAAAGAAGGAAAGTCATCCCTCTAAACCAATCTTCTTCTGGACAATGCACTTCAAAGCATTGCATTCACTGGTGGGGTGGTGAACAAATCGGTGGAAATGAAAATACCTTGGGTCCATTACTTCTTGATCAGTGGGCGGACACCATACCGGAGGTAGCTTCATCTCTCCTTTTTGCACTCATGCCTCCAGCAACTCCAAAATATTCTTCATTGGGAAGGGAAAGTGTAGGTACTTTAAGTCTAGCTTTTCCTGCGTGAGTGGGCGTTGTGACATCTCTATGTGGCTTTGATGTGGAGCATGTTTCAGAGATGAAGTTGGAAGATTTGCAAGTGCCATCATATTCGCGGATCACTTTCCTAGGTAAAGGGATGTGGAAGGTGTCATAATATCACTGCTGAGTGATCGAAATGAACGCTCCCATCCTCTGTATTCACGTATTTCTTGATTAATCTCTCATTCTTCAAGCATTTCTTCGCTTGGTTGAAAGGTTGATGCGGATTGGACAGTCTTCCGGGCTTCAACAAGAGTCTTGAGATATAAATCTTCTAGCAGGACTCCGTAGGCTGCAGGCTCCATTTCTTTATCCGGCAGATGTACTCCGTACAAGTCTTTTCCTCTGTGGAGTTGCCTCGAGTCTTCATTGTCGGATGGACCGTGTTGTTCATCTTTTCTGAGTCTCCTGCGATTACGCGCTCTTTTTGCTTCTCCACTGGTAAAGGCGTGTCCCCTGACTAAGGATCCAGCGTTTCTCGCACTGTCTGAATAAACGTATGTCGACCCTTCTTGTATTTGCGCTGTTATATCATTCAAGAGGCGAAATGTTTCGCTTTGTCTTATAGGGATACCAGCTTGGTTTTCCAAGACATCCTCAAGCATTCTAGATGATATCTGAACCACATGTGGTTTCCTGGTGAGGATACATCATGAGATGAAAACCGAAAAATTGAGAATTCAATTTTCTGCAACCGGGAGATCAACCTCCTACTGTGGTCGCCAATTGTTTTTGGGTGAAAAATATTCCTGTCGATTTTTGTAATTTGAGGTGTGTAGATGAGGAATGAATCTAAACCTTAAACAATGCACTGCTCGGTGAGTGCTTGTAGATTCGAGAGGTCAATCTGTGCAAGTCCGGCCTAAACTAAAAAGAATGGACGTTCCAGACTTGTTTCGGGCACAAAGTGAAGGAGATGGGGTTGATCTTAGGGAGGGAAGCGAAGAAGGTGTTGAGATTGTGAAGGTGTTGGATATGTATGACTTGCAACATAAAGATGAGCAGACTTGTAATTAACGCAAGAAGGATCTGGATGTTAACACTTGGTTTTTGTGTTATGCTCTCTCTGTTTTGTCTTGTCTTGTTTTAAAAATAGGGCGGAGAGCCTATTTATACAAGTCTTTTAGCCTAACCTTCGTATCTCGTGGGAAGTGGAGAAAGTAGAGTGATGGAGTAGTGGAGTAGTGTGTTGGTGTTACACGACCAGGCTTTCCCACTTCTCCCATCATCACTAACCGTCCATGACTTCCTGACACATTCTTGTGATGGAGCGTTGGGCGCTGCACGCTGTAAACCGCCAGACCAATACCCCAGTATGTATCCCCATGTTTGTGACATGATTGATATCTCGAGTGTGTGTGGATCGTGGGACCCACAGAAAGTAACATGTAATGCTACGTTATTTAGGAAATTAATACTTATGAAATATCGTGTGTATACTATGCAGGTACCGCATCGATTATATTCAGCATGTATGAAGCATCGCTGTTTGAGAGTCTCAAAGAAACTTCATGTTCAGCCTACTTCATGTGATGGTTTGGAAGTTGCGCATGCAAACCCTCCTTTGACCGATCACATGGTGTGGTAGAGTGATGGGTGGTGATCACCATGACGCCACACTGATCAATTAATTCCTGACCAGGGATATATAGCCAAGCCGGTGAAGTTGGACGGACGAGATGATCTTTGAGACACTCATATGCGACCGTTAATGAAATTAGGGTTTATGAAAAGGTGCGCAAGCATCACTTTTCATCTTGGTTGAATCCAAGCTTGGGACGCAACTTTGGCTAGGCCGTTCGTGCATGTGTGTAAAAAACATGATGGTGTAGGCGCCCATACCTCATTTTCTCATGAAAGTGTGATCTAGGCCCTTCAATTCGTCCTGCGAAGTTGTGTGGTTGAGATCAATTTGCGACAGAAAATTGGTGCCGCAAAAGCTGCACGTCGTACCAACCTTGAGCGGGCGTTTCAAGACGACTAGGCTTGGTCGGTCTTGGACGATTTCTCCAACGTGTAGGTGGTAGGCTGGTGTTCACGCCTGTGCCTTACCGTCCCATGAAAACATGATCTAAGCCACTCAATTCGTTCGGAGAAATCGAGCGGTTGAGATTAGTTTGCAGCTTGGGAGGTGCGACCATGCTAGTTTGGGCGAACGATTTGGGATAACTAGGAATGGTATGCCTCGGACGATCAGGTGAGGGGATAGGTGGGTCCACGGTGGTCATGTTGGTATGAACGAACCTGCTTTGATCTCATCTCGGACCCTCCATTCGTGCCGGAGAAAATGGACGCTCATGATTCAAAACCCTAATTTTGGGTTTCAAGGCCGTGCGTCATGCTTTATCCAGGCATAAGATTTGGAACGACCAACCATGGTTGGTCCTGACCGATTGGTCAGGTATGTAGGTGGGCCCATGGTGATTGTGTTGACATACTCCGTGCCCTTTGAATCTACATCTGCACCCTCCATCTATACCTGCGAATATGGATGGTTGAGACTATTTTGCGACACATGTAATGTGCCGCAAACCCTAATTTAGGGTTTTCGTCCATACTGCTTTGGTTTGGACGTTTTGTCAAGCTAGGCCAAGGGTAGGCCGACCATGCGGGGACTGCATTGGTTCGGCAACGGATATTCCATACCTGCTTGGGGGTTATGGAATCGATCTGGGACATCCAATCATGCTGGTGGAGTTGGATGGTCGTGATCATATCCAGACTGATACGGTCAGTACGGATGCTCAATCGAGCTAGCATAACACACCGAGAGTGGCTCAATCGGGATAGTATAACACACCGAGAGTTGCAACATGTACGGGTATTTCGTACATGTTTCGTTATAATGCTTTGAGATTCGTGTTGCTCTGCTGAGAACAACACTCAGTCGTCATGCCGCACTGATAATGAGTACATGAAATACAAGGATGGTTGAGCATTAATTAATAATGCTGTAAATTCACAGGGTATATGGGATTGTTTCTACATGCTCCAACCTGGATGAATTTCGTGTATTTTATTCACAGAATGGGATTGTTTCCACATGCTCCATTCTAGGTGAATTGATAAAGTGAAGGAGTATCCATCACTCATTAATGGCCTTATCTTTTACAAGATGTTGGCGCATAATTTTTAGGTTTTACAATTTTACCCTCGAATGAAAATCCACCATCAACAGCTGCGAAGACCAAAGGCATGGATAAAAATATTCTTCGCAAGGAAAAATCCGCTGCCCCATCTTCAAAGAAAAGAAAAGTTTGCTCTCCCTCTCCCTCAAGTTCCCACTCTGATGAGAGTACAAATGATGATGCTGTATTCGCAAAGGAAGGTGGATCTTCTGAGTTTTCAATGGAACAATTGTCTAGCATCTTTTCTGATTCCATGCAAGGGATTGGTAATGACAATATCACCAATACATGTAAAGCTATTGCGAATATATGTGACTCCACTCTATTGGATGGTGATAGTTCTCTTCGCAGAGTTTCTAAATCAGTGACTCCTGACTTTATGAACTCACTTGGTATTCTGGTATGTTTTCATTTCTTTGTTTATTCTTCATACTTATAATTCAAAATTATATCTATCTTGATAATTTTTGCTTTCTTTCGCAAACTGGAAGAGATTCTTTCGTTGTTGCCTCAGATTTGGAAAAAAGACGTGGGGCTCTTGAAAAGAAGAATCTTCTACTTCGCCAGAGAAATGAAGAACTGGAGGCTGAAGCTGCTGATCTTCGAAAAAAGAATAGGCAGTTGGATTCTGAAAATTCCACTCAGAAGAACAATATATCTAGTCTTCAAGATGCCAATAAGCAACTCTATTGTATAAAGCTTTTCTTCCTTTTATTCATTTCGTTTTCTCATTATCTTTCCTCATATGATTTACCATTTTTGCATACTTTTATGGTCTTTTTGATGAAGCTACCATTCTTCGTTCTTTTCCCGAACCCATAGATAATGATACCCTTCTTGAAATCCTTAATAATTCTTTAAATAGTTTTTCAAATGACAAGATTAAGTCCCTTTTAGGTAGATGAACTCAGATCCAAATTTCGCCTCTTAGAGATTGACCATAGATCCAGCTTGGGCTTATCCAATAAATTTAAGTATTTTTATCTTAACTCTAAAGAGGAAATTAATAATTTAAGGACCAAGAATAGTAGTCTCATAGATGAAAAAGATCGTATTGCTCTCCAAGGTGCTCAAACTCTAGCGAAATTCCATGAAACTCTTCTTGAGATTCAAATTGAACGAGATGAAGCTAGCGAAAGACAAAGTCAAGTTCGCTCATGTCTTCAAATACATAATGATGATGAATTCGCTTAGGCTGTGAAAGTTCTAGATAACGTCAGGAATAATATAGGTGTAGATGTTAGCCTCCATACTGAACACACAGCCTTGGTTAGAGATATGATTTCTGATAGAGAAGGTTGTTAACAGCTCTTCCTTATTTAATTGTTTGTTTTTTATAAATTTCCATCAAGATTCTAATTCATTGTTATATTTTTGCAAAAGCTGAAGAGAGATTTCTCAAAAGAATTGAAGAACTTGAGGCTGAGAAGGATCATCTCGCAAAGGATCTTTCTTCTCACAATGATAAATGTTCTAGACTGAAGGACCAATTAAAGATCACTGTTGCGAATTTTAAGAATGATGCTATTCTTTTTCTTAACCAAACTATCAAAAAGGTCTGCGATGACAACAACATCCTTCATTCTACATATCCTTGCCTCTTGGAAGAAGTTCCAAAGAATGTACCTCCTCTGGTCATCTCTGATAGTGATGCTAGCGAAGAAAAATATGATGAAGATATAGAAGAAGAAGAGTCTGACGCTAGTGAGGAAGGAAAAGAGTCTGATGAGGATGATGAATAATCAACCAAGAAATAATTTTTGCCTCCTTCTTTGTTTTTTTGTATTATCTGTATATTTGTCCTTTAATCTTCTATTCTTGTAATTTATCACTGCGAATTTCTTCAATCTTCAATACAAATTATATTTCTTTTATTTCTTCCCGCAATATGATTAATCAATATATAATTTATTTTTCAATTTGTGCGTAAATCTATCCTATGGAGACAAATAACATATTCTCATTTTATGGATTCCCATACTTGCCTCTGTTATTTGTGTTCAAATGAGAGATTAAGCAAGTTACCTTTGTACAATAAGATTTTTGCGAAAACTTTCAGTATATGCATTCCCAAATCTCGCAGTTATTTCTGCATAATCTCGTAATCACATATTTTATAATTGCAATTTTTCTTGTATTCTGATGTGGTCTTATTTTTCCTTCCTAAGTAAAGGTCTTATTTTGCCACCTCTTGTCATTGCGACAAAATCGCAGGACGTCTTTGCATTTTCATGTGAAAACTCCTTGATCTTGCCTTAACCTTTTTCTCTTTTTGCTGCGACAATATGACAGGCCTAAATATTCTTGCGAAAATAAAGCCCCATGACATTGCCATCTTGCGACGAAATCGCATGACGTCCTTACACTTTCATGTACTGACCCATTGATCTCGTCTTATCTTTTTCTTTTGTATTATTGCCTCTTCAGGATTGTCGCACAAATATGACAAGCCTAAATATTCTTGCTAAAATAAAGCCTCATGACATTTGCGTCTTAAGAAACTTATCATCTCCCTAATGGAGGGTGTCGCCCTTATCTTCCCCCTAGTTTACCCTTCAAGGAGACGTACCTCTACCATACAAGGTTGGATCCTCCCATCCGGTCTTAACAACAACCAGTTGTTTTCACAGCCTCTTATACCTTTTGCCTATATGTCTTATGGTTACGAGACTGCACCCTAAGTGGGGTTTTCTTCAGGCCGAGTGCATCATAGTCAAGACTTTCCAAGAATGGCCAGGTACACTCCAGACGCCCCAGGCACTCTTGTATAAATTGTGTACCTCGGCGCCTTGATCATATTCTATACCCCTTAGAAGAGACCCTCAGTCGTCCAACCTAAATCATAAGTCTAGGTTGAAAATCCAAGGTATCTCTTCTGGATGGGTTTTTATTGACCCCACATCTCCATGACTCAGGTTCTATTAGCGGTGTAACCTTTTCGCTGAGCCATGCAACATATACCCCCTTCTATGAAACACTTTAGGTCTTATATTTGCCTCTTGCGAAATTTTAATTTCGCGAACTAGGGTGCACGCCATAGTAGGTTCGCCCCATTCTGATTGTTCTGATTATTCTGTTTTTGCATTTCATCTCTTATTGTAATTTCTCAGTTCTCGTCTTTATCATTCCATAAAATATATTTTTTGAATTTTTTTTTGTAACAAATCAGTCATACATTTTTCTTTCTTTTCTAAATTTTATTCTGATATCAAATTCTAAGTTTCTTACCTTTGATGCTTTCTGCCTCTGCATCATTGATATTTTCTGCGGCTTTCTTGCTTTCTGCCAACGTTTCGCCACTTCCTATTTTTAGAAAACATTTACTTCGCAACATTTCTTCCTTTCTCTTCTCTACTGTATCAACCATCAATCTCTCACTTCTCTGCTTTCCTTTGATGTTACGTTTCCAATTCTCTTTCTCTGTAGTTCATTCCTTGCATGACTCAACATCAATTTCATAACACTTCTTTCCTTCAATCCAATCTTATTTTATAATACCAACTCCACTCGGATGAGGGAACTTGATATACTGATGAAATGTCGATGCTACGCCTAGAATCCCATGTAGCCAAGGTCTGCCAATTAAGGCATTGTATGGTGACTCCACGTCGACAACACAAAACAGAATTTCAGAAGATATTCCTTTCAATGAAATTCGCATAGTGATGGAGTTTTACAAGTGGTAAGTATAGGGTTTGATTCTCGGACTTTTTTTTAAAGATTTGGTTTTAGACAAAAAAATGGTGATTTTTATAAAACTTATAAAATAATGGAAATGCTAAAAATGATTTTTGTGTTCAATTAAAAGAGTCTAGGATGTCAAGATTCCATCACTACTACATATACTAAATGATTATAACTATTCCCTATAACATTCTCCCAAAATTACTCAAGACGATTTAGGACAAATAATACGTCTCGGAAAATAAATCTTTTCAAGCAATTATTTTTCTCAAAGAATTAACAATCTTCTTCACTATAAAATGCTATTCTCTAACATAGAATATATAAATCAATTATCAAGCATCATAGGACACATGAAGAAAATTATTACCTTACGAATCAAGAATAAGGACCAAGAGAATTATTATAGAAAATAATCAAAACATTCTAGCACACATAGTAGGATTTCCTCCCTAATCCTAGATAGAAATTTAGCTACTCATAATTAAAAATACTAACCAATAAACAAAGAAGAAGGAATTTAAGAAGAGCATGTAGAAGGGGTGTGGGATGAAGAGATGTGGGATATGGGATTGTGTGTAGGATTTTGCTTTTGTCTAAATTCGCTCCCTATTTATAGGGAAGAAAACACCCGACAATCATGCAAGGTGACTAAATTCTATTGCTGGTGCTTTCTCCACTATTTTTTTTTATTTTTATTTACTTTCGGCAGCAGAGTGCTCTACGCACCAAATCCGTGGCTTCTTTTGTTTTTCTTTTCTTTCTCTTGTGCGCACTACAGGGTGGGTCTCCAACATTAATAATCCCACCATCTCCATATCTTTCCTGGCATCTCATCACCATGTGCTTTATGTGCTGGCCAAGTCTCATTCGAACTGAGCTCACCATCACCTATGCATGCCATCACGTTCTCTGCTGAACTCAGCTTCTTCCTGTTTTCTTCCCTGTATCGGTCAAGCTTCATTGGAAGCAAACAACATCTCATGCATGCCATCACTATCATTTCTGCCACAAAAAGACAGTTCATTCACCAACAACTCGAGCTCCATAACCATTACTACGAGCTTCTCCTTCCCTTCTCGTCCAAGCAGCAACGTCTCCCTTCATCGTTCATCATCAGCCCCAACTCGTCTTCCGGTATTACTGCCAACAAATTCTCGTTGTTTTACCACCATCACCATGCTCGGCTCATTAGTTAATGGCAGCAACAGCTACCACCACTTTATCATCACGTCCATGCATGCTTTCATATTTTACGGTTACCGTTGTTATCATCACGGCCATGTTTAACTCTTCTCTGTTAAAATCGAACATAGAAGATGATGGTGATGCCCGGAGTAATAAGACTAGGTGCCTTAAACGGATTTGAATTACTGCCTCCCCATTTGTGTAAAATACCAGACTGCCTTTAGCATTACCCTTGAACTGGGATGCCCCTTAGCATTATTGTTTAACGGTCAGTTCTGGAGAACTGACAAGCTTAACTTCTCGTTTTTCCCACAACTTCTTCATACGAACTCCGAATGACTCCGTTCTTTCGTCGTTGGCTTTTCCTTGTCGTCCTCTACCCAATGAAAAGTAGAAATCTTGTATTTGAATGAGTTACATTTGGTCTTTGGCCCTTCTTCACTCTTAGCTAGCTTCTTTTATTGCACAACTAAGCTCGAATTCACTTCTTTTTGGATTATTCACCTAATAGCACACAAATAAGAGAAAACAAACGTAACATTCAATAATCTGCAAGAAAACCAACAGATACTAGCATGGAATTAACACAAAATATATGTGCAAAATGCACTTATCAAATTCCCCCACACTGGCTTTTTCTAGTCCTCGAGCAAACTAAAAATCCTAACTCACTGTCGCAGGCATCACGATTGCATTTAGCGTATGCAATAAGCCTTTAAACCCCTAGGTGTCCCTAGTGGCCGAGTTATAGTCTCGGGAGGGTTTACCAGAGGTATACCCACAAAACCTACTCCAACTTCAAAGCGTTCCAGCGTCCCAAGCATCCAAAGAGTTATGAGGACATAGAGTTTCTGCATGCTAGTAATAAGAAGTTAGAAATACCAAAGAACATATTCTCATTCTTAAATATTGAGTGAGAAATAATCACACCATAATGAGAGAATGCGTGTTTGAGAAACGACCAATAAGCATTTCGCCTCGACTTCTGCCTCACTTAAAGGATTTTATGATAATTTCACTCAATAAGACAGCTTTTTTATGGGTTTCACATGTGTGCAGGTAGGAATGAAGATAGAACTCCTACACACGTTGAATGGTGGGAAGGAAACCTTCCGAATTATTTCTGGAGACCCCACAAAATCGTGGGAAGTAAAAGACTTTTTCTGATGATCTCTAAGAAAGGAAGTCAACCACTTATAGCAAGGATGAGAGTACTTACCACCTTCACATCTGATTGCACTGATGATAACACCACTCTCACAGCATCCAATAGAAACGTCTTCCTTCAGCTCGTCTTCTTCATCTTGGTCTTCGGTCTTCAACTGTTGATGATAAATTCTTGAATTTCGTAGAACTTTGACAATTTATAACTCTTTTTCCTCTATTTCTTGTCGCTTGAAACTTCTTTATATATTTTTCTTCCCCATGGACTTATTGAACAAATAAATCCTAAATGCAAATCTTTTTGTATTTTGTATATTTTTTTTTTTCATTTTTTTTTTTTAATTAAGATTGCAACTACAATAATAAAATTAACATGGCCATGAAAGAAGTACTTTACCACTTTGATCTTCACAACTTGTATTGTCTTTGTATCATAAACTTCAATATTTTTCATCTTTTGATTTTCTCTGCTCTTGTAAATAAGTCTTCATACTTAGATATAAAATTTGCTCTTACTTGAATTGTTGCTTAAAAACCTTAAACTTCTTCAAATTTCCTTGTAGATTTTGATGTCGCTCCTTTGCTGATGATGTGTTTCTATGGACCTGTTGTTGGCGAGAGAGAATGGTGCTAACTGCAAATCAAACTACAAGAAGGAGGTTTTCATCTATAGACGACACCCTCATGATTGAAAAAATTAGCACTCAAGAGATCAAAAATAGTGCTGAAAATAGTGTGAAGTTGGGTAGCTCACCATTCTACCCGGAATTTACGTATGGTGACACACACTCAAAAGAAATCTCTTTAGTCAGCTTCTAAGAAATCTGGTCTGGTGCCTCTGTTGATTAGAAAATAGGTAGTCTCCACTAATGATTGATCAGCAACTCTAATAATGCATTTCTCTCTGCTCCTAATTTGCATCACTGGCATGATTAAATCCATTATTTAACACTCCAATTCGTAAGAAATCCGAACGTAGTTCTCTAAAACTTCCAAGTTCAGTTATGTCGGTCAGAAATCTCTATGTAAACATACCTAGAAGTATGCTAGTGACTCTAAAATCTCTATAAGTTGGAGGTTTTATTCAAATATATAATAATAAAAAAATTTTTTTTTTATTTTTTTTTTTTATTTTTGAAAATTTTGAATCAAAAGGCTAAAAATTCTATATGCAAAAGGTCAAAACACTCCCCCACACTTAAACTCTACATTGTCCTCAATGTTCTAAAGATAAAATTAAAAACATGAACAAAGAGAAACTATTTGAATCAAAAGAGTTAAGGAAAGATATTACCTTGTTGTATGAGCATGGGTTACCTCCCAAGAAGTGCTAAGTTTAATGTCTTCAGCCAGACATTACTGTATCTGCAGAAAATTAGTCGTGATAAACGGGATCCTGTAAATTTGTATTTTCCACATCCGGGTTGGTCAATTCGATGAATGGTTTCAATCGCTGACCGTTGACTTTAAAAGTCTCTCCAGTATCATGATTCCTCACCTCAATAGCACCGTGCGGATACACGGTCTTAACATAGAATGGGCCAGTCCAACGAGATCTAAGCTTACCAGGAAAAAGGTGAAGGCGAGAATTATACAAGAGAACTTTCTGTCCTGGTGTAAACGACTTTCGAAGAATCGATTTGTCGTGAAAAACTTTTGTTTTCTCCTTGTAAATTTTCGCATTTTGGTAAGAATCATTACGAATTTCTTCCAACTCATTGAGCTGAAGTCTACGGTTATCACCAGCAACAGGTAGGTCAAAGTTTAGCCGTTTAATGGCCCAATAAGCTCGGTGTTCTAATTCTACAGGCAAATGGCAGGCTTTACCGAAGACAAGCCTATACGGAGACATCCCAAGTGGAGTCTTAAAAGCGGTTCGGTAAGCCCATAATGCTTCTATTAAGCGCAAAGACCAATCCTTTCGGGTAGGGTTTACGGTCTTCTCTAAAATTTTCTTGATCTGCCTATTAGACACTTCTACTTGGCCACAAGTATGTGGGTGGTAAGGTGTAGAAACCTTATGAGTAATGGAGTATTTCTTCATGAGCGTCTTGAAAGACTGGTTACAAAAATGTGATCCTCCATCACTAATGATTGCTCTAGGCATACCAAATCGAGAGAAAATATTTTCTCTAACAAACTTGATCACAACATGGCGATCGTTTGTTTTGGTAGCTATTGCTTCAACCCACTTAGACACATAATCAACAGCTAATAAGATGTAAAAGTTTCCATAGGAATTGACAAACGGGCTCATAAAATCTATGCCCCACACATCAAATATTTCTATTATCAGTATAGGATTAAGTGGCATCATATTTCTTCGGGTCAACTTCCCTAACTTCTGACATCTCTCACAACTTTGACAAAATAGGTGGGAGTCCTTGAAAAGAGTTGTCCAATAAAGACCAGATTGTAAAACCTTAGCAGCTGTTTTCTTAGAACTAAAGTGACCCCCACAAGCTCCAGAATGACAAAAAGTCAGAACACTGGATATGTCGTTGCCAGGAATACAACGACGGATGATCTGATCAGGGCAGTACTTGAATAAGTATGGATCATCCCAGAAAAAGTATTTAACCTCAGACAAGAATTTAGCTCTATCCTGTTTAGACCAATGGTCGGGCATTTGACCAATTACCAAATAATTGACAATGTCAGCAAACCAGGGTAACTCAGAGATGGAAAATAGTTGTTCATCAGGGAACGTGTCATGGATTGGTATCTCATCATCTCTAGTCTTATCAAGGATACGGGATAAATGGTCAGCTACAACATTTTCAGACCCTTTCTTATCACGAATATCTAGAGTAAATTCTTGGAACAGCAATACCCATCTAATCAGTCGTGGTTTAGAGTCCTTCTTTGAAAGGAGATACTTGAGTGCGGCATGATCAGAATAGACAATGACCTTAGACCCTAGGAGATATGATCTAAATTTATCCAAAATAAAAACGATGGCTAACATTTCTTTCTCAGTGGTTGTGTAGTTCATCTGGACATCGTTTAGGGCCCTACTAGCATAATAAATCACACTAGGTGTTTTATCATGTCGTTGGCCAAGGACAGCACCAACCGCATAATCGGACGCATCACACATGATTTCAAATGGGAGGTTCCAATTGGGTGGTTGGATGATAGGGGCAGAAGTCAACAATAATTTAAGCTTCTCAAAAGCTTGAACACATGCTTCATCAAATACAAAGGCAGTATCTTTATCAAGTAGGTGCGATAGAGGTAAAGCAATCTTGCTAAAGTCTTTGATGAAACGATGGTAAAATCCAGCATGTCCAAGGAAAGATCTAACATCGGTTACATTCTTAGGTTGTCTTAATTTGGAAATTAGGTCAACCTTGGACTTATCAACTTCTATTCCCTTAGAGGACACCACATGTCCTAACACTATTCCAGATTTAACCATAAAATGACACTTTTCCCAATTAAGGACTAAGTTCTTTTCTTTACAACGTTCTAGAACTAGTGTAAGGTGGTGCAAACATTCATCGAAAGAGGATCCAAACACTGAAAAATCGTCCATAAAGACCTCGAGAAATTGCTCAACCATGTCCGAAAAGATACTTAGCATGCAACGTTGGAATGTTGCGAGTGCATTACACAACCCAAAAGGCATACGCCTGTAAGCAAAAGTACCAAATGGACATGTGAAGGTTGTTTTCTCTTGGTCTTCCTGGGCTATAGGGATTTGGTTATAACCAGAATAACCATCTAGGAAACAATAATAGCTGTGGCCCGCTAATCTTTCTAACATCTGGTCGATCAATGGTAAAGGAAAGTGGTCTTTCCTAGTTGCTGAGTTCAGCTTACGGTAATCTATACAAACTCTCCACCCAGTAGTAACACGGGTAGGTATCAATTCATTATTCTCATTCGCAACTACCGTAATCCCAGACTTCTTTGGGACAACCTGAACAGGGCTGACCCATTTACTATCAGATATGGGGTATATGATACCCGCATCTAATAACTTGAGCACCTCAATGCCAAAAACTTCCTTCATATTAGGATTCAAACGTCTCTGCATTTCTCTTGAGGTTTTGGCACCTTCTTCTAAGTAGATGTGGTGCATACAATCAGCAGGACTAATTCCTTTCAAATATGCTATAGTCCACCCTATTGCAGTCTTGTGCTCACGAAGAACACTAACTAGTCTACTTTCCTGGTCGGGCTCTAAGTCAGAGTCAATTATGACAGGAAGAGTATTCTCATTACCAATAAATACATATTTCAGTGTATCTGGTAGTGGCTTTAATTCAAGGGTGGGAGCCTTAACTGATGATGGGAGGGGTTTATCTATGGTCGGCGGAAGAGGTTCTGGTTTACGCTGCCATTTTCCATAATCCATTACTGGCGCAGAGTCTAACAACGCATTAACTTCTTCAAAATGACTATCCTCATCATAGTAAGCTCCAAAATGGGCCAAGCACGCCTCTAAAGGATCGCTAACACTATTGGTGGTAAAGGTATTCTCCATTAGAGAGTCAATCATGCATATAGACTCATAGTGTTCAGGATCTGGTGGGGCTTGTAACGCCTTAAAGACGTTCACTGAGATTTTCTGATTCCCAAAGGAAAATTCTACTAGGCCATTTTGACAATGTATGACTGCATTTGCAGTGGCTAGAAACGGACGACCTAGGATGATTGGGATATTGATATCTTGACTAGAGACGGGTTGAGTGTCTAAAATCACAAAGTCAACAGGATAAATAAATTTTTCTACCTGAACCAAAACGTCTTCAATAATTCCACGTGGGATTTTGACTGACCTATCGGCTAACTGTAGTGTTATCTTAGTTGGCTTCATCTCCCCTAGTCCAAGTTGTTCATAAACCGAGAAAGGTAAAAGATTCACACTAGCCCCAAGATCTAATAGAGCATTGTCTATCGTTTGGTTACCTATGACACATGTGACAGTAGGACAACCAGGATCTTTAAATTTGACTGGGTAATTTTGTGAGATTATGGAACTAACTTGTTGGGTCAAAAAGGCTTTTTTATGGACACTCTCCTCTCTCTTGACAGTGCACATCTCTTTTAAGAACTTGGCCATAGCGGGTACATGTTTAATTGCATCTAACAAAGGCAGGTTAACCTTAACTTGCTTAAAGATGTCTAGGATTTCAGCATATGTACTAGGTTTTTTCTTAGCTAGTCTTTGAGGAAATGGTGCAGGTGGTATGTACACTCTCTCAGGGGTTTCTTTCTCACTTGGACTCTTAGCACACTCAGGCCCATTAAGGTCTTTAGACGAAGTTTGGTCAAACTGTCTCCTTTTCAGCTGGACTCTTGTCCTTAGGTGGTTCTACCGAGTTCTCTAGAGTTTTACCACTCCTAAGGGTGATAACTGCTTTGACATGTTCATTATGTTTAGAACTACCCGACATATTAACCTGGTTAAATCCTTTCGGATTTGGAGTTGTTTGACTAGGGAATGTCCCACTCTCTCTATCATTTAACCGGTTCGAAAGTTGACTTATTTGAGTCTCTAGGTTGGCAATAGCTCGGTCACTATTTTGTTGGTTACGCTGACTCGTCAGGACAAATTCATCGAGCTTCTGACCTAAATGGTTGACATTTTGGGTAGTCTCGGCATGGTTTATCACACTACGGTCAATAAAGAGTTTTAGACTTTCCTCTAGGGATGACACCTTTTTATCAACTGGGCTCGGTTCCTGAACTTGAGATTGGTTCCTAGGAAAATTGGGTGGTGAGATACTCGACGGGCCACCTTGATGGTTACCTTTAGACCACGAGAAATTCGGGTTATGTCTCCAACCAGGGTTATAGGTATTTGAGTATGGGTCAAACTTGGGTCGAACCTCATATTTAGAGTTCATACCACCATGTAGGACACTAACCTGGTCACGAGTAGTTTCAGTTGGGTAAAACTGGGGACACTGAGATCCAATATGACTTTGATCACCACAATTGGTACATGGATATGTTCTGGGCTCACTATTACAGCTCATAGTTTGGTTGGACCCTTGGTTTATCTCTAAGGCCTCTAGACGCCTAAGGATGTCAGACCCATTATCAACTCTATTGACCCTATGGATAGGGTTCCTAGTTATTTCGGGTTCCCTCATTGAAGCCCATTGACGAGTCTTTTCAGCTAACTCAACCAACTCGTCAAAACATTCATCTGGGTTTTGATGGGTAAATTTTCCACCACTCATTGTTTCTACCTGCATTCTAGTTTCACTATCAAGGCCCTCATATAAAATTTGGGCCATGTGGGCTTTATCAAAGCCGTGATGTGGGCATTGGTATAACAATTCATTAAACCTTTCTATATAACCGTGTAAGTGTTCACCTAATTTCTGCTTAAAGGTTTGGATAGACTGTCGAATAGCAGCAGTCTTATGGTGTGGGTAGAATTTCTTAACGAAAACCTCTACAAGTCCATCCCAAGTAGTGATTGTTTTGGAAGGAATGATATGATACCACTCACTGGCTCTTTCTTCTAGGGAAAAGGGAAACAAACGTAACCTAACATCGTCTTTGGTGACATTTGGATAACTCATGGTATCACAAATCATCTCAAAGTCACGGATATGAGTATACGGGTTCTCATTCTCTATTCCCTTAAACTTACGTAGCATGCCAAATGTCCCAGGTTTAATATCAAACTTCACGGTAGTGGCCGGTAAGACAACCCCAGGTTCACGTATCACCCTAGACGGGTTTAAACGGTCCCTAAGGGTTTTGGTTGGCACAACTTCACCCTCATCATTTTCATTAACCATTTCGGTAAAAATAGAATTACCACCTAAATCCGTGTAACGGGTCGGACTTAAATTAAAAAGGTCGTTTTCTACAAGTCGATGTTCTACCCGTTTCCAACGTCGCATACACACACAATAATACTAGTGAAGCAATTGGTGTGTAAATTATTATTTTTTATTTTTTTATTTTTTTTTAACAAAGAAAGATAGAAATAAAAATAGAATAACACAAACAAGGAAGGGAAGTTCTATTCAATCACAAAAAAGGCTGACTCCACCACAGTAAACCTGCTGATTTCTAGCAAACAAAAAGCATGATGGCTCCACTTAGATTGTTTTCTAGACCAGCTTCTAATCCTTTGAAAGGGAATTCGTTACAATCTGAGTAAACTCCTCTGGAATCAATCTGAGTTAAAGTATATTGAATAGAGGCGAGAGAAGCTGCTAGAGCTTTGATACTCAAGGCCTCACCGTATTACAAGGCGGCGCAGTCACGCATTCAATTTACAGAAACCATCATGAATTTCGGAGTATGCCTAAAGAGTAACCAATATTTTTCGAACGACTTTCCTACTAAGCTCGTTACCTTATAGGTCTCGTTCTACTTCAAATTTTAAAGCTTAGGTTCGCGTAGGTATCGTTTTCCTAAGGCGGGCAAGAAGAGAACGGTGATGAAATCCGAACCCTTATCTTGTATGGCCAGTCCTTGCCCTTTACTAGGAAAATAAAACAGTCGTATTCAAGTCCTCAACATATATGCAAACGAAGGAATACAGTAACTCGCTAACAGGAGATTCGCGAGTGTTTCGACAAACTTACCTCCCGTATCATACGGGGGATGAACCGTTGTTGTCGACTCGGGCCACGACTCCTATGTCATGCACGAACCCGAGGGGCCGAGGTGATATTGTAATCACCGTCCTTCTCTGCAAACAGTTTGATATTTAATATTACCCTTCCGTAGGGTTTTTAAAAAAATAATAAAAGAATGTCCAAGTCCAAAGTCCCAAAAAAAAAAATGCAAAAGAAATATAAAATTACAAGAATATAGAAATCCTAATACAATCAAGAAAAAAAAAATTCTTTTGCTCTTTTAGCTTTGCTCTTTACTCCCAAGTCTTTTTACACATTCACCAAAAGCTTTGGCAAATTTTTCCGCTTCAAATTCCAAATTCTCTTTTGGTATGCAATTCCACAATAAATATAGAATATTACGTGCACAATAAAGAAAAAATAACAAGAATAATACCAAGTAAAATCAAAGAAAATAAAATAAAACAAAAACTAAACTAAACTAAACTAAAATTTAAAATTTAACTAAAAAGAAAATAAAAATCTAAAACCTAACCTAAAGGCAAGTCCGCGTCGACGGCGCCAAAAACTGATGGAGTTTTACAAGTGGTAAGTATAGGGTTTGATTCTCGGACTTTTTTTTAAAGATTTGGTTTTAGACAAAAAAATGGTGATTTTTATAAAACTTATAAAATAATGGAAATGCTAAAAATGATTTTTGTGTTCAATTAAAAGAGTCTAGGATGTCAAGATTCCATCACTACTACATATACTAAATGATTATAACTATTCCCTATAACATTCTCCCAAAATTACTCAAGACGATTTAGGACAAATAATACGTCTCGGAAAATAAATCTTTTCAAGCAATTATTTTTCTCAAAGAATTAACAATCTTCTTCACTATAAAATGCTATTCTCTAACATAGAATATATAAATCAATTATCAAGCATCATAGGACACATGAAGAAAATTATTACCTTACGAATCAAGAATAAGGACCAAGAGAATTATTATAGAAAATAATCAAAACATTCTAGCACACATAGTAGGATTTCCTCCCTAATCCTAGATAGAAATTTAGCTACTCATAATTAAAAATACTAACCAATAAACAAAGAAAAAGGAATTTAAGAAGAGCATGTAGAAGGGGTGTGGGATGAAGAGATGTGGGATATGGGATTGTGTGTATTTCTGTCTAAATTCGCTCCCTATTTATAGGGAAGAAAACACCCGACAATCATGCAAGGTGACTAAATTCTATTGCTGGTGCTTTCTCCACTATTTTATTTTTATTTTTATTTACTTTCGGCAGCAGAGTGCTCTACGCACCAAATCCGTGGATTCTTTTGTTTTTCTTTTCTTTCTCTTGTGCGCACTACAGGGTGGGTCTCCAACATTAATAATCCCACCATCTCCATATCTTTCCTGGCATCTCATCACCATGTGCTTTATGTGATGGCCAAGTCTCATTCGAACTGAGCTCACCATCACCTATGCATGCCATCACGTTCTCTGCTGAACTCAGCTTCTTCCTGTTTTATTCCCTGTATCGGTCAAGCTTCATTGGCAGCAAACAACATCTCATGCATGCCATCACTATCATTTCTGCCACAAAAAGACAGTTCATTCACCAACAACTCGAGCTCCATAACCATTACTACGAGCTTCTCCTTCCCTTCTCGTCCAAGCAGCAACGTCTCCCTTCATCGTTCATCATCAGCCCCAACTCGTCTTCCGGTATTACTGCCAACAAATTCTCGTTGTTTTACCGCCATCACCATGCTCGGCTCATTAGTTAATGTCAGCAACAGCTACCACCACTTCATCATCACGTCCATGCATGCTTTCATATTTTCCGGTTACCGTTGTTATCATCACGGCCATGTTTAACTCTTCTCTGTTAAAATCGAACATAGAAGATGATGGTGATGCCCGGAGTAATAAGACTAGGTGCCTTAAACGGATTTGAATTACCGCCTCCCCCTTTGTGTAAAATACCAGACTGCCTTTAGCATTACCCTTGAACTGGGATGCCCCTTAGCATTATTGTTTAACGGTCAGTTCTGGAGAACTGACAAGCTTAACTTCTCGTTTTTCCCACAACTTCTTCATACGAACTCCGAATGACTCCGTTCTTTCGTCGTTGGCTTTTCCTTGTCGTCCTCTACCCAATGAAAAGTAGAAATCTTGTATTTGAATGAGTTACATTTGGTCTTTGGCCCTTCTTCACTCTTAGCTAGCTTCTTTTATTGCACAACTAATCTCGAATTCACTTCTTTTTGGATTATTCACCTAATAGCACACAAATAAGAGAAAACAAACGTAACACTCAATAATCTGCAAGAAAACCAACAGATACTAGCATGGAATTAACACAAAATATATGTGCAAAATGCACTTATCACATAGTGACTTCACCTTTAGGTTTATTAGCAGTTCCGTTAAAACCATAGATTTTGTAAGTTGAAGGTATCAAATCTTCATCTTTTCCACCCATAGTTTTATAAGCATGATAGAACAGTTTATTTACGGAACTTCCAGTATCAATTAAAACTTTGTTGATTGCCCATGAGTCCTCATCTTCATCATCTTCATCATTACTTGGTTTTGGATTAATCTCTAATCTCACCACCAATGTGTTTTCATGCATTTCTCCACCTTCAGGTACTTCTTCTGCGGTGAAGGAAATAGTATGCTTTTGCCAGTCTTTTAACGGCGAGACTTTCGCAATGTTTATTATTTCTCTCCCATCAGCATCTCTTGTGAAAACTCTTCTCAGAACATTATCGTGAAAGTCTTCAATCATTTTGTATGAATGTACAATAGAGTGACAAAACAGATTCTTCGCCTTTGCTCCAACTTCTATTACAAATGTTTCTCCTCCCTTTATTGTATTAACTCTGCGAATTTCTGGTGGAGGTGGTAACGGTCGAGATTGAGGTTGTCCCATGAGAAAAATGATTTAATTTTCCCTGATCTATCATTCTGAGAATGATTCTCTTTATATTTCTGCAGTAATTTGTTGAATGTCCATGAAAATGATGGTAAGAACAAAATTCTTGACTTCGGTGATTTGGAGGTGGCTCTTTTCCCATATTCCAGGGTGTTGGTATATTCTCCATCAAGATTATAGCTTCCCATATTTTTTCTACATTATCACTCAGAGGTGGCATCTTGATCTCTTCCCATATCATCTTATGATTTCCTTGGCCTCTGTGATAATTTTTCCCTTGTCCTCCATATGTTTCTTGCGGCTGATCAAGTCTTGGAATTTTGTTGTTTCCACCTCGGCTATAGAAGTTTCTTTCTCTCTCGAATTCTTCTTGGTCACGACTTCCCATAGCCACTATTTTCTGATGACTATTCTCCATTATACTCTCTTGTTTTCCTTGAGAAGTGCTCGCCACTGTGTTTATCAACTTGGGTAACAAGCTTTCGTTCGCTACTTTTGAACTTGTGTTCGCAACCGGGTATGATTCCATCTCATTTTTTTTCCTCAAGAGCAATATATTCTTCTTGAAGCTCTCGCAATTCAGTCATTGTGATCGTGTTCTTGACTCTGAAAATTTGAATATACAACAGGTTGGTTGCGAACATTGCATTAATAAATGATAAAATGAGATATCTCTCATCCACACGACCATCCATATCACTACACATTGTCTTCCACCTCGTGGTTAAATGCTTCAAACTTTCGCCAACCCTTTGTTTTAACCCAATTACATCTTCAATACCAGGTCGCGAGGAATTATTACTTATATACGCCCCTAAGAACGTAGTCTGCAAATGGTTGAAAGATATTATGGTATTCTTTGGTAAACCTTCAAACCACTTTAAGTCCTCTCCCGTTAGACTTGAAGAAAAATATTTGCACAATACATCCTCATGATTTTCCCACTATAGCATACATCTCACATAAGCTTTAATGTGTTGAATTGCACAAGTTCTCCCGTCAAAGATGCTTGTTAACGTAGGCAGGTTTCACTTTGGGGGTATTCCTCCTAATTGTACTTCTTGTGTGAATAGAGTTTTTGCAGCTTCTTCTATAGCTTCATCCAATTGTCTTCTGCCTCCTTCTTTTCTGTTATTTAGCATTCCTCCCATCTCCGCAAATTCTTTTAAGATTTGATCATTTATTCCAGGATTTTGGTCCATTGGACTTTTTAATTATGCTTCTCTTCTTCTACGTTCATGTTCGTCTTGTCTTGCGAAATTTTGATTTTCTTCTTCATTATTTTCTTCTCGTATTTCCCTGCGATCTCCTCTTTCATCTCCTTCATGAATTCGCACGTGATTATACCTCTCATTTTCTCCTCTGCAATTTTGGTCATTCCTTATCAATTCTCTTTGTTTCCTTTCAGCTCTCCTTTGTATTATATCATATTCCTCATTGATATTTCCATTATTGCGATTTTGTTCACGCATTATTTCTCGATTATCATGATTGTTCTGGCATATTGCCTCTTGGAGCTCTTGTTCTTCCACTTCTGCTCTCAACCTTTCCCTTTCGCAAGCTAGACATGCTTGTTCGGCATAATGTCTCTCAATTTCATATTCAATTACTTGTTGATTTCTTTGAATTTCTCTCCCATGTAATATTCTTCTTCCTTCTTCCTGATTTTCTTCGCCATCTTGATTATTTCGTTCCTGACGTCGCCCACTCTACTGATTCATGTTGTTTTGTCCATTTTGGAGAATTTCGCTTTGTGGGATGTAACGATCTTTAATTATTTCTCTCCTTTCGCGACGTTCTTCATTTGGATTTTGTATTTCTTCTCGATTTCCTTCTCCAATATTTTTCATAGGCGAATTTCATCTTACTTCACTTCTAAGTGATCTTGAACTTGATCTTATAGTACTTCTTGACCTCCTATTCTGTAATCTCATGTTTTCCATTCTCAGCTCATGGTTTTTCCTTGTCAAATTTGCGCGTTCTTCTGCTTCTAATCTCCTCTCTTCGTGTATCCTTTGTATCAATGCCTCTAATGCTCCAATTCTTTCATCTCCATGAATTATTCCTCCAACTGCTTCCTGGTCTCTCTCTTCTTGTCTACCATTTCTTAATTGTTGCTCTTCTTCCACTTCTTCAGCTGAATCTAATCGCCAAGTGTGTACACTCACTTTATCATAATCCACAGTTCTATTTTGTATTGGCATACGCATAGTTGGTTGTTGAACTTGATTTTCTTTATTTTTTCTTGTGTTCATTCTAGATGATTCCCCAATTTCATTTCTCCCTTCTCCAGCAAGCCTCTTACTCCTTCTGACAGTTGTTGGTTGTCTTGAAGCACTTCTTCTTCTAGCCATCTTTTAAATCTTAATGAATTGTTGAAAATTATATGAAATTCTTCATCAATTACTCCAAATTCCTTCAACTAGTCCCTGTTCCTAGCGCCATTATGTAGTTGCAGGAAATCCTACAATACATTCCTCATAAGAATTCATAACAATCAGCTCATTTCTTAAGATTAATAACGACACTTTTTATTAATTGAATCTAGAAATTTTACAAGAAGGAAGTGAAATCAAAAATACAACACTGTTTTGGACTTTCTCTCTCCTCAAAACTTTCTCAACACTCCAAAAATTATCTCTCTATTTCTTTCACCTATTTATCTCTTTATATAGGGTATTACATAGTGGATGACAGCTAAGTTGACCTTTATTTTCGGATCTGATTTGTGGTATTTCGCAAGCTTACAAATGTTAATTTCGCAAACATCCTAAATTTCGCTAGATCATCACACTTTTCTCATGTTTACGCTGTCGTCATCTGTTATGTCATTTCTGAAATCACATTGCGACGTCTTCACAATGTTGTTGATGAAGATTTCGCAAGTGTGTCGTTGTTGCGATATTCTGATCCTACATCCACCATTAATACGAAGGTTTGATAGAAAATTGGTTGTTTTTCAGTGGGTTGGAGGTATGATTTGTTTTGTGTGTTTGTTTATTGTGAGAAGAATGCTTGATATTTTCTGTTTGTTGAATTTGAGTTGTGATATCTATAAGGTGTACAACACAGATTTGCAAAGGATATGAAATATGAATGATCTTGATTCTTTTCTTTTCCGTCTGTGGAAAACAAACACTGGTCAAACTTTGAGATTTCGTTGCTCTTTAATACTTTTTTGTATCATGATAAAAAATATAGCCATATTCTAATAGAAATCAATAACAGACAAACAAATTAAATAATGGAATACAAAAGAAAATATTCATACAACATTTCTTGTTTGTTCTGTCTTTTTCATTTTGTGTTTGTGGTATTTGTCAATGTTGGGTATGGAGTAATTCAGCTAATAAAGCCAATAAACCTTCTTGGGCGGCCATAATCAAGAGGTGTATACGATTTGCTTTGTTGTATCTAGAGGATTTGTTAGTTACGTATTTTAGTTTAGGCCGTAGATTGCATGAAGGTAGAACCATTAACCATGATAAAAGCATCTAGTTTCCGAAAATAAGTTAGTCAACTTCTTACCCAAAGTGGAAACCTAATATTGACTTCCTTGGTCAAGGACTCAAGTAGCCAATTAAGATTGGCACACCGACGCCAGAATTCCCTAGCCAATTTAGCATAAAGCCATGAAGTAGTATGGTGAACAAAAGTCAAATCTATCGATGAAACCTGACTCTGGTCAGGGATCAGAATCCTCTTCCGTCTTCCGTGGTCATGCACGGCAAACAGAGTAGGTAGGTATGGTAGGCTGTAGAGACGCAAAAAGCGGCATCATTTAGAGGCATAATCAAATCTACAAAAGAAACAAGTAACACGCTTCAAATCTGCTTAATTAATTGCATTTCTCGTGGTTCATCCACAAAATGCATGTTCGAGAAAAATCAAAACCCTGCGGCGTTTCTCCAAGATTGCTAATAGGGTACCAAATTGCTTGGGGGTGTACCAGTTCCTTACCAATATGCATTTTGGTACACCGCCAAGCAATTTGATACCCCCATTAGCAGCCTTGCGTTTCTCGACTTGCAAGTTGGTAAGTGGAACAATCAATTCTACGGAATAGTCTCTGAATTAGAGGTGTAAATTGGGATGTGCCAGCACGAGCACAACACGCTAAAATTTGAGCACAGCCCAGCCCAGCGCGTGACTTAGCCCAGCACGGCACAACACGTTAGTTAAATGGGACGTGTTGGGTTTGACTAATTGGCACAGTAGCACAGCACAACACGCGGCACGGATAAGCACGTGGCCCAGCACAGCACAACACGTTAAGAAAGCACGACATAACATGTACAAATAAACCATATAACAAGGCATAATACATCACATTTTTTGTATATTTCACAAAAGAGTCACTATTCTAGCTAGTTTTTAACATTTTATGCTGGTTTATTTATAAGAACACATATAATACCTTAATATTTGGAAAAATATATTTCAATATCGTTGTTATAATGTCGTCACCTATATTTAACTAGAACATTACTTTACATGACAATAATCCAATTTTATATTTGATGAGCTATTTCTTTTTATTGAATAAACTTGTTAGTTTTACTTGAAATAATTTCAAATGATATGTTGTCTAATTAAATTCTTGTGATAATGTCCGACTTAATTATTGTATACATTAAGTGATTTCAAATTGTTTATAGCACGTGTGCCAGCACGGCACATCACGACACGTTTATTCGTGTCCTGTGCCTGTGGGATGTGTTGTGCCTAGCTTTTGACTAGTAAAGCACAACACGTCATAGCACGTTTAAATCGTTGGCACAGCACAGCACGGCACATAGCACGCGACTTCGTGTGCTGGGATGTGTCGGGTCGGTACGTTTTACACCTCTACTTTGAATGAAGGACCCTTACTCCTTTAGTAATCTTGATTATATTTAGAATAAAATAACAAGGGTACCGGTTTGCTTGGGAGTACATAATAACTTCTTATAAGATAAAACATCTTATACTTCTGAAATGGTACACCCTCATGTATTTAGGATAAAATAACAAGGGTACCAGTTTGTCTGGGAGTACATAATAACTTCTTATAAGATAAAACATCTTATATTTCTGAAATTGTACACCCCCAGGTAAATCAGCACCCCTTATTAGCAATCTTGGTTGTGATGGGGAGGGTCCAACAGATTGCACCACCATTTGTGTTGTATGGAAAGAAGTACTACATTACTGAGGGCCAGGGTCAGGTTAGAAAGACGTCTCAACTTCGGCACGGTATACTACTATAATTGTTGTACACGTACCAACCCTAGTTAGTAATTCGGCGAATGATTCGTGAACCGTTCCAAATCATACGGACGAACCATTCAAGGACGAACCATTCAAACACCGAACATAGTACGCGCACTATATGGGTATTTCGAATTATTCGTGAATAATTCGGACAAACGAATAATTCGGCTGCATGATTCGGACAGCTGAATAGGTACTGACTCGCCATGACTCGGCGATTCGAACTGTGTTGAGTCATTGAGTCGTGAGTTGATCATATCCCTTCTATTTTTATGACTAATTAAAAAGATGTTTGTAGTGGGAGTTGAACCCATGACCCTTAGGTTGTAAGGTCCCAACCATTGAGCTATGTTGCTTGTTGTTGTATGTTTTTAATGTATTATCTATATAACATCAAAACTTGATTTAAATCATGTTTTTATTTTGATAAAATCTTAAAAATCTACTTCCTATTAATTTGATGTATGCCGAATTTTCATTGCCGAACTCATATCTCAAAAACGAATTATACACGTACGTATGCCGTTCCGAACTACTGCCTAACAACGAACCGTTGACCGTATTTTTGACCGAATCCGATATCTATGAATCCGTATAATTCCCGTACGTATGCCGTCCCGAACTACCCTCTGTATCCCGAATTGCTAACTAGGGTACCAACTTCTTTTCAAACTTCTGATGTTTGAATAACCTAGCATAATTAGGGGCGACTCATTTGTAATTAGGGGCGACACAAAAGACAAAATAGGTTGAAAATACTTATATGCCCCTTCATAATCGAGAGGTTAATCCATAATCGGTAGTTTGGGGCAATTCTATATTCGGTAGTTATATGAACTATTTTGACTATCGATTATGGTAGATTTCGCCAAAGATTATATTGTATAATCGGAAGTCATGGTAACTTCATTTACTACCGATTATAGGCTCAACCAAATTAGAAAAATAGAGGATTTTGGCAAAATCTCATTTTGGGGCAACTCTATATTCGGTAGTTATATGTGTTGGATATTTTCAAGATTGTTTGTCGCTATCCGGGGGGTCCTTAGCCCCTCCTGGCTAATGAATTTGAAAACCGATTTGGTTTTCCATAAATTTTCACAAAATGTGTATGTTCCCATAGGGTTTCTTCAAGAGACACCATTGGTTGGATATTTGCAAAAATAGCCAGTATAATCGGAAGTCATGATAACTCTTCCTATCTTACCGATTATAGGCTCAACCAAAATTCCAGAAAAAAAAAGGATTTTTGCAAAATCTGAATTTGGGACTACTCTATATTCGGTAGTTATATGAACTATCTTGACTACCGATTATGGTTGGATATTTGCAAAGAGAGCCAGGATAATCGGAAGTCATGATAACTCTTTCTATCTTACCGATTATAGGCTCAACCAAAATTCCAAAAAAAAAAAGGATTTTTGCAAAATCTGAATTTGGGACTACTCTATATTCGGTAGTTATATGAACTATCTTGACTACCGATTATGGTTGGATATTTGCAAAGAGATCCTGGATAATCGTAAGTCATGATAACTCTTCCTATCTTACCAATTATAGGCTCAACCAAAATTCCAAAAAAAAAAAAAAAGGATTTTTGCAAAATCTGAATTTGGGACTACTCTATATTCGGTAGTTATATGAACTATCTTGACTACCGATTATGGTTGGATATTTGCAAAGAGAGCCAGGATAATCGGAAGTCATGATAACTCTTCCTATCTTACCGATTATAGGCTCAACCAAAATTCAAAAAAAAAAAGGATTTTTGCAAAATCTGGATTTGGGACTACTATATATTCGGTAGTTATATGAACTATCTTGACTACCGATTATGGTTGGATATTTGAAAAGAGGGCCACTGTATAATCGGAAGTCATACAAACTAAATTTACTCCCAATTTTTAATTACCTACCGATTGTATAGTTATCTACCGATTGTATAGTTACTTACCGATTGTATAATCGGAAGTCATACAAACTAAATGACTACCGATTGTTAATCGGAAGTCATGATAACTCTTCCTATCTTACCGATTATAGGCTCAACCAAAATTCCAAAAAAAAAAAAAAGGATTTTTGCAAAATCTGAATTTGGGACTACTCTATATTCGGTAGTTATATGAACTATCTTGACTACCGATTATGGTTGGATATTTGCAAAGAGAGCCAGGATAATCGGAAGTCATGATAACTCTTCCTATCTTACCGATTATAGGCTTAACCAAAATTCCAAAAAAAAAAAAGAATTTTTGCAAAATCTGAATTTGGGACTACTCTATATTCGGTAGTTATATGAACTATCTTGACTACCGATTATGGTTGGATATTTGCAAAGAGAGTCAGGATAATCGGAAGTCATGATAACTCTTCCTATCTTACCGATTATAGGCTCAACCAAAATTCCAAAAAAAAAAAGGATTTTTGCAAAATCTGAATTTGGGACTACTATATATTCGGTAGTTATATGAGCTATCTTGACTACCGATTATGGTTGGATATTTGCAAAGAGAGCCACTGTATAATCGGAAGTCATACAAACTAAATTTACTCCCAATTGTTAATTACCTACCGATTGTATAGTTATCTACCGATTGTAAAGGGTAGTTTGGCCATTAAAAAATACGCCCCGGAAATAACCTTCCGATTGTGAAATAACCTACCGATTATTTGCTATTTTGTCATTTTGTGTCGCCCCTAATTACAAATGAGTCGCCCCTAAATGTGGGAGGTTGAATAAGTCAAAAGCCACAAAAAAAAATGTTTGTCTTAATGTTGCAGAGTTTTATATGAGCTTAAACGTGAAGGCATACGGCTTTTGTTAACTTGTATACCCATATACAGGTTAACAAGGGTACTATTGACTTTTAGTTCCATTGGAAATTGAAATCAATTTGTAAAATAATAGCTAATTAATATTGCTCAAAAATTAAGATTATGATCCACTAATACCCTTAGATTTATTAATGAGAATAATAAAGGCGTTATAAACAATCTCGGACTTCTATCCCTAGTATCTTAATCTTCTCCCTTCCTTTTTTTTATCTCTTCTTCTCCATTTTTATCTCTTCTTCTCCATTTTTATCATTCATGCTGTAAAGTGTAAACGTTGATTGTAAGTACATAATCCCGCCACTCGCCACGTGTCCTCGGATAAACACGTGGAGAGCGGATGACGAGGGGCATCAAGAGATGATGCCACGTAGATACAACCAAGAAACGTGTACCAGTATGGAGGGGCCCTCATCTAGCAGATCCAAGGGCCATAAAGGACGGAGCACGGAAACAAAGCACCACCACGTTGGACCCGATACATCCCCAGATCTGCTTTATCCCATATCAAGAAGAGTCTTAGATCTACGGAAACAACAGCACCGGGACCAATGTAGTTAATATCGGATTCGGTTTGACCCCGGGAAGGATACGGGGTACGATTTTATATCCGGTCAAATATCGTTATAATATCGGTTCCAAATTTAGAGACTATAATTTTATAGCTACCATCAATTTTATCAAGAGTAATTTCAATAATTTTAAAAGCCTAAAATGATAAATCTTAGAAAAAGAGTTCAAACTAGAAACATGAGAGTAATTTCGATAACTTTAAAGTTTAAATAGAAGTTCAAATTAAACAAGTTCAACTTAAAAAAAAAAAAAAAAAAACTAGAAAAAAATTAGAAGACATCGGAAACGATATTGGATTGTATCGGCCGATATTGGATTGTATCGGCGATATTAGGACACCATCGTTTGGAAATCGATATTTGCGATATTATTTAACCGTATCGGCCGATATTGACTACCTTGGGCAGGACACCATGGTCTGACGCGTGCATAAGCCCAACCACCCGCATTAAACACTTGGAGCAACACACGCGTCAGCCCACCAATAGAAGAAGCGAGCATATCTCTTCGGCAATAACGAAGAAATGAAGGGAGAGCCTCGTAATAGCCGAAGACTCTGCGTGTTGGCACAAAACACAAGAGGATAAGATTACAACGGTTCCGTCGGTGGATCCCACGTGGAATCCCTATAAATACCCCTCCTCACTAAGAGAGAAGGGGTGGTCGAAAAAAGAGGAGAAAGGAGGAGAGAGAATTAGGAAGAGTAAGTAATACTCTAAATCCCGCAGCTTCAGTGAGAACCCCTAAAGTCATTTGGCTAAGCTTGTAATCAGTCCATACTTAATGAAACCTTTCCTTTACCCCGTGGATGTAGGCCTTAGTGCTGAACCACGTAATCATCTGTCTTCTTTACATCACGCACTTTACATTACGCACTTTACATTAAGTTCTTTATATTACGCTATTTACATTACGTTCATTACATTATGCAACCTACGTTATACTCTTCACATTCCGCACTTTACATTCGTTCTATGCACTCTGTGTTAAATACTCGATAAGACAATGATGAGTCCGAAGACTCAGAGTCGATGAATCGATATACGCACTAATTTGCTATGTATGTTATATCTAACCCTATAACTTCGGTATGGGCGAACTTTGTTTGTTGACACGTAGATACCTGCGTAATTTACGTGTTCACAATTTGGCGCTAGAAACAGGGAATTTTCCCGGTAAAAGATTTATCTTATCCTGTGATTTGAGCACTATGGCTTCTCTGAGCACCGCTCTCTGAAAATAGCGGTGCTTGGAGCATTTTTGGGTTTTTTACACCTTTTCGCTCAGTAGATCTACTTTTTCGAAATGATTTCCAAGTTTTCATCTTTAAAAAATCAAGCGTGTGGACATATCCACGGATTTTTCAGTAGATCGGCTTCTTCGAAATGATTTTCAAATTTTCATCTTTAGAAAATCAAGCGTGTGGACGTATCCACGGATTTTTCAGTAGATCTACTTCTTCGAAATGATTTCCAAGTTTTCATCTTTAAAAAATCAAGCGTGTGGACATATCCACGGATTTTTCAGTAGATCGGCTTCTTCGAAATGATTTTCAAATTTTCATCTTTAGAAAATAAAGCGTGTGGACGTATCCACGGATTTTTCAGTAGATCTACTTCTTCGAAATGATTTCCAAGTTTTCATCTTTAAAAAATCAAGCGCGTGGGCTTATCCACTGATATATCTACATCCTCAGAAGCGTTTTAAAACAAATATACACCTAATGGTGATCTTATTTCACATCACAAGCCAACGGAATCCGATTTCCCAGACATTACTAACGGGTTCCCCTTTGGACCAATCTTTTCTTGTGTGCATCATAATCGTTTTCAGAAAAATATCAAAAATGGAGAAGAACAAATATGTAGGAAAAACAAGAGCCTCGTCAAAGGAAACACCAAGGAAAACTCCGGTGATGACTAGGAGCAAGAAAAAAGGCGAAAATCTCAAAGCCACAAACAAAACGCAGAATGAAGCGGAGAGCTCGAGGCTTGTGGATGCAACCACCATTGCAGCGGAATCCCTAAAGGCCGCGTCCGCCAAAGCCGCAGCATCAAAGGCCGGGGCATCCAAAGCAACCGCTGCCGCCCGACCACACGAACCGCGTGAAAGGGTGGCAGAGTCATGGTTGCAACAGCCTTTCTACGGGATGCCTCACACTGACAAACAGAACGCACCCCCACAAGTGAACCAACCGCTTCTGATAGAAAGCATACACGCACCACAGCCAGCGGAGCAGCTACACCCGCAGGCCGATCCCCCAGAGCCATTGATTTAAATCGTGGACGAAGGTCAAATGATAGCCGCTGAAGAACAATTACCGGAAGGGACTCCTAATCAGGAGTTGAACCGATCCGCCCAGATGAGGGAAGAATTAGAAGAATTAAGGAGAGCTCAAAATACATACGTGGAGGCGGTAGCTCTGTTGGCACAAGAAAATCAGCAACTCAGAGCTACCCTTAGCAGGGACACATGAGTCCATCACGACGAAGCCTGCTCAATGGCACCAAGACCAAATCAGGATCGTAGGATGGTACTGGTCGATAACCCAGACCCTACGAAACCGAGAGATACAATCAGAAGATGAAGATTTGACCCGGAGGACAACCCACACAACGCGGACTACTTCGACAGCGGTCACCCACGCACGGGGCAACCTTCTGCCCAAGAAGAACATCAGCGCGCAATGGAAGATCTCCGCGCCGAGATGATGGCGGAGATCAAACAACTGAAACCCAGGCAAGGGGGGGGGGGAGACTGGAACAAATAATGAAGAAATCCAGCACTACCCCCCTAACACCGCACCTAGCCAATGCTCTCATCCCCCAGAAGTTCCCAGTTCCGGCCTTTGAATTCTATGACGGTTCTAGCGACCCCGCAGCCCATCTTCGATATTATAATCGAATGATGGCACGATGGAACTATGACGAGGCCATATTATGCAGATACTTCCCTTCAAGTTTGAAGGGATCGGCGCTCTCATGGTTTGAAAACTTGCCACTAAATTCCATCAACTCGTACGATCAACTTACTGAAAAGTTCTTAATAACTTACATGTACAACAAGGTGGTAAACACCGGGATGGATAAACTCTTCTCACTAGCAGGCCAGTATAAAGAAACAATCAGAGAATACATAGACAGGTGGCACAGGATCTTCCAAGCCATCGGAAATGTAGATCCTGTGGTCAGCGTCAACTGCTACAAGTGGGGGCTCGACAGAATGAGCCCATTGTTTGTCGATATCCACGGAATCGCCCCTGCAACATAAGGAGATCTTCAAGTGATCATAGAAAAGAATGCCAGGTTAGAAGAAATACAACGGGAGAACCCAAGATATCAGACCCAACGCCCACCGCGTACCAACTCCGCGAAACAATCCAGCAGACCTATGGGGGGTGACTTGGGTAAAAACCCTAACGAAGATAGAAGAGAACACAGGGATGATCGACGAGGAAACACTAGAAAATTCGAAGATCGAGTTTTCACGAAGATGAATGCCAGCTACTCGCGCATCCTAAAAGAAATCAAGGGCCGCGAGAAACTAGAATGGCCATGGTCTAAGGGGAAGCAACCCCCTAGATCCGAGCATGCCAAAGAGTACTGTGAATATCATTGTTTCAATGGTCACTAGACAGAGAAATGCACGAATCTAAAAATAATGATTCAAAAGATAGTAGATGCGGGAGACCTCCAGCAATTTGTACACAAGACGGGCGAGGAAGATAAAGCCAAACGAAGCAAGCAAGTACAACTACCTGAAGGCAATCGTACCCTCAACACCATTTCCTGTTCTGAGTCCGTGGGACCTTCCCTAACGGCTCAAATAGGTAAGAGGTTGAGGAAACAGTTTGAAGATTACTGTGAGCTTTATACAATCGACGGAAAATAAGTGGACGAATACGATCAATGGATGGACGCGCCCCTGGCTTTCGACACGGACGATGTAGGTGAAGATATGGAGGATTATAAAGATCCACTGGTTCTCACACTACCAATTGCAGGATGCAACATTAAGAAAATCCTCATCGACGGGGGAAGCTCCTTAAACGTTCTATTTTACGATACATTCAAACGAATGGAACTCAATGATGAGCAGATGCTATCTTCGTACTACACCATCTACGGATTCAATGGATCAGCCATAAAGCCCTTATGAGACATTATCTTGCGAGTTGACGCAGGACCAATGAAGGTCGACACACGATTCAGTGTGGTGTACGCACCCTCACCATACAATGCTATAATCGACCGAAGATGGGTGCATAAACTCAAAGGGGTGGCTGCTACTTACCACCAATACCTCAGGTTTCCAACACCCTAGGGGGTAATGGAGATAAAAGGCGACCAAGCCTTGGCACGGGAGTGTCAAAATCTACAAAATAATCTCAACAACGAGCAAGATGAACAGAAAAAGAACCGAAGATCACGAAACAAGGAAAACAAAAGGGAAAAAGCAATCAATGCTTACCTAGAAGAAATATCCGGAAAAATCCTTCCCAAGAAGCACGTGACGGGGAACACGGAGTCAGGTACCTCATCTACAAAACAAAGCGAGGAATCCATCAAATAACAATCAAAGAAGATTCCTCTCCTAGGGGAATCAAAGCCCACGTTTACGCCTGTAGAAGCGGTGAAAGAGGTAAACGTGGGAACAGAAGAAGAACCAAGAATGATTAAGATCGGAACGCTGATGGATAAAGAGCGCGAGGCATCCTTAATAAAGCTGTTCACGGAGCATGCGGATATCTTCGCATGGAAACTAGGAGACATGCCTGGCATCGACCCTAAGACAATTCAACACGATCTTCGCATAAAACAAGGCACCCCACCTTTCAGACAGAAGGTGCGCAAAGTTTCCTCGGAATACCACAAAGCCGTTGAGACGGAGCTTTGTAAGTTACTAAAAGCGGGATTTATCAAGGAAATCAAATACCCAACATGGATCTCAAACATGGTCATCGTACCTAAAAAGAATGGCGGAGTGAGGATATGCATCGATTTCACCAACCTCAACAAAGCTTTCCCCAAGGACAACTACACTTTGCCAAGCATCGACCAACTGGTCGAAGCGGTCGAAGGGTACGAAGAGATGTACTTTATGGACGGATACTCCAGATACAACCAAGTGTTCTTATCAGTAGAAAACCAACAGCACACAGCGTTATACACACCGCATGGACTTTAATGTTACATAAGGATGCCCTTCGGACTTCGAAACGCATGAGCAACGTACCAAAGGATGGTTGACGCCATTTTTAAGCCATGGATTGGAACTACCTTGGAAGTATACGTGGACGATATGCTGGTCAAGAGTAAGCTACGGAAAGATGATCATCAAGATCTAAAAGATATCTTTCAGGCAATGAGGAAACATAACATGAAGGTAAACCCGGAAAAATGCACATTCGGTGTTACTTCGGGGAAATTCCTCGGGTATCTAGTAACAAAACGAGGCATCGAAGTAGACCCGGACAAAATTTAGGCTATAATAGGAATGCCCTCTCCAAGGAACCTGAAATAAGTCCAAGGCTCAATGGTTCCCTAGCAGCGCTAGGGAGGTTCATATCCAGGTCTTCAGACAAATGCAAGCTCTTTTTCAACATCCTTAAGAAAGGGACCAAATTTGAATGGACGGCAAAACGCTAGGAAGCATTCAAAGAAATCAAAGACTACCTCGCTGGGATACCCATCTTACAAAAACCAGACCCCGAGGAGGTTCTGGCCCTATACATAGCAGCAACAGAGAATGCAGTCAGCGCGGTGTTGGTAATAACCAACACGAAGATAGAGCAGCCCATCTACTACGTCAGCAAAACTCTCAACACGGCGGAAAGAAACTACACAAAGATCGAGCAACTCATCTTGGCGTTAGTATGGGCAACCCAAAATCTAAGAACCTACTTCCTAACACACTACATCCGCGTCCCCTGCAAAGCCCCGCTAGAAGCTGTCCTCAAAAGTGCGGGAAAAACAGGGAGAATCGCAAAATGGAATACTCATTTGGACCAGTACAACATCATACACGAGCTCCAACATTCCCAGAAGTCCCAAGTTTTAGCAGACTTTCTTGCCGACCTACCACTGGAGAACGATGAAGAAATCCGCATCGAAGGGCTCAATACAGCGGGATTAACAAAGGGCAGCAGAGGCAAAGATCCCGTCGATGTCCTCGAGCCGGAAAACCCACGACAGTGGGAAATCTTTGTCGATGGCTCGAGGAACAAAGAATGAGCGGGAATAGGAATCGTAATCACTACCCCCATGGGAGACCGAATCATCCATGCATTCAGAATAGAGTTCAAAGAACACACCAGTAACATTGTCGAATACGAAACCGTACATGCTCTGCGTTTGATAATAGAAATGGGGATAACAAATATACGCTTGACCAGTGACTCGCAACTGGTCATCAGGAAAATAGAGCTGGAGTATAATGTGTATGATGAGACCTTGTCGTCATACATGACGTTAGTCCATACGCTGGCACATCAAATACCAAACATCATATTCCGGCATTTAAGCAGAAAGGAGCTCAGGCACGTGGATGCTTTGGCATACATCTCATCTATGTTGAAAAACAAAGATATAGAAGCAATCCAAATCACCAGAGTTTACGAGCCATCAATCCCTCCGCGAGAACTCTACGCTGCAAGCACGAAGCGTAGCACGGAGGAAGACATGACAGACGATGATGTGGGAGAAAACATCACGGACGATTTCCAAGAAGATGACATCATGACAAGAGAAGATGAAGACGAGGACTTCAGCGAAGAAGAAGACTGGAGATTGGGTATCCACCAATTTCTAGAAAGAAGAACATTACCCAGAGACCTAAAGCAGGCTAGGAAGATTCAATCAAAAGAAGGAAGGTACGATCTAAGGGGAGATATTTTATACAAAAAATCTTTCCTCGGGCCTTTGTTACGATGCTTGTCCAGATCAGAAGGCCACCTAGTACTAAAAGATATCCATCGAGGAGACGCAGGGAATCACAGTGGGATGAGATCCCTAGCCGACAAGGAAAAAACACAAGGGTATTATTGGCCAACGATGATACGCGATGCTGCAAGGATGTTAAAAAGGTGTGAAGAATGTCAGAGGTTCGGGAAAAGAATCCACGCACCAGCAACAATGCTAAACTCAGTAGATAGTCCTTGTCCATTTTTAAGATGGGGCATAGACATCGTAGGACCCCTGATCGAAGGATCAGGAAAAATAAGATTCTTGATAGTGGCCACAGACTATTTCAGTAAATGGGTAGAAGCCAAAGCCTTGGCCAGAATCCGCGACTCAGATGTCTTCACATTCATCTTTCAGAACATAATCTGCCGTTTTTGAATCCCGGCGGAAATTGTCTCTGACAATGGTAAACAACTACAAGGTAAAAACATCGATCTACTATTTGATACTTTCACAATCCGAACAAATAAATCAACACCAATATACCCTCAAAGCAATGGCCAAGCAGAGGCTACAAACAAGACCATCGCTCTCATTCTCAAAAAACAATTAGACAAGCACAAAGGATGATGGTGTGAGAAACTACACAATGTCTTATGGTCATATCGAACAACCCGAAGATCAGCTACAGGGGAATCCCCTTTTTTGCTGACCTACGGAGCAAAATCCGTCATCCCCATGGAAATCATCATGCCAACCACAAATACAGAAGCGTGGGAAAAGAACCTCACAACGGACATGATGCTGGAAAGACTCGAAGATCTCGAAGAAAGAAGAAAAGCATCACTACAAAAGATGGAGAATTACCAAAGAAGATTAGCAAGGGAATACAACAAAAAGGTTAAACTTAGGAATTTCGTGGAAGGACAGTATGTGATGAGAACCATACCCCAATACCAAAGAGAAAAGAAGTGGGTCAAGCTGGCACCAACATGGGGAGGACCTTATGTCATACAAGATATAGCAGGAAACGGATCTTATTACCTGCGCAACCTAAAAGGGGAAGTCCTCTGCCATCCATGGAACGCCAAGTATCTCAAGCCATACCATCCTCAAATCACAACGCAGCGTTGCAACTACGTGAAGAATACCAGAAGAAGAAAACGATGCTTTTCGATATGTTTCTATCTCTGGACGAGGAATAGCATGCCTCAATAAATCAATGAAATAAACTTTCTTGCATATCTATGAAAAGCAGATCTCCAAGTATTCTAAGTCAGCGGGTCGACGAAATGAGGGACGTACATAGTGACACCCCATATCCTAGAACGCTTCATCGACCCCCACCATCTGAGAATCCTCTGATCAAGGATTATCCAGAGGGGTGACAGGTCTCAAGATGTTCACGAAGGTACACACCTTCGGCATCGCACTCAAAAATTAGGTCAACGGGTCGACGGAATGAGGGACATGTACATAGTGACACCCTATATCCTAGAACGTTGCACCACCACCACTGTCTGGGAATCCTCTGGCCAAGGATTAGCCAGCGGGGTATCAGGTCTAAAGATGTTCACGAAGATACATACCTTCGGCATCATACTCAAAAATAAGGTCAGCGGGTCGACGGAATGAGGGACGGGTAAATAGTAACACCCCATATCATAGAACGCTGCACTGACCCGCACCGTCTAAGAATGCTCTTTCTAAGGGTTAACCAGCAGGGTAACGAATGTCAAGATAATTAACAAAACTAACCAACAAACGATGATCCATTCCAGAGAAGTTGATTACAAGCTAGAAAATACAAGCAAAAGAAAAAACAAATTAAGCAAAAGAAGTTCGATAGACACAGCAAGAACTTTATAATCAACAAGGACTAACTTTCTATAACTAAACAGAAGAATCTACTTGGACGATTCCGTGCCACCAGTAGGGCTCTCCCTCTGCAGTGAAGGAACGCTCCCACCGAAAGAAGGACCCGAAGAGCTATACGGGGCCGAAGGTTTAAGACGACGAGGATAGTGCTTTTCAAGACCATGATCGGTCATGAGGTCATGCACTATCTTAGACATCACCTTGTTCATCTTTTTGGTTAGCTGACAGCGAGCTTTGTACCTAATAGCGGTGTTAAGCATCTCGGCCTGAGACAATAGGGTAGACAGACGATTCACTTCCAAAGAGGCCAACTGAGATGCTTGTTCATTAGTCATAGCCAAGCCTTTGAAATACGAGATCTGGCCCTCCTGTTGCACCAAGGCAGTCTGAGACTGCTCTAGCTCAGATTGAGCCTTGTTAAGTTTATCATTTGCAGCAAGAAGCTGTCCCTAGAGCTCTGAAAAATAAAAACGAAGGGTTAGATCCGCGAAGCACGAAAATCACACCCGGCAAAGAAAATATATACCTTCAACTCTAGGAGAATCTATTTCATACTCGTTAACAACCGCATCCCAAGCATCGTCAAGAAATTCATATTCGTCGGATATTTTCTTATAATCCTTTTGAAGAAGGGAAAGAGCAAATTGACTAGCGTCTAACTCTACCTGCTTCATTGAATTCAAATGACGAAGATGATTGGCTTCATTATTTAGCTTCTATATTCCTTTATTAAGTCGGTACATATTAACTTCAAGGTTTCTCTCAGACTCGGCTTGACGAGCTACGTCGGCTCGAGACGCTGCTAAGGATTTGGCAAGGGCAGAGGCCTCGGCACGAGAATTATCTCTTTCTTTGACAAGACGTTGTGTGTACCCCCGTAGGTCAGATCTGGGGAGGAACGAGCCTGACATAGCTCTTCTTCCAGGAGATTCATCTTAGCCAGCAAAGACGAAGCAGTCTCGCGAGATTTGCGAAGATTATCGTGCGTCCACATTAAAGTACCATCAAAGAGACGACGATCCGCGTTATACTTATTTTGCATATCAACTATCTGGGTATGCCTCAGACGCCATGCCACGGCCTTGGCATCCCACCTATCGTCCTCACTCTTAAGTTGTTCCACTAGTTCGGCAATACGGGTCTTATGCCACTCTCTCTCATTTCGAAGCCATATCAGCTCAGGGACTCCACCCACTGAAGATAGGGCGGGGATACTCAGACGGAACAAGCATTCCTAAAAAGAAAACTACGATAAACATAAAGAAGGAACAAACCTGTAAAAGAAGAAGCATTTTTTCGAACGACCTCCAACTCGCTACGCGCCATAGCAAGCTCCAAACGAGGCCTCTCTTCTTCGGCGCCCAGATGCTACTTCCCCTTAAGACGATCCTTCATCTCACTTATCTCCTTATCTCTGGAAGAGATAACAGACTCCGTCATAGCCAGCTCCTCCTCTCTGTGACGAAGCTTACCCTCTAACTTAAGAGACTTGGCCTTAAAAAACTGGTACAAATTATGATTGCAGTATTCACTCCGCATCACCTATGAAGAGCATCAGGTCAGAATTCCGCGGAGTGTCCACGGTGTACAAAGCAGTAAAACACGACGTACCTCTAACATCCGTTGGTGGGGGTAACCGTATTGATAACCATCAGCTATGGCCATCATATCAATAACGGTGGATAGAGGGTCAACCACTAAGGTAGCCTCCAGTGACCTCATATTCCTGTCCCACACCTCCGCGACTCGATCTTCATCGGATAACTGCATCATCTTTCGGGTATAGTTGTCGGAATCTTTCTCCCTAGGAACCATGGGTGCAGGGTTCGGAACAAACATCAAATTTTTCTTCTTTAGCCAATCAAGAACAGCATCATCACCTTCCAACATCAAAGACGACGAAGGGGACCGAGTTGAAGGTTCGGAGGCAAAAGGAACCTTCTCAGAGGTATCAACATACACGGAAGCCTGCACCGCAGCTTTTCCTTTACCAGATGTACCCAGTACGTCCTAATCATCATTTGGGGAAAGCAGATAGAACTCATCAGCAAGACCCATTGTAGCATTTACATCAAAGGACACCCCCAAAGATTGGACCCGACCAAAAGAAAATTCTGGACCAACAGGGTCCCCACCAATATTACCAGCAGCGGGAATGCCCTCGGCATCAGCACCAATAGGGGTATCCTGCGTACAACCACCAGCCGTGGTAACATTCGCATTCTTCCCAATAAAGGGGGTACCCTCTGCACCACCAACACCAGAATCCTCACGAAGAGGGGGAGAAGTTTCAGTACGTTCCTCTCCATCGGACATATCTTCATCTTCCTCGAAATCATCATTAGCAGGACTAGTAACCTCCTCTTAGACCTCTGCATCATAAACAACAATGGTAGAAGATCGCTTGGGACCAATCCGCCTTTTCGTTGGACCCTACAGATAAATAAGAGAATCAGATCGACATTCTTTCCTTTACTCAAAGATTTCCTTTGAATAAAGAAAGAAGGGGCAACTAAAGGAGTAAAAGATCCGCACCATCACAGCCGCAGTACCCTTAGAGGAAGGGGCAGCACCCGAAAACTCGTCATCAGCATCAACAACATCGAAGTCATATGGAAATTTCATACCTTCGAAGTTCAATTGCCAAGGGCAGTAATTTCCATAACGAAGAGGGGGAACCTCACGAAGAACGCTACCAATAGTAGGACGCCACCCGTCGGGACCTGGAATCCAACCCCAAGCCCACGGACCAACAATCTCGATAACAGTGGCATGCCACTCGTAGTCATGATCGCGCTTTATCCTCTCACGAGAAGGAAAAAGTTTCTTATTAGCAGACCCTTCAGTACCAGGAACATACTTCAGCTTAGCATCACTAACCTCGCTCAAAATACGAATCTCGCCACGAGAGGCAGCAATATTACGAAGACTCACACTCCACGACTTGCGGTTCCTACTGTTGACATAATCCCCAAAAGAATTATTGAAATTCTGAGGGGTATACCATTCCCTCTCAGCAGGATCAGGGGTATAACAAGTCATCATTATCTCTCCCTTGATGCGAAGATAGCACTCCTTCAGGGCGCGAAGATAATTCCCAGTCAACTGAGATACAGAACAACTATGGGTATTTGTCGAAGAACCCTCGCGATCAGCCAACACGTCGTAGTAAAAAGAATCACCTGACTTGTACAAAGGCAGCATAAGACCCGCTTCGAAGTCCCCCACAGTAGTCAACAAATGAAACTCATCGAACTGGTATCTCGAGATAAGATCATAAGTAATGTCATCATCAGGGGCATAGAAGCGGACATCAAAAGCTTGGAGATCATGCTTCTCCTTAAACACTTCCAGATCAACGTGTTTAAAGGTAACTCTTTTCTTCCCAACCGTGACGCTTCTTATAACCAGTGCAGTATCCTCCTCATCAAGAGGTTCTTGCGCGGAGTCTTTTGAAGGGGTCGTTTCCAGGACCTTCCTTTTCGAAGGAACACTCTTCGGCGGTTCAGCCTTCGAAATACCAGCCTTAACAAATTTTCCTCTCGAGGGAACCGCGGGAGGAGGAGGAAGAGGATTCTCCTATAACACCGGCGGAACCAAAGAACGAAGGGGACGAGCATCCAAAGATCTGTCACGAGGAACACCCTGCGTATTTCTAGACTCATCACGCGGACGAGAAGAAGCGCGGGTAGCAGCATATCTAGAACCAGGGGGATCCCTCGGAGTATCTCCCTTCCTCGAAGAATGCATGTGACCAGAAGAGGAAGAAGCCCTCTAAGAACGAGGATCCACATGCAAAGCCCTAGAGCCTCCAGGTGGAGATATATCCGTGTCTCTGTACGGAGGAGATCTGGGAGGACTAGGCGGAAATGTTTGGTAATGAGCCCGCGGACGCTCAGCCATATCTATGGATACACAAACAAATAATAGATTCCGCAGAACCACGAATGAAGATCAAAAAGTTGAAAATTCTAAGGAATATGAAAACCCTAGCTAAACCCATGAAACAGGAGGACGCTCTCCAACCATAAACTCGTAACCCTTGCAAATTAAGAACATAGGAAAGTATATATACTTTGTATATGTGTTCTTCATCACAAGGATAATGAGACAGCAGCAGATGATGATCAACAGGCGAAAAATGGTACCAAAGATTAAACTCTTACCTAAGACAGATGCTTCAAACAACGAAAGGGAGAGCAACAACGAAGAACGAGCACAGGAGATCAAGGACGAGTCGTATTCAAGACAGAGCAGTAGCAGCAGTGGTCGTATTCAAGGAAGAGCAGTAGCAACAGCAGTTAATGGCATCCAAACAAAATGGAAGAATTTTCAGGAGGAAAGAAGGAATCCACAGAGAATGAAATTTATTTCACATTCTCTTCGTCCTTAAATACCAAAGAAATCTGAAACTGTCCCTTCTCCCAAGGGGGAGTTATTGCAAGAAGTTATTTCTTAGTGGGAAATACGCCCTAAGATCAAGGGGAAGTTATTGGGCAAGTGGGGAATATGTGACGGTTTTCCTCTCACTTCAAACTGACGACTTAAGTCCGAAGAAAATGGGAAAATTGTAAGTACATAATCCCGCCACTCGCCACGTGTCCTCGAGATGGGCCCTGACCGTAGATCTAAGACTCTTCTCGAGATGGGATAAAGCAGATCCGGGGATGTATCGGGTCCATGACTTTATCGAAATTCATTAACTTTTCTTAGGGTTTTATCTAAGATAGATCTATGATTTTTAAACAAAATTTGATTTGAATGGTGATGTGTTTGAAATTAGTTTAACAGTCATGTGATAAATTCTTTTGGTAAAGATTGAATTTTGATTCTAAAATAACTGATTTGATTTTTCACATTTAGAGTTTGACTGCGACCAGAGAAGAGCGGAAAAAAAGGGATTAAAGAAAGGCATGAATCATGGCCGTAAGATCCCATAGCCGGAAGATCTCATGCATGATCTACGGAAAGTATAATAAATAAAATTTCTTTAAGTGCAGGGGCACCTGTGGAATAATGTAGTATTAATCATGATTAATTCCTTAAATTTGAAAACTTCCGTTTCCAACACAAATTTTTCTATAAACGATAAAATAGGGAACAAATCATTAATGCTTATCTTATATCCTGGTATATAAGTTAGCAAAACCCATGACTTTCTTGACTTTATCGGCCTCTACTAACTGAAAAGTAAACGAATAGGTCATTCGGGAAATGTGCACACAGAATTATAGATGAAATAGGTTTTTCCAAAACAAAAATGCTTCACCACCTAATGGGGTTGCCCAATCCTCCTTTAAGCTGTTACGGGATGGCTTATTGGCATGTTTAAATTATGGGGGTCAATGGATGTCGAAAAGTTTCGAAACTTGTTCGAATTGGTATCCGAAATATCAAATATTATTCGAAAATAAATTTGGAATTCAAATATTTAGATTTTTTATTTGAAATATAACTAACCATCGGTTAATAGGTAGGGTATCGTATCTAAAACATCCACATATGTATGAAAATAAATTTTGAATTCGAATATCAAGATTTTTTATTTGAAATATAACTAATCATTTACATATTCGGTTAATAGGTATCCGTTTCTGAAACATCCACATAGGTATCTTTATCCGAAAAATGTGCAAGTTATATTTAATATTTTGCTTCCTGTTTATTAAAAATATATTTATAACTATCATCCCAACTAATTTTTTATTAAGAAATATTATTTTTTTACGAAAAATATAAGTATTTGTTCTTCTCTTTTTTCTATGATGATTTCAGATTAATTATCCGGTATTTGAATAAAATCGAATTCGAAGGGAAATGAGTGCATTCGTTCGAATTTCGAATCAAATTCGGATAATATATACGACTTTTGGATACAAATTCGGATAGTCCCATACTTGCATCCGTATGCACCAGTTTACTCCCTTAGTTTAAATATATTTTTACCTCTCAAACTTAAAAACCTAAATTCAAAGATAATGATCAGCGGATAAATACAACGATACAAATCTAAGGAGAATAACCCCAATGCGTAACTCTAGGTAATTTTTTATATCTATATTGCTTTTGAAATCGAATATCATGAATTTTAAATTTTGTTCCCGGCGGTTAAGAACAATTACTGGTGGTTAGGTTAATTTTATGAGGAACAAGTTCACCACAGACTTGGAATCAAAATTGATCATAATATGTCTTTTATTCAAGAGCACTGCCCATTCTGCTGCACAAACCACTAATATCACTTCATCAATATAGTTAGAAGCGACACCAATTCCACCTGGAAAAGGTGATCTCTTGCAATGCTTGGTCTGAACTTGTTTAGGTTCAGAACTAGGTTGAATTGTTCATTTGATTTTTAGGTTTGTCTATTCCGAAAATTTAACTAAGCACTAAGTAAATGGTTTAGTTGTGTACGTTGTAAACATGTATGAAGAGATACTTTTAGATTTAATAATTAAAAAAAACTTTAGTTTGTTTGATTTGGAAAACCTAACATAGACAGACCATTTAACCAATACAGTTCAGAGTTTTTAAATTCGTTGACCGAACCATTTGACTAGATAATTGAGTTTGTTTGTCCTTTAAAATTCCCAAAGCTAGAAAATAGACTACAATGATCATTTTTTTTTTTTTGCTGAACCACGCATTTTTATTGATTATTGAAAACTAAAAGTGATTACAGCAAAAAAATAACGAAAAAGAAACAACTAAAAGAAATTAAGAAAACAAAAACAAAAAGAAAAAGAAACAAAACAAAACCAACCCGGTTACCATACCAAGACTAACTATGCTTAAAAAAAATCAAAACTAAGTATTGAATCTGTAGTAAGTCACACCTGACATTTCAACTCGTTTTAGAGACTCACGTCTCTCTGAATGTACCATTTTTTCTCCTCTAGTAAGTCTAGCCCCTTTCTTAGCAAGACCGTCATCACAAAATTTAGTTCTCTGAAGTAATAATATTGAATGTCGGAAAGTTGACTGCAAGCTTTTTTCCATCTAGCGAAAATGAACCAAGGAATATTCTCATTCGTAAAGTCATACACCATAGACTTGGAATCAAAATTGATCATAATATGTCTTTTATTAAAGAGCATTGCCCATTCTGATGCACAAACCACTGCTATCACTTTAGCAATGTAGTTAGAAGCCAGGCCAATTCCACCTACCATAGTCCCTAAAACCTAGAAAAGGTGGTCTCTTCCAATAACACCAAAACCTGCTGCTCCGGGATTACCTAGATCTGCTTCATCACAACAGGAAAGAACATATCCTTCCCTAGGATCAATCCATTCACAACCCTTTATCACTAAGAATCTCATATTTATGGAACCAAGTCTGAAAAAATCTAGAATTTTCCAGTCATAGTTCTGACCCAATCTAGTCCCCTTCATCCTTTTATTTTTTCTTTTTTTGATGCTAAAAAAAGAATAGATTAAGTAACTGAAACCAGTACATTGTCTTGTATCGATTGGTTTGCAATGATACTAGGTGGGGTTACAAACCAAACTTTTGTGACTCTAAACTTCCTGCTAAATTTGGCTAATTCATCAGTAGGTTTATTTCAGTCTCTAGGAATATAACGACATAACCAGAAGGGAATAAACTTAAGATAATCTAGAGCATCTAGTAGAATGCTTTCATTTTCCCACGCTATTACTGGCTTTGCTGAGTTGATGTAGCTTTCAGGTGGCTGTAGATCAGTTTCAAAAACTACATGAGTAAGCCGCAATTCCTTACTCCAGCTGACATCATCGAAAAAAGCCAAGCATTATGCATGTTCTGAATTGCTTACTCCTGCTGTAGGATCAGAATATCGCCACAGTAGTGACCTTGCGAAATTACCATCAAAAGTATACTGCGAAACCGTCACTGATTAACTACAGGAATGACGTCACAGATGACGATGGCGTAAACATGAGAAAAGTGTGATGATCTAGCGAAATTTAGAATGTTTGCGAAATTAACACTAGAATGCTTGCGATAACATCGCAAGTCAGATCCGAAAATAAAGGTCAACTTAGTTGTCATCCACTATGGAATACCCTATATAAAGAGATGAATAGGCATAAGGTAGAGAGAGATAATTTTTGGAGTGTTGAGAAAGTTTTGAGGAGAGAGAAAGTCCAAAATAGTGTTGTATTCTTGATTTCATTTCCTTCTTGTAAAATTTCTAGATTCAATTAATAAAAAGTGTCGTTATTGATCTTAAGAAATGTGTTGATTGTTATGAATTCTTGTGAGGGATGTATTGTAGGATTTCCTGCAACTACATAATGGCGCTAGAAACAGGGACTGAAGGTTGAAAGTTGCTGAAAAAACAAGATTAAAAGAATGTTATTGAGACTGTTCAAACCAAGAAGATGATGGAACAAATCAGCAAACCAGTTAAGAAAAAGATAATTGAAATCAATGAAGATAATAGAAGGATGGAGTGTAGCATAATCACAAAAAACAATAATTAATAAATTTCATGAAGACATCAAAGGAAGAGTACATAAACGAGATTTTGAAGGAAAGAAAATTATGACAGTGGAAAAGGTATCACCCTTGAAGGATTGGGAAAAACAGAAAATTACATTCACAACAGCAGAGATACCAAGAGAAAACTTGAACCACACATCTCCTCTGGTAATCACAGTAACCACACGGAAAGAAAAGGGGAAATCCACAAAAGACATGGAAGAATGGGCGGTGAACAGAACTATGGTGGATACGGGAAGTTCGGTGGATATAATGTTTTATCATGCATATAAAGGAATGGGATACAAAGATGAAGAAATATCTTGTTCAACATATCATATCCATGGATTTGGAAAATCAACAACAAAACCTAAAGGAGAAATAGTGGTGCGAATTTCGCTAGGAGAGATTGAAACACATGTGACACTATGTGTGGTGGATATGGAATCACCGTATAATATGTTATTGGGAAGACCATGGATACACGCAATTAAAGACGTAGCGTCGACATTGCATCAATGCATAAAATTTCCTATGCCGAGTGGGATTGGTGAAATTAGAGGGGATGTTGATAGTGCAAAATTATGTTATCAAATTGAAGTGAAGCATTATGAAGGACGTTCAAAGAAGCAAAAAAATCGCAGGAATATGGCAAGAGAAGCGAAGAAAGAAGAATAATTTAGAATTTACATGATAAGAGCAGAGGAAGGAAAAGGGATACCCAACGAAATTCCGGAAGGAGGAAATGAATCTCTGAAAATGATAAAAGAACCAACACCTATGGGAGAACCTAAGGCCAGTTACACCGCGGCGGAATCAACAAAGGAAGTGAATGTTGGAACTAAAGAAGAACCCAAAATACTAAGAATTGAGACCAAATCGGAGGCAGATGAAGAAGAAAAAACTATTAGTCTTTTGCGAGAATACAAAGATATTTTCGCATCGAACATGGATGGGATGCCTGGAATAGATCCGTCTGTGGCGTGTCATAGGCTGGAGATTGACAAAATCTCAAGACCCTATAAACAAAGAATAAGAAAAATTGCGACAGCATATCACCCCCAAATAGAAGAAGAGTTACAGAAGATGCTTGATGCAGGAATTATAAGACAAGCTAAATACCCAGATTGGATAGCTAACATGGTTGTGGTTCCAAAGAAAAATAAGGGGATAAGAATCTGTATAGATTTTACTGATCTAAATAAAGCTTGTCCGAAAGACAGTTTTCCATTACCAGATATTATACAAATAGTTGAATCAGCGGCGGGAAATGATAGAATATCTTCTTTAGATGGGTATACAGGCTATAATCAAATTCCTCTCGCCGAAGAAGAGCAAGAGCATACTGCTTTTTTCGCTCCTAGAGGGTTATATTGTTATACAAAAATGCCATTTGGTCTGCGAAATGCTGGTGCAACATATCAAAGGATGGTGGAGAAAGTGTTCGCAAAGTGGATACATAAGACATTAGAGGTATATGTGGATGATATGTTAATAAAAAGTAAAGAAGCTAAAGATCACGTACATGATCTGAAGGAGATGTTTGAGCAGATGCGATATTTTAACATCAAGATAAATCCAGAGAAGTTTATTTTTAGGGTTGAGTCAGGAATTTTTTTTAGGTTATATTATATCAAAAGAAGGCATACAAGTTGATCCAGAAAAATTACAAGAAGTTCGCGATATGCCAACACCAGCGACGGTGAAAGATGTTCAGAAGTTAAAGGACTCTTGGCTTCGCTGGGAAGGTTTATTTCTCGATATTCAGACAAATGTAAACATTTCTTCAACATACTCAAAAAGGGGACAAAGTTCAAATGGACAGATAAATTTGAGAAAGCTTTCCAAGGAATAAAAGAACATCTGATGAATATATTTATTTTTGCAAAAGGAAGATCCATGAGAAGATCTATTAATTTATCTTGCGACAACCTCGCATGCATTAAGTGTTGTGCTGTTGCGAATTGACGCAGGAGTTGAAAAACCGATTTACTACATCAGTAAAACCTTCAATGCTGCAGAGAGAAATTATTCAAAAATTGAAAAACTAATTATGGCATTAGTTTATGCAACGTTTAAACTTCACATATATTTTCAAGCACACAAGGTGAAGGTGTTGACAAAGGTACCAATTGAATCAGTGATGAAGAATTCAAAAAGGTCAGGCATGGTGGAGAGATGGAATGCACAAGTAGGACATTTCGAAATTAAGTATGAAATATTATCTTCACCAAAGTCACAAGTTGTTGCAGAATTCTTAGCAGAGTTTCCTCTAGAAGATGATGAAGCAGTGGATGAAATGATGGACGTGGAGCAAGAACATGGGAACCCAAGATATCTGTTAACAGAACATGATAGATGGGAAATATTGGTAGATGGGTCATCAAATGGGGAAGGCAATGGAGTTGGAATTGTCCTGATTTCGCCAGAAGGAAACAACATGGCTGTTTTCCTTCATATTAGAATTCGCATCCACTAATAATGAAACAGAATACGAAGCTGTGGTGCATGCTCTAAAATTCGCAATAGAAATAAAATTGGAGAACATGAGAATTACCAGTGATTCGCAGCTAGGTATTTTCCAAATAAAAGGAGAATGCACTACAAATAAACCATCCTTGAAAAAATACAAGAAACTTGTCGAAGAATTGTCAGCGAAAATTCCAAAAATAAAGTGGAGACACATATCAAGGAAAAACAATAGACTTGCAGATGCTTATGCTTTCATTTCAAGTATGATGACAAATCCATCTGCGAGATGCATAAAAATACAGACGATCCTATCACCATCTGTAAACAAGGAAGAAGAAGAAGTATATTTTATGATAATAGAAGGTGAAGAAGAAGCGTAAATACCCAGTGCCGAAGATTGGAGAGCAGAACTTCATGCATATTTGGCAAAAGGAGAAACACCAAGAAATAGATTGGAGGCACACAAATTAAAGAGCCGTGCGACAAATTATAAGCTAAGAGATGGGGTGTTGTATATAAGATCCTTTAATGGACCATCACTCAGATGTTTAACGTGAAAAGAGGGTGAAGAAATGTTAAAAATGTTACATAGTGGGGATGCTGGCAATCATAGTGGAGGAAGATCCCTGGCATACAGAATGAAAATGCAAGGTTATTATTGGCCATATATGCATGAAGATGCGAAACAAATATCAAGGCGTTGCGAAGACTGTCAGCGGCATGAAAAGAAAATACATGCACCTGGAGCACCGTTAACATCTTCAAAAAGTTTATGGCCCTTTGGAAAGTGGGGTTTAGATATTGTGGGACCGTTTTTACCAGGATCTGTACAAAGGAGATACTTAATTGTTGCTATAGATTATTTCACAAAATGGGAAGAAGTGAAAGTATTACAGCATATTCGCGACAAAGACATATTTACGTTCATATTTGAAAATATCATTTGCAGATTTGGAATTCCAGCACAACTAGTATCTGATAATGGGAAACAGTTTGAAGGGCAGAACATAGAAATACTACTCAATGTATTTAAGATAAAGTGTGGAAAATCCACCCCTCTATATCCACAGGCTAATGGACAAGCAGAAGCAGCAAATAAGACAATTGCAGATATATTGAAGAAGAAATTAGAAGGACATAATAGAGCATGGTGCGAACAGGTGTATAATGCAGTCTGGGCTTACAACACAACTAGGCGATAAGCTACGGGAATGTTACCTTATTGTTTAACATATGGAGTTGAAGTTGTGCTACCAACAGAAGTCGTTATTCCCACAACAAAAAGATAAGCTTGGGATAAAAACCTTAGTGCAGGAATGATTTTAACCAAACTTGATGAATTAGAAGAAAAGAGAGAAAAACCACTACAACATATGGAAAATTACCAGCGAACATTAGCCCGAGAGTATAATAAACGTGTCAAAAAAACGTGAATTTCAACTAGGGGATTTGGTGCTGCGAGAAACACCAATATATCAGCGAGAAAATGGCGGAAAGCTTGCAAGCAAATGGGACGGACCTTATATGATTAAAGAGATAGTTGGAACAAGGGAGTATAAGTTGATGGACCCAGAGGGTAGAGATGTGGGTCAAAGACTTGGATTATATCTAAGGAAGTATTACCCATAAAATATTTTGGGAAAGGGTAGACTGCGAAACAATGTATGATTGAAACAAAAGGAATATTTACAAAAATCTTATGAAAGATAAGTTCCAAAATTAAAACATCCAAAACAGAATGACAATGTGCGAAAATTTCGCAGAGATTAATGACATATTAGAATGGGGCGAACCTACTATGGCGTGCACCCTAGTTTGCGAGATTAAAATTTCGCAAGAGGTAAATGTAAGACCAAAAGTGTGTCATAGAAGGGGGTACCTGTCGCATGGCTCAGCGAAAAGGTTACACCGCTACTGGAACCTGAGCCATGGAGATTTGGGGTCAATAAAAACCCATCCAGGAGAGGCACCTTGGATTCTCAACTTAAGCATATGACTTGAGTTGGGCGACTAGGGTAATAAGGACTCTCCTAAGGAGTGCATAATATGACCAAGGCACCGAGGTACACGGTTGAGTTAAGAGTGTTCGGGGCGTCTGGAGCGTACCTTTCCATTCTTGACAAGTCTTGGCTATGATGCACTCGGCCTGAAGAAAACCCCACTTAGGGTGCAGTCTCGTAACCATAAGCCATATAGGCAAAAGGGATAAGAGGCTGCGAAAACAACTGGTTGTTGTAAAGAATGGATGGGAGGAGCTAGCCTTGTATGGCAGAAGTACATCTCCTTGAATGGGAAACCATGGGAAGATAAGGGCGGCACCCTCCATTAGGGAGCTGATAAGTGTCTTAAGACGCAAATGTCATGAGGCTTTTTACTCACGGGAGTATCAAGGCTTGTCATATTTGTGCGACAATCCTGATGAGGCAATAATACAATAGAAAAAGATAAGACGAGATCAATGGGTCATTACATGCAAGTGTAAGGATGTCCTGCGATTTCGTCGCAAGACGACAATGTCATGGGGCTTTATTTTCGCGAGAATTTTTTAGGCCTGTCATATTGTCGCAACAAAAATTTCAATGAAATAGAGAGAGTGAAGGCAATATCAATGGGTCTTTACAAGAAAATGTAAGGACGTCCTGCGATTTTATCGCAATGACAAGAGGTGGCAAAATAAGACCTTTAACTATGAAGGCAAAATAAGACCACATGACAAAACATAAAATTTATAAAAATTAACTATTCTCTATGCAGGAAAAATTTGTTCATCACAAGAAAGATAATGATAGGCAAGTATGGGAATTAATAAACCAAATGTCATTATCTTTCTCGTAAGCATACAAAATACTAAAAGAGCAAATGAATCTCAAAGTTGACTGAAATACATCATTCGCAAGAAAAGAAGAAGAATAAGTAATTCAAGATATTAAAACTAAAGTTCAAACTTCAGTGTTAGTTTCGCCAGAAGGAGATAGTGGACGTTCTTCGCCAGCTTTATCATTTTTGCCAGTATTTTCCTTATTTTGGTCTACTCTGGCTTCCTCTTCATCTGGGTTATCACCAACAGTTGACTCATTTATTCTAGATTCTTCCTCATTTGCTAAATCTTCTTGAGAAATAGCTTATTCACCACTTTCATAATCAAAATCACTATCCACAACACGGGGAATTTCATCATCATCTACTTCCAAAGGTTCGACTGATACAAGAGAAAGAGACTTAGACAACAATATGTCATTCACCAGAACTTCATCTTTGAGATGTACTTGGCAAAGAAATTCCTTCTGATGGTTTCTATCTTGAATATCCTTGAAGTACGCAAGATAATAAAATCTCCTTTCTGCTCGATCGCGAGAACGAGCAAGGTGAGAGGCAAGTAATGCATTCTCTTTGCGAATTTTATCCAGTTTAGACCCCAAGAGAGAAATGGAAGAATGAAGATTTTTCTCAGACTCTGCGAAAAAATAGAATACAAAAAGTTCATTAAGATGAAGAATTCGCAAATAAATATTACACAAAGACTTAACAGAGATAAAAGACGGTTGAGGCAGTCAAATTTTTATGACTACCTTCTTTTTGCGAAACAAGATATTGAGTTAGAGCCAAACAACTATCTTCCCATCGGCCTATTGCATCATCAAATTTATCTCCGGCTAAATCTTTCAAGCGAGATTGAAAATTATTTTCTTTAGAAATAAGTGAGTCGTTTTCCTTCGCAAGAGAAGTATATAATTCTTCTAGTTTGGAGTATTGGTCCTTGAGTTGACTTTCCTTTATACTTAAAGCTATTCTACCCTGGATAAATTCATCCCTCTCAGCAACATATGACTCTGTTATTTCTTTAAGTTTAATTCTCAAAGAGTAAAGAGACTGTTCTTGATCATTACATACTTTTTGACAAATGTTATGTTGCTGCGAAGAGATCTCCACTTTATTTAAAAGAGATCGTTTCTCTTGAGATAAGGTCTTATTCTCATCTGATAAAGTTGCCATCTCCAAGTTAGCCTTAGTTAAAGAATAAGAGAGGCGAGATATTTCACTACTTAATAAGTTTTGCTTCTGAACTAATTGAGTATTCTCTTTGGTAAGATTATCTATTTGATCGAAAAAATATGTATGAAGGTTATATAATTGATTATATTGATCCATCCAAATATCTTTGTCCACACGGGCTTCTTCAGCGATGGATTCAAACTGATATCTCTCCATTATTCGTTTCTGGTTTAAAACTTAAAGGCGAACAAAGGATTTTAAGAAAGTTGAATACTGAAAGAAAAAATTTATTGAAAAGGATAAGTTAAGAGCAAAGTTATACCTTGTAGCTCCTTATTCTTCTTGCGAAGGTTATCACAATCTAGCGAGGCATTTTGGAACTTTTGGTTCTCAAGACGAAGATTGCTACATTCCAAAGTCTTGGGTTGGAGATTCTCTTTCAAAAATTCAATTTCTTTCTCCAGAACTATTTGCGAAACATTTCTATTAGAACCAAAATATTTACTCAAAATCTCGTAGACGCCAGACTTGATAGGATTAATAGGAGACTTTTTAACATCATCCAGAACGTTAGATAACACTTTAAAAGCAATATTTATTCCTTCAACAATCTCTTTACAAAAAGGAAGAGATTCATATGAAGAAGTGGCGATGATAGAAGATGGAGGAATTGAATCATTCTTCGTGATAGATGTATCATTTGAAGGTGAGGTTTGAGGAGGATTAGTTATTGAGATTAAGGAGGAGTCGACTTGAGAAGCATTCACAACAGGAGAAAAGGTGGTTTCATTCACAGAAGGGTTAATAAGAAGGGTTTCATTCACTAGAAGATCAGTCGAAGGGGTGAAATCTAAGGCAACATTTTCGCGAATAGGAAGTAAAGATTCAGTTTGCGAAGATATCGCAGGAGATTTTGAAGGGATAAGTGAAGAAAATGGAACAGAAGTTTCAATGGTCTTAAGATGGCGAGATTTCTTGGGGGGCTTGTTGGCATCTCCATCACCCTTCGAATCACAATCTAGATAAGAAACAGAGGCAACAATATTATTATTAAAAGAATAAGTATTTCTTACTAACTTGCGATTCGCAAGCTTTATTTTGCTTGCAGCGACTTTGGGCTACGAATCTTGAAGAGCATTAGGGTTTTGGACTGAAAATCTGATATTAGAGGTGATTCTGCTGAAACTGAAACAATATGGGAATTACATAGAGTCGAATAAAGTCAGATAAGATAACTTCAATAAACAAGATCGGTTTTAGCAAAATCAGAAGAATATCTACCTTGATGACTCTATGAAAGCAGTAGCAGATGAATCTTCAAAAGAATAAAGTTGCAAATGATGAGAACTTACGGAGAGCGTAAAGATGAGGAATATGGAAAAGTAAAAGAAGAAAATTATCTCTCTACTAGATCTCTCCTTAAATAGACAAAAGAATGGTGACTGGATGACAATGAACGTGCCGGTGAGTAGAGGAGTATTTGACACTTGTAGGCGGTCATACTTAATTCACAGAACCCTGTCGGGAGAAGAATATAGGAAAATTAACAGCTGCGGCATTCTGAAGTACAAATTCTCATAACATTCTCCCCTTCGCAGAGAAGACATGAGAAGAGGAAAGATGTAGGATCAGAATATCGCCACAGTAGTGACCTTGCGAAATTACCATCAAAAGTACATTGCGAAACCGTTGTTGATTAACTATAAGAATGATGTAACAGATGATGATGGCGTAAACATGAGAAAAGTGTGATAATCTAGCGAAATTTAGAATGTTTGCAAAATTAACACTAGAATGCTTGCGAGAACATCGCAAGTCAGATCCGAAAATAAAGGTCAACTTAGCTGCCACCCACTATAGAATACCCTATATAAAGAGATGAATAGGAATAAGGTAGGGAGAGATAATTTTTGGAGTGTTGAGAAAGTTTTGAGGAGAGAGAAAGTCCAAAATAGTGTTGTATTCTTGATTTCATTTCCTTCTTGTAAAATTTCTAGATTCAATTAATAAAAAGTGTCGTTATTGATCTTAAGAAATGTGTTGATTGTTATGAATACTTGTGAGGGATATATTGTAAGATTTACTGCAACTACACATGCATAGCATTTTACCCAGGATCCTCTCCAAGTGCCTGCAGAATCACGAAAAATAATAGAAACCCCAGTTAGTCCAATATTACTATCATACGATGCATCACAGTTTATAACAAGGTATGGGACTGGTGGTGGTTTCCAGATAGGTCTTGGGGAAGATATATTTTGGGTGTGAATGATGTGAGTCTGATCTTGAGAGTTCAGTTTACTTGTATATGTTGCAAAATTAATAACTCTCTTAGCCACTGCCAATGGTTCAGCATTTTTGTTTTGAAATTTAACTTCACGGCGCTCATTCTATATAGTCCATAAGACTGTCGTTGCTATTATCAACCAATATGGTGAAGAAGTTTGTTGCTGGTTTTGGTTCACCCATCTTTCAAAAATTGTATCTGATGTGTTGTACCTTCCTTATAAAATAACAGACCCACCCGGCACTTGCATCCAGACATCTCTAGAGAAAAAACATGAAAACAAGACATGAATGATAGTTTCTTCATGTTGTCCACAAAAAGGGAATCACAGTTTATGTGCCTGTAATTTCTTGGCAGTCTTTCCTTCATAAGTAGAATGTCATTTAAACACTTCCACTAGAAATGTCTAATTCTTGGCCATATATTGATTCGCCAGAATTCTTTGCATCTCAGATTTGTACATTCAATCTTCAGCGAGACTTGCAGAGTACCCAGACTATCTTCATAGAGTTTGTTGTAGGCTGATTTCAGCATGAAGTTACCATTTCTTGTTAGATTCCATATGAATATATCAACAACATCATTTGGAATCCGCATATAGAGAATCAAATCATGAGTTGCGGGTTCAAAAAGATGCATAATCAGTGATGCATTCCAATTATTTCTGTTGTTTAACATCAACTCTTGGACAAAGATATAATCCTCACTGTCATTGATACATGGTTTTGGAGATGGTGGAATATTTAGACCCGTTATCCACACATACATCCAAATCTTTACTTTATCTCCTCTACCTATTCTCCATACTAGTTGCATAATTCTCCTTTTAATTCCACCATTGGTCGGAATAGTTTATGGGTTCCGAACTATCACTAGGTGAAGCATTTTCAAAGAAGCATTTATTTTTCAAAAACCAAAGCTCCTCCATAGTAGCACATGCATCCGTAAATTTCAGGATATCCACAAATGATTTAGAATTTCTAAAGCCAAAGATGCCACCAAGCCAACTCCAAATACCCAAACTAAATGTGCATAGCTAGCACATGATGCATACTACCTTGCTCTTGAAAACATATACAACACCCAGATACCATAGAGTAACCCTTTTTTTTTCATTTTAACATCATCCACATAAACCCCCTATCGAAGCTTCCAAACATTACTTGCAATTTTAGGATGTAAGAAAGGATTCCAAATTTCCATGGACCAGTTGACAATAGTTTCCCCTTCTCTAATTTTTTTAACAATTGCAGAAGTAGAAAAAACTCATTTCAAACCACCATTCCAAACCATTTTATCCTTCCCACCACCCACAGCTGGCGAATCGTGACCCTGAATATAGTTTTCCAACTCAATAAGAATGATCCAACTAGACTGGACCAACAGATCTTTCACTTTAAGATCAATGTTATCTTTCAAAAATTTAGTCAAACACATAATACTAATTAGAGGAGTATCTCCAACCCAAGTGTCAAACCAAACTGATATATCAGCACCATCTCCTACATACCGTTTTACATCCTCCTTGAATGCATATAATGCCCACTTCAGGTCAGACCATATTATAAAATACTTCCGCTTGGTAATTCATTAACCATTATTTTCCTTAAATTTGGAGACAAAGAAACAAGCCCATTCTTCTTGAGATTGCATTATTCTCCACATCATCTTCATCGGTAGGGCCCTATTAATCACCTCCAACCTTTTAATACCCAAACATCCTTCTTTAAAAGGAGTATATACATTTTGTAAGCTAAAGTACCCCATTTCCTTACTTCTCTATCTCCAAACCAAAGAATTTTTTTTATGATTCTTTCACAAATCACAATTACAGATTTTGGCCATTTGGAAACCAACATATTATATATAGGTAAACTACAAAGCACATATTTCACAAGAACTAATCTATCATGAAAAAATAAAATTTTACCTTTCCATGAAGCCAATTTGTCTAGAATCATCTCCACCAAAGACCAAATAGTGGCATTCTTCATTATCCCAGTATGCATAATAACCCCTAAATATTTATCAGGAAATACAACCAAGTCCATCTGCACTATACTAAAGAACAGAGATTTTCTACACTAAAAGTACCCTCAACGAAGCATTTACTCTTAATTTTGTTGATTAGTTGGCCAAAGTTCAAAGGACTAGTAAATATCCCATTGATTATGTCCAGAGGTTAATGTTTCAGGCTTTGGATTGTCATCATCTAAATGTCACTGAATAGCAACTTGTAGATTTATGTATTAATGGGATGGTTCCTGTCTATAGAGCACTATTGGATAATCTGCGCTTCCAGAATTTTTCAGTTGTTCATGAAGAAGCCAAGTTATCAGCTACTACGACACCTGCTTTACTGGAGAGACCTAACACTGTCAAGACTGATGAATCTCATGAAGCTCGAAGTAGAAGGCGTCTCGTCAACAAGCAGTATAACCTTTGACCCTCTGTGAATGACGTCAATAAAGGGGGGGGGGGGAAGGAAAGCCACTGATCTGTATGCATAATAGCCTAAGCGCATAACCTCACCAGCTCCTGTACCAGCTCAACTGGCACGGACGTCGGGACGATCTAATCAAGTCCAAGCTGTACCAGAACTAACTCCACGATAACATCTGCGACAAACAAGAGAGGCTCAGATGCCTCAAAATTTTCCCCTTTCGATAGAGAAAATACTCGAACTGCTAGAGGTGTGGATTCAGGATGGAGCTATCAAGTTACCTCATGTCAGATGACTGAAGAAGAAACGGAAGATCCTAAGTAGTGTCGCTTTCACCAATTTGTCAATCATCTGATAAGTGAGTGCAATGTTCTGAAAGGTGTTTTCAAAGAAAAGTTAAATATGGGGATTTAAACCTGCGAACTGCAGGAGTTCACAGAAATCCGCTGCCAGTCAGAGCATTCATTTTATTTGAATAACTAGTCAATGAACCAGTCCAATCCTTGTTAGACCATTTATGCGAGTTGCTTTATCTATCAAAGGCACAAAGGAACGATGTCTTCGACGCTCTTAATCATATTGTTTCAGGAAAGTGTTTGTCCCTGTCAAAGACACTTCCTCAGCCGCCAGCCCCAGACAAAGAGTTGTATGACTAGGGGCTGTTAAGCACAATTCATCTCAAAGAAAATGAGTTCATAAGAACTTTGATTGCAGCTGGTTCCCGTGTCAACATCATTCATCTCATGACACCCAAGGTTGCAGGAATCACTCACCAAGAGGCCACATTCACTCCCACAACGATCAGGGATCATAAAGGAAAATTCAAGGATGCTTATGGTCACATCAATCTGAAAATGAAAATGGAGACTACTTGGACATAAACCCAATTCCACATCATCAAGGAAGATTCATGATATGACATGATCCTAGGGCAAAAATAGCTACATGATGAAAAGATGATTACCAGTAAGGCGCTTCCACCAACGTGCTTCCATGACGAAAAAAATCATGATCCGAAAGACTTGATCGACGGCCCGTCTACAGATTTGTTAAAAGAATACCTAACTTTGATGGCATCGAAGCAAAAACACATAAAGAATCCAATATCCTATATCAAGAGGTTCCGCACTCAGGCAAGACTCGTTTCACCTGCATCTCTTTCATTGAGTTTTCGGTACGCTCCGTTAGTTGAACTCAATTTTTCTAGTAAAAGAAGTACTGCTATTACAAGGCGTTATGACTGGGTGACGTCTCCAGTCCAATACTTTGCTAAGTGGATGACCCCGGTTCCTGAATTTCGAATTGGGATATCCACTACTGAAATGGTGTCCAAGTATGACGATGAATGTCTAGGATTTCTTCCCGTATTGCAAAAATGTCCACATGTGCAGCCGAGCAATCATGAAGAGTTTCAGAAAAATATTCGCATTCAGAACATGGATGATGGCACATACATGAAGGAAAAGATGAATCAACAAAAGATATTCAGGCCTAGGCCAATCAAACCTAATGCCTTTCGCGTTGGAAATTTGGTACTGAAAGCAGCAAAGCGCAATCGTCATTCTATGACTAAGTCTGATTGGGAAGGTCCCTTCATGATTGCTAACTCAACCATCGACGAATACGGATAGCAAAGTAGTAGAAGCGGCAATACATGAGAAATGGCTTAAAGAATTTGATGCTTAAAAACACCTAAAAACATTTGATATTTAAAGCATTTATGATTTCGTTATTTCGTTTCTATTTTCAATTCCTCCAAAATGGATACAATACTTGCAACCAGCAATTGGATTTCCCTTTTCATGTGATCAATTCCAATTTATTATATTTATCAAACCGAAAGGAAATCCTCACACTATCAAATTTAAATCATATACCTATACCAAATCAGTCTAAGAATCAGAGGAAATAAAACAGTAAAGCTAAGGGAAATTAAATAAATATGGCTTTCACTCATTCGACAAGGTTACTTACTTGATTTGTAGAGAATTCTTCTCTAACTCCAATTTTTTTCAGACAGATTTACAACTCTCTCCTTCGCTTTCTCAACATCATCATTGGAGGAAGTATTATTCTCAGTTCGAATCATCTTAATAAGCTCAATTCCTTGACGAAGTCATTTGACGTTGAGACTGTATTCTTCAGCATCTTTCATGTTGAACTCTTAATCAAAGAGTAAACCTTCAATAATAGCGCCACTGGGTTTGGTATGTATGTCACTAACAATATGTAATATTGCTTCTACTCGCATTATCTGGAAATAAGCGTGCTCAGGTTTTTTCGTAGTAGCAATATGACAATACATCTTCCATATTTCTCTGTACAAACCAACATACTAAGTAAAAATACTAAAACCACCAACTAACTCATGATATTCGAGTGGATCGCTGAATGGATGATTAAAAGGAACGCCAGCATTCTGATATTCATGTAGTAATATACGAGTCTTAGTCATTGGAGTATCTTTCTTGACTTCTGGAGTCACGTCAACCTGGATTTCAGTGTTTACTGTCACCCCAAGAGTATTATTTTCTTGATCTTGAAGTGTAGAGGAGGGATCATTATCAATTTGGTTTATAATAGTGCTAGTGGCTTCGTTCTTTTCAATTCCTCCGCTTTGTACCTAATATGATGATTTTATGAGTAAGAGTACTTCAACTAGAAAATTCAAGAATCAATCATAAAATTCAGAAGTACAAGTGAACTAAATACATCAAGGTTTCTTCAAACAAGCATTCAAAGAAAAATTCAATTGGCTAAAGGTTTAGCAACGCGTTTTTCTACAAGTCATTCTGAAGTTGTTTTACACTTTCTTGTACAAAGCGATGATCTAGGAGAAATTGTTAAAGAATTAAGGCATGATCATATACAATTATCTTTACATGGATGTCTTGTTTAATGTAGATTCATTTTACTACAACCTATATCCAAAGGATAGAAATCTTCTACTCATGCAAATGAAAGTATAGACATAATGATAAACACAAGGATATACGTGGTTCGGTATGATTACCTACATCCACGGGGGTGAAAGGATGAATCTTATTACTTCAAGGTGTTACAATGGTGTTGCTCTCTCAAGTGAACTTACTTACAAAGTGAACTAGCTCTCAACTTTACTTCTTTCTTTTCTTGATTACAAGTCTCTCTCCTCCCAATATATCCCACCCTCTTTTGGATACAAGTTCTTCTATTTATAGGGGAGGCTACATACAACCAAACTAGGGTGTTGGTCACAACATATCTAACTTGAAAACTGTCATCGGGCCCGCCTGTGTCGTCCCTTCTTCCGTCACTATGGCCGATGTGCTTTGATCCCTTTGTAGTCCCTTGTCTGAGGCGATCCGTTCGGGTGTTCTCTTGGTGCGATGTCACACTTACAACCTGTCTCCCTTGCATCTGGCCGATATGACACGTATATTCTTATCCCTTTGACTACCACTCCTCGGTTGACCCAATACGTCTCGTCTGTCAGCTTTGTCAGAGGCCTGCGGTTGAGTCTTGTCAGAAAGCTGTAGAGTGATCACGCCCAATCCACGTGGCTCCTTAAATTTCGTGCCTTCTAGCCTCTATCCTGTTCTTATCGTCTCTTCATGTTTGGGTATCTCATAGCTTGAGATGTTGCCACCTAGCCCTGGGGATAATTTACACCTACATTTATGCCCCTTCTTTCGCTCGTATGGCAGACACGAGTGGAAGAAAGTCGTCCCCGCTTCCCACGTCCTCGTTTATGCTGAGATTCCCGCCATGCAGTCCCCCATTAACTCTACTTTATTACCTGTAACCGTCGGCGCCGGTTACAACTTCTCTTCTTTAAATAGTCCAACTCCTATTCTCTTTCTTCTTCTTCACCATTTCTTTTTTAGCCTCCAGACGCTGCAACTTTTTCTTCGAGATTCTTCATCATCTTCTACCTCAGTAAATCCTTGTCTTCTCGATTTTCTTCCTTCATCTCTTCATCTCCGAGTGCTACAGTGGATGCAGTTACATTTTCGTCGTCCCAACCTCCTTTATCGATTTCCGAGTTCTGTACTATTCCCGTTCATGGCTTCTTCTCCCTCGATGACTGAGAAAAGGTGCGTGAATGATGTTTTTTCTGAGAATGATGCTTTTTCCCTTGCTTCCCTATTTTTGTTTGATAGTCCCTCTAAGTACGATGATCGCGCCATGAAATCTATCTTTCCTGATGATTCTCCTTCTATTTCGTGTAGGTCCGAGAAAAGGGTGAAGGATCTCTCTGATGAAGAGTTCATTGAGCAGTTGAAAGAGAAGTACGATCTTTAAAGTTACGAAGTTACCATGATCTCGGGCCAAAACAGCCTCTTGAAGAAATCCGACATGGATAAGTATGAGCTGTCGGCTGATTGCGTGGTCATTACTCAGGGTCATCTAGAGCTAGGACTTCGTCTCCCTTTGTACAACCCTGATAGCCCTTTTTATTGTGAGGTTCTCTCCCAGCTCAAGCCTTATCGCGCCCTGGCTCAATGTACTGGCAACATTTTTCGCATTATGGATGAATGGAGAGCTCACCGAGATGGTCACGGTTCTACCGCCGAGTGGTCTACCTACAACCCCGAGCATGCTCCATAGTATACTGTTGCCAATTTCCTTGTCAACTATCGAGCCGGTACCTCAACCAACGGTAATCTTGCCGGTTTTGCTTCCAGTCCCCATCGTCAGAGAACCATGCCCAAGGGTGTTGAGAGGATGATGCTGGATGATGATCCCATGGGCCAAGGTTCTAACAGGCGACCCCATCACACCAATGATCCAATCTATCCCTGAGTTCCGCTCCTTGTTCGAGGTCCTATTTTACATGGTAGCTTTCCGTATCCTTTATTTCCGGCCGAGCCCTATCCTTTCTGGGTAGTTAACGATGACAGGGACGATAAGGTATGTGTCTCCTTCTACTTTCCTCAATTTATAACTTGTTGGTTCTTACACAGGTTGACTATTTGTTGTCATTAAATCCTCAGGGCGACTCTACCAAGGCTTCCGCATCGTCGAGGAAAAGAGGTACTAGCACAAGGGTTGAGGAAGACCAGGGGAAGGTAACAAACATAGTGTTTTTATTATAAGTACATGTACTTGCCCCTGTTTTTTGCCTTCACATGTTCTGACGAGAAGCTTTGTGCAGAAATTCCCTAGGCGTGATGATGATGAAGCCGATGTGGAGGAGATTAACCCTCAACCTCTTAGACATAATCCTCAAAGGGGAAAGCATGTTGTTGCTAAGCCACAACAAAGGCAGAAACCAATCTTCAATATCCCCGATGAAGATGACATATTCGGCGAGGATTTCTCGGATGACAAGGGCGATGGGAAGGAGATGGGTGAGAATGTTGGTTCTGAGGTGGTCGTTAATCCTGAATTGGCCGACAAACAAGAACCCCTGAAGTCACCCGAGCTAGGAAATACTGTTAATGCTGAATCGGAAGTACTTCATCGTCTGCCCCAGATTACTGGTGGGTCCTCGTCCTGTGTTGAAACCTCTTTTACTGTCTCTGGCCCTATCATGAATTCTCTTGGAGCGCTGACTTCCCCCGACTTCGGTGCGTATACTGACGAGCAAATGCTTGTTTCCTTGCCCCTGTATGGATATATGGCTCAGACTCTTGATACAGTGGTGAGTGATTCTGCCTGTTTGGGTGACGCCGTGCCCTTGGTTTGTTCCTTGTCGTCGCCTACCATTCTAACTTGTTTACTTGTATCAGATTCTTAATCGGGTACGGTTGGATGCCGCCAATCGTCGTAGGGAAAGGCAGCTAGTGGAATCTCTCCAGCTTCAATTGCAGGACGAAAAAAGTCGTGCACGCGAGCTGGAAATCAATCTCACTGATGCCCAAGGTATGTTATAATTCCATAATCTTAGCTTAAGTTGATTGAGTTTATCGTGCCAGTATCCTGAGTCGGGTATCCTTCTTCTAGCCAAGATAGCTAGTATAGGTTTAGATGCTTCTTCGGAGTTTAGGATTATGAAGAGGAAGTGAGATATCAAAAAGGATTTAGTGGATAATCTTTATCGGTGAATTGCGAATAAGGATGGTAAGATAGATCGCCAAGCCAATGAGATCGAAAAGCTTCAAGATGAATTAGAATGTTATCGTCAGTTTGAGTATACCCCTGAAGAAATAGACAATTTATGGGCTCACTTGGGTTCTTCCCAACGCCTAGCTGCTGAGAAGACCGCTTTGGTCACGAACTTAGAGCAACGGGTAAATGCTTTACAATTGTAGAAACGATACCTTCATGAAGATCGCCAACGAATACCGAGGGATAAATATGTAGTGGAGCGAGCTAACCGTGATCTGATAGGCAAAGTGGGCAAACTCAACAAAGTGGTGGGTGAACTAGAATGGAGTAAATCGCAACTTTCAGTTCTCCAAGTATCGCGTAATCTTCTAATGGATGAGTAGAGCGAACATAAGAAGTACTGCCCCAGCAACGAGTTCAACGAACTAACCATGAAATTGTCTAAGGCCGCAGATGAATTGTCCAAGTCGGTAGAATCGCTTCAGTCAGTGTTACCCGCCCTTTCAGGTCTTGTAGATGATGTGTTTAAGCCGTTCCTTAATATTAGATTATGCTTTGTACTTGTGAAATTGCTAAGCCCTATCCGATGAATAATCCCGTGTTGTTGTGATTTTGTACCCGAGCAAAAACGTTCCCGGGAACTGGATCTGGAGGTCCGACGATTGAAGCAAGTCGAGGCCGATTTGGGTACCAAGTTAACTGACGCAGAGGCTACCAATTTGCAACTTACTCAATAGCTTGAGGATGAACGTGTCGCCCATGCATATGAGATAGACGATAAGGTTCAATCGGGTATCGAGGAGTGGGTGGAGAATAAGCGGCGCCAGGTCGCGCAAAAGAGGGCCGGCACTGTTCCCCCCAAGGGTTGAATTCCCCTTTTATAGTGTTGCGTCACTAAATCGCCCCTTTCCATGGGTTTTAAATCGCTCTGAACACTTCTTCCCCGTTTTATTTCCGATACACTGCTTGTTTGTTTTATACGGGGTGCTGCGTCGCCGATGTTGTTCTCTTTATTTCCGTTATACTTTGTGTTTCTTGTGGTTTCATGACATTTTCCGCGCTTTCTTAATTGACGCATGTTGCTTTTCGTTCTAGCCCTTGTTCCTTATGTTATTCATGCAATTTTTTAATTATGTGTTTTAGTATTTTAACCATTTCTGTCGAACACACCCAACAATGAGGGTCATCGGGACCAATTCCATGTCCTTATTGGGGTGTCTCATCACTATCTCTTAGATTCAGTGGAAGGGTACTATCCAACCTAATTCTAGGCTCGATTATCTCGAGCGGTTATCGATCAACCAATCTCGGGAAAGTGGTCACAGCCACCTACGATGAGAGTGACCTTTCAAATGTAAGTAGGCCACCTAGATGAGAAGACCTCGTGTCTTAACAACCTGCGGAACTGGTTTCCAACCACCAGAACCCTTAGGCTACCTCGGCACTTGCACACTGCCACTGCCCCGAGTATGAATAGCCAGGAGACTGTAAGGCACCTCGGCACTTCCACACTGGTTTTTCCCCGAGTATGAATGCCCATTCGAGTGTAAGTCACCTCGGCACTTCCACACTGGCTTTGCCCCGAGTACGAATGACCATTCGAGTGTAAGTCACCTCAGCACTTCCACATTAGCTTTGCCCTGAGTACGAATGACCATTAGTCGCTCATGACCTATCTCATACCCTTCGCGGTTTTATAGAAATAGAAGACAAGAATGCTCACCTTTTCACCACGTCTCCGTTCATGGGTGGTAGAGTTTCAAATACTTGATGTTCCAGGGTTTGGGATCTTCTGTTCCATTGAGCCTTAGTATCTGATACGATCCCTCGCTTTCCTTAGACGCAATTGTGTACGGCCCACCCCACTTTGGTGCTAGTTTTCCGCCCTTTTTATCTCGCTCCCATTCAGCCAGAAATTTGAGTACTTGCTGCCCTGGTTGGAACTCTCTTGGGAAAACGCGTTTGTTATACTCTCGTTGTAACCTTCTTTGATAGTTTTCCATTTTTTGTAACGCTATATCCCTTGTTTCTTCCATATCGTCCAGTTTTTCCAAAATTAGATCGGACGAGACGTTTTGTCTCCAATCTTATGTTCTAGTAGTAGGGATCATCCCTTCTGTTGGTAGAATTGCCTCGGTTTCGTAAGTAAGCATGAACGGCGAGAACCCTGTAGATTCCCTCCGGGTGGTTCTGTATGCCCACAAAACGTTGTATAGCTCCTCACACCCGTCACCATATGCACCATCTAATTTATTCTTCATGTTGTCGGCGATCATTTTATTAGTGATCTCATCCTGCCCATTACTCTGAGGGTAAATGGGGGTTGCTTTACTCTTCCTGATGTTGTACGTGTTGAACAACAGATCAATATTTTCCCCTTAGAGTTGTTTACCGTTATCGGAGACGATGGCTGCTGGGTGACACACCAAACCCTCATGTTGTATAAGCATATAGATAACTGATCCTCGTGATTGGTAGAACGATTGAACCCATGGATGTGATTTGATATTTGATCAATCACATAGTTGTCTTGGAATACAGATGAACCAATTCTAAAATTGTTTGGAAGTGTGGTATAATCGATTCCAAGATTGTAAATATGAAAGAGGATTTACAAAAAAGAGATGCCAACATTCTTTAAACACGTACAATAACTCTTATCTTTTATTATTCAAAGATATTTCTTAGTACTCAAGGAGATCATGTTCCGAAATAAATTAAGAATCTTTTAGTTAAGGTTATTAGTTTTATATGCTTTAATTACTAGCAATTAAATGCATATCTCTAGAGAATAAAAATTAGTAATGTGTATTTACTAATTGGAGATTTTCTATTGAGAGATTTCGGGAAATATTGGACAAAACATTTACTGGAATTATGAAAACCGAATGGGCATTTATTGCATATCTTGAGAATACTTTCGGTTTTGGAAATTCCTTTGTCTATTGTTGATGGTGGATTTTCATTTAAGGGTAAAATTGTAAAACCTAAAAATTATGCGCTAATATCTTGTAAAAGATAAGGTTATTAATAAGTGATGGATACTCATTCACTTTATTAATTCACCTAGAATGGAGTATGTGGCAACAATCCCATTCTGTGAATAATATACATGAAATTAATCCAGGTTGGAGCATGTAGCAACAATCCCATATACCTTGTGAATTTACAGCATTACTAATTAATGCGCAACCAGACTTGTATTTCCTGTACTCATTATCAGTGAGGCATGACAAATGAGTGTTGCTCTCAGCATAGCAACACGAATCTCCAAGCATTATAATGAAACATGTACGAAATGCCCGTACAGGCTGCAACTCTCGGTGTGTTATACTAGCCCGATTGAGCGTCCGGACTGACCGTATCAGTATGGATATGATCACGACCATCCAACTCCACCAGCATGATTGGATGGCGCAGTTCGATTCCATAACCCCCAAGCAGGTATGGAATTTCCGCTGCCGAACCAATGCGGGCCCTGCATGGTCGACCTCCCCAAAAGATTGACCTAGCTTGCCAAAAACGTCCAAACCATAGCAGTATGGATGGAAAACCCTAAATTAGGGTTTGCGGCACATTACATGTGTCACAAAACAGTCTAAACCATAATAGTCTCGATTTGCGCGCCCAAAACAAGTGTGGTCGTACCTCCAAGATGCAAACTAATCTTGACCACTCTATTTTACCGGAAAAATTGAGTGGCTTAGATCATGTTTCTGAGGGATGTCAGGTTATGGACGTGAACTCCAGCCTACCACCTACACGTTGGGTCAATCGGCCAAGACCGACCAAGCCTGGTCATCTTGGAACGCGTGCATGAAGATGGCATGAGGAGCGGCTTTTGCAGCACCAGTTTTCTGTCGCAAATTGATCTCAACCACACAACTTCGCCGGACGAATTGAGTGGCCCAGATCACACTTTCGTGAGACAATGAGGTATATACGCCTACACCGTCATGTCGTCTACACGCATGCACGATCGTCCTAGCCAAAATTGCGTCCCAAGCTTGGATTCGACCAAGCTTAAAAGTGATGCTTGCGCACTTTTTCATAAACCCTAATTCCATCAACGGTCGCAGATGAGTATCTCAAAGATCATCTCGTCCGTCCAACTTCACCGGCTTGGCTGTACAGCCCTGGTCAGGAGTTAATTGGTCAGTGCAGAGTCATGGTGATCACCATCCATCACTCTACAACACCATGTGGTCGGTCAAGGGAGGGTTTGCATGCGCAACTTCCAAACCATCGCATGAAGTAGGCTGGATATGAGGTTTTGAGACGCTCAAACAGCGATGCTTCATACATGCTGAATATACTCGATGCGGTACCTGCATAGTATACACACGATACTTCACAAGTATCGACTTCCTGAATAACGCAGTTATTCAATCTAGTACTACATGCTATTTTATGTGGGTCCCACGATCCACACGTTCAAGACATCAATCTTGTCACAAACTGGGGGATACATACTGGGGTATTGTTCTGGCAGTTTACAGCGTGCAGCGCACAACGCGCCATCACAAGAACGTGTCAGAAAGTCTTGGACGGATAGTGATGATGGGAGAAGTTGGAAAGCCTGGTCGTGTGACACTAACACACTATTCCACTACTCCATCACTCCACTTCCCACGAGATACGAAGGTTAGGCTAAAAGATTTGTATAAATAGGTTCTCCGCCCTATTTTTCAAAAAAAAAACAAGACAAGATAACAGAGGAAAGTGTTGATACAATCGTATTCAAACACCGGAACTGATAGCTTACATCATGTAAGCCAGTTCAGCTTTCTGATACAAGTTATACATAGCCAACACCTTCACAATATCAACAGCTTCTTCGCTTCCCTCCCTAAGATCAACCCCATCTCCTTCACTTTGTGACCGAAACAAGTCTGGAACGACCATTTCTTGGTTTAGGCCGGACTTGCACAGATTGATCTCTCGAATCTACAAGCACTCATCGCGCAGTGCATTTTTTTAAGGTTTAGATTTATTCCTCATCCACATACCCAAAATTACCAAAATTGGTAGGAATAGTTTTCACCCATAAACAATTGGCGACCACAGTGGGAGATTAATCTCTCGGTTGTAAAGTCAATTTCTTCGAAATCCGATTCAATTTTATCAATTTCAAAAGGGTAGATCTTAGAACCAATTCAATCAACAATTCATTTCAAGATGGTGGAACTCAGGTCTGGATCAGCAATCAATTCTGATAGAACTAGTGTGGATAACACTCCCGGTGTTGATGTACCTGTCAGTGGAGCTACCGTGGTCAATACATCTCGTGGATCTGTCACTTATACCATCAGCACCAGTGTAGCAGGAAATATTCCAGTAAGTGTAACACTCCCATCACCAGAGCTAGAGCAGCCGATAATCCCGGCATCTCCTCAAGTGTAACGCCTCCGGTAGTCACCAGAGCAACAACTTTCACTCCTTCATCAGGACGAGGATCCGGAGGGACAAGAGGAGGACCACCGCCCATTACCATTGCATACTTGATGGAGAAACATGAAGTTCTGGCTAAGACTCAAACGGATATGGCCGCAACTCAGAAATAGGTACTCACTTTCCTCAAAACTTTGATTGAACGATTACCACAAGGTTCACGACAACCCGGGGGAGACGTTTCCATCCTGTCCCACACGGATGAGGAAACTCAATTTCTCCTGAACGCCCAAGAGAAAGGAACCAACCGTCCAACTTCATCACACGCGAGGATCTGGAACGAATTCTCTAAAATCGAGGTAAGGGGGACCGAACGGATGTACACCAACATCAGCCGCCGTACCCTCAAGATGTGCAACGAATTCCTTTTCCCAGAGGTTACACCTCTCCCCAATTCTCCCTCTATGATGGTACCGGTAATGCTCGTGAACACATCTCTCGATTCTTAGAATATTTGGGGGATCATGAATACAATCATGTTCTCCGCCTAAAATAATTTTCAAAGACCCTTACGGGAAGGGCGTACACCTGGTACCACAACATCGCACCTAACAGCATATCCAATTGGAACGAGATGGTCAGTGTTTTCTACAGAAAGTATTTCTTCGTATCTGAATAGATCAACTTTTCAGATCTGGGAAGAATTCTTTAGCGGAACAACGAGCATCCCAACGACTTCATTAAGAGGTTCAGAACCCAAACACTGGATTTTCATGACCCGAATGTCACCGAACGACAATTTGTGGAGTTGTGCATCAATGGGATGATACCCATATACCGCGCTCTATTAGACAATTTGGGCTTTCAAACATTCTCTGAAATTCATGAAGCTGCCAAACTTTCAGCAACAACCACACCAGCATTGCTAGAATGAACTAGTGTTGTTCGAAATAAAGATTCACGTGAAAGTCGAGGAAGCAGGAGTCTCACGAACAAGCAATACAACACTGGTCTTTCTGTAAGTGTAGTAGGTGGAGGAGAAAAAATGAAAGCTTCAGCGACGGAACAACAAACCAAGCGGGCATCCCTGGCACACAAGACTTCGTCTCGGAATAAAGAGGACAAAACTCCTTCACAAGACACCAAAGATACATGTTTTCCTCTCCCCATGAATGAAGTGATAGAACTCTTAGAAGCGTGGATCCAAGATGATGATATCAAGATGCCTCCTATCAGACGTCCTCCAACTGAGAAATACATGGTGGATACCAAATACTGCTGCTACCATAGATTCGTTCACCATACAACCAAAGATTGTAACAGGATGAAACAAATTTTCTGGGAAAAGATAGAGACAGGAGAACTCCAACTTGGAAATGAAGGTGTTCATAGAGATCCTCTTCCTATCAGGAATTGTATGATTTCTGGGGATTCTGTTCGCAAGACTGTACAATCTATGATGGAGCACTTGTGTGAAATCTTGTATTTCTCCAAGGGACAGCATCAAGACATATTTACGGATCTCAACTGCGTTGTATCAGGCAGGCGTTTGTATCCAGAAACAGTCCAGGAACCCCCGTCTTTCCTGAGAGATGGGATCAAAGGAAACTGGGGACTCCTAACCGTCACTCATTTGAGAGACGTTGATTTCGATAGCGTGTTAATTGATACGGCCTCTGAATTTAACATCATTACTGTCAATACCTTGAGAGCAGCAAAGATTCCGAAGCAGGAGGCTACTCGTCACCCAACTGTGGTTAAGGATCCAGAAGGAGAACTCAGAGATTCATATGGATACATTGATCTTGAAGTCAAATTGGGTGATGCCTCGACACAAGCAAAGTTATACATAGTCAAAGATCATCCCAACTATGACATGATTCTATAACGCCCTTGGATGCACGACAACAAGGCAATGATAGGGGTCTGTCCTCTACCGGCTTCGATACCTAAAAGAATATCCAACTGGACCTGACGACTGTTTTTTGCCGCACCAACAACTGGCCAATGTGACACAACTTCCCGGAGAGAGCCTGTCAGCATACGTTGAAAGGTTCTGATCTCAAGTAAGTCTCATCACGCAAACCTCTTTATAACAAACCGCCCCTCATTCTGATAATTCCTGGGGACTGGCTCTAGCCAAAAAACCAACCTTGGCTAAGAGATGCGAATAGGAGGCTGGCCCCTTTAAACAGTTTATCAGGATTCTAAAAGATATCTCGATCAAAGACGACAAAACTAAGACCTTGATGTCAATACACCCAAACCCATTCGGAATTGGAGACCTAGTAACGAAGACAACCGCATTCAAGGTCGGAAGCATTACGGTGAAAATGGCTACCTCACCTAATTCACCCACCAAGAAGGAGGATGAACCGTACCTGGTAGCATATGTCATCCTAGGAGGCTACTACAAACTCATCAACGCTGACAAGCTAGAAGGCGTAACAATTCACTCGCGGTGGCTCAAACCCTACCATACTTAAGACGTTGTGCTATCACTTTCCAGCATCCAACAAGCTTTAAAACGCTATGCTACTTCCTCCGGCATGTTTCCCTTTGCAATGTCTCATTATATTTGTAATTCCTTTAGAATATGAATGCAATACTTGCATTCATGATTAGGTTTTCAATTTTCAATTTTCAAATTAATTAAAGTGTTATTTCCATCTGAGAACCTCTTTACCCTAAAGACAAAAAGTTCAGCATAAATCAACCCACTAGAGTAGGTCAGGAAAGAAACCCTAAGCAAAAAAAAAACATCCTGAAAAGAGTTGAGGGGAAGGATATGCGCGGGAAGGGAAGAAGCTTTGAGCCGCTCACCCCAACAAGGACATGAAGATCTTGCGTCGGGAACACAGGTCCGTGGTATTCCATTATGGCATTATTTCTTTTATGTCAAAGAATTACATACATGTGAAGGTGCACCCTTGCGCCTGAGAAGGTTCAGTTGTAGTCTTAACAAAAGATTATAACGTAAAAAAACCTTTATTCAAACAATCAAATAATGGAAGAAAACCTTAAACTCATCTGCAACTGAGTACAAGGAAGGTGTTCACAAATTACGGAATATACTGGAAAGAGAAAAAGAAGTAAAGAGGTTTCAACCGTCAAGAGGGTCGACCGCGCTTGCACCGACATAAGGTTCTGCTTCAACGCCATCGCCTATTGATGATCCTCCCTTCGGATCTACCTCAGCCTCTGCATCAGATGCTTTCCGCAACGACACACTCCGTCCAAATATCATCAGCAGGAGCGTCAAAGGCCACAATAGCATTGGGAGTCGCGCTGACTGCTTTCAAACACTCAGGTTCGTCAGTTTCAGAATCAAGAATTATCACACCGTCCTGGATTGGGTAATCGCACTTATTTTCACTTGGAGGTTGTTTATGCTCAACCCTCCGCCTCTTCAACCGCGATGCAAATCTCTCTGCCCTTGTTCTTACTAGTGCTTGAAATGCTTCCTCACGCCTCCACCGCTCTTCCATGTCAATCGCAGCTGAAAGTGCACAGATGCGTCCTCTGGAAATACGCAGGTGCAAAATAGACATCCCATGTATAGCACGACCAACTTCACTAAGTGGAAGATTGATCTTAGCCATTACTTCTTCGTGCGCATGGGTTTCGGGCTTATCAACTTCGAAGCTTCTTTCTGGAGAGGCAATAGGATGGTCGTCCACCGCCTCCATGATAAAATGCAAAGAAGAAGAAGTTATTAAAAAAATCAATCAGTCAATCAGAAGATCATATAAGTGTGGAGCATTACCTGAGATATAGAAGGAACAACTACGTGAGATGATTCTTTATAATCTCGCAAGTCGAAATAATCCCAGGATAAAAGAAGTATTTACTTACCACTTATGAAGGCTACTATTTCGGGATAGCAATCAACGATGCTTATCGCATAGTCTAAGGAAAACTACCGTATGATGAAAGGGAGTACACCTGACTCGAGGAAGGGACCGAGCTCTGCCCATATATGTACGAAAGGAACCAAAGAGACTCACCGAATCAAGTCCTTCTTCCTTCACAACCCTAACCAGGACTCCTAGGACAACGCCTGACGAGGTAGACCTATCCGGTAAATATACATTCACTTTGGATTGGTTATTTCAGTGTACAAATTTTTCACCATCTCATACCTACCCCACAATAGTGTAACCATTATGTGCTAGGCAGGGGACTTAATGTTGATGGTGGATTTTCATTTAAAGGTAAAATTGTAAAACCTAAAAATTATACGCTAACATCTTGTAAAAGATAAGGCCATTAATAAGTGATGGATACTCCTTCACTTTATTAATTCACCTAGAATGGAGCATGTGGAAACAATCCCATTTTGTGAATAAAATACACGAAATTCATCCAGGTTGGAGCATGTAGAAACAATCCCATATACCCTGTGAATTTACAGCATTATTAATTAATGCTCAACCAGCCTTGTATTTCATGTACTCATTATCAGTGCGGAATGATGACTGAGTGTTGTTCCCAGCAGAGCAACACGAATCTCCAAGCATTATAATGAAACATGTACGAAATACCCGTACATGCTGCAACTCTCGGTGTGTTATACTAGCCCGATTGAGCCACTTTCGGTGTGTTATACTAGCCCGATTGAGCGTCCGAACTGACCGTATCAGTCTGGATATGATCACGCCCATCCAACTCCACCAGGATGATTGGATGGCCTAGATCGATTCCATAACCCCCAAGCAGGTATGGAATATCCGATGCCGAACCAATGCGGGCCCCGCATGGTCAGCCTCCCCAAGAGATTGGCCTAGCTTTCCAAAAACGTCCAAACCATAGCGGGATGGACGGAAAACCCTAAATTATGGTTTGCGGCACATTATATGTGTCGCAAAATAGTCTCAACCATCCATCTTCGCAGGTATAGATGGAAGGTGTAGATGTAGATTCAGAGGTCCCAGAGCATGTAAAAACAACCATTGTGGGCCTACCCGCATACCTGACTGATCGGTCAGGACCAACTATAGTTGGTCACCTCAATTCGAACGCCCAAAAACTGGGTGTGACACACGGTAGGCAATACCCTAACTAGGGTTTGTCTTGCGATCACGAACGTCCATCTTCTCCGGGGCGGATGGAGGGTCCCGGAATAGGCTAAACAGGTCCGGTAAGTATCAACATGATCACTGATGGCCCACCTATATCCACACCCAACCTGTCAAGACCGAACTTGGCTATATGTCTCGATTCGCGCGCCCAAAACAAGTGTGATCGTACCTCCAAAGATGCAAACTAATCTTGACCACTCGATTTCACCGGACAAATTGAGTGGCTTAGATCATGTTTTGAGGGATGTCAGGGTATGGACGTGAACTCCAGCCTACCACCTACACGCTGGGTCAATTGTCCAAGACCGACCAAGCCTGGTCGTCTTGGAATGCGCGCATAAAGATGGCATGAGGAGCGGCTTTTGCGGCACCAGTTTTCTGTCGCAAATTGATCTCAACCACACAACTTCTCCGGACGAATTGAGTGGCCCAGATTACACTTTCGTGAGACAATGAGGTATGGACGCCTACACCGTCATGTCGTCTACAGCATTCACGATCGGCATAGCCAAAATTGCGTCCCAAGCTTGGATTCGACCAAGCTGAAAAGTGATGCTTGTGCACCTTTTCATAAACCCTAATTCCATCAACGGTCGCAGATGAGTGTCTCAAAGATCATATCGTCCGTCCAACTTCACCGGCTTGGCTGTACAGCCCTGGTCAGGAGTTAATTGGTCAGTGCAGAGTCATGGTGATCACCATACGTCACTCTACCACACCATGTGGTCGGTCAAGGGAGGGTTTGCATGCGCAACTTCCAAACCATCGCATGAAGTAGGCTGTATATGAGGTTTTGAGACGCTCAAACAACGATGCTTCATACATGCTGAATATACTCGATGAGGTACCTGCATAGTATACACACGATACTTCACAAGTATCGACTTCCTGAATAACGCAGTTATTCAATCTAGCACTACATGCTATTTTTTGTGGGTCCCATGATCCGCACGTTCAAGACATCAATCATGTCACATACTGGGGTATTGGTCTGGAGGTTTACAACGTGAAGCGTACAACGCGCCATCACAAGAACGTGTCAGGAAGTCATAGACGGATAGTGATAATGGGAGAAGTGGGCAAGCCTGGTCGTGTGACACCAACACACTACTTCACTACTCCATCACTCCACTTTCTCCACTTCCCACGAGATATGAAGGTTAGGCTAAAAGACTTGTATAAATAGGTTCTCCGCCCTATTTTTCAAAAAAAAAAAATACGAAATAGCAGAGGCAAGTGTTGATATAATCGTATTCAAATACCAGAACTGATATCTTACATCTTGCAAGCCAGTTCAGCTTTCTGATACAATTCATACATAGCCAACACCTTCACAATCTCAACACCTTCTTCGCTTCCCTCCCTAAGATCAACCCCATCTCCTTCACTTTGTGACCGAAACAAGTCTGGAACGGCCATTTCTTGGTTTAGGCCGGACTTGCACAGATTGATCTCTCGAATCTACAAGCACTCACCGCGCAGTGCATTTGTTTAAGGTTTAGATTCATTCCTAATCCACACACCCCCAAATTACCAAAAACAGCAGGAATAATTTTCACCCATAAACATCTATAAATACCTAAGTTCGCATTTCTATCAAACTATCCTAAGAGCCAGGCAAACTTCATCTTTTTGTTGTTTCTGGTGGAGCCATCTAATAAGATAGGAAAGTACCCTAATTAGGAGAAATCTCTTATGAACGCTCGTTTTAAGACTTCTGTGGGATCAAGAATCTCTACGAGTACCGTTAGTGGGAAACTAAATAATTGTAGTGTTATTAGTTTTCGATTTATTTGTTTGAATAACGCTTGTTGAAACTTTGATTGAACCTAGTTTGTTTATTCTTGAGAATCTTCTATTCTAATATAAGATTCACTCAAACTAGATCGAAGTATCGATGGGATCTTTAGAACTATTTGTATATCTAAAGATATCTTGTGATAATTTATTGTTAACAGACTCCATTCTGTGTGTGATTGATTACAAGAGATTCAAGTGGTGTTATGCTGGTTTTAATTGAAGATTAAAGAAGATTTGAAGATGAAGAAGATTTCTTATTGTTTCTCATATCTTTGTGTGTTGCACAAACCTTGATCGGCTGGGATCCAACTAAAATCAGATTTATTCAATTGATTAGTTACTTGAGATTGGTAACACCTAATAGTTCTCTTGAGATCTATTTTGATTATTACAAATCTGAATCTTATTACTTAGGTAATAGAGATTGGATTGATCTAACCAGGAAAAGGAGTTTATTAGTTTAAACGGAAGAGCCTTTGCACATGACTTGAGATATCTTATCTTAAAGAATCAATAAAGTTGTTACTAAATAGATTTGTTGTTCCTTTACTGTTTGGAATACGATCCAAAGGATTGTTCCAGTGCGTGCACTCATCGAAGTCGAAAGCGCAAGGATACCGACGAAACTAAGTGAACTAGGGGTAGTTGCTTGGTCTCAACTATATGAAGTTGGTTTAGATTTCGTATAGCGGCTTAATTCTGAGAGTATTCAATTATGGACTAGGTACCGGTTTTTTTTTTTTGCATTTGCGGTTTCCTCGTTAACAAAATCTTGCTGTGTCATTTAATTTACCTTTCCGCAATTACAATTATTTTTATTATAATTTAAAGTAGATTACACAAACGTTAACTCCATACATGCTTGATAGTGATCCGATAGAGTTTGGTTAAGTCCGAACCTATGATCAAGTATCATACTTCGTTGTTGTATTGTCTCGATCTTGTATCCATAGACAATCACACGAAGTGTGAAATAATCTGTAGTATTGTCTCAACTCAGTCTATAGACAATCACTTTCGGTAGAAGACTTATAGGTGTATAAATAAAATATTGTGGTATATTTGGGTACCCTCATCTTTTCAGGGGAAAACCAAAGCTTTCTTCTGAGATGAAATAATTTCCAAATTATATAATATGGAATGTAACCCAGAGCCAATAAACTTAATTCATCATGAACTATAAAAGTAAATGCATTTAAAAAAAATGTATATAATGGTTCTTGGACGAAGGAAATTAAACAGTGAATCTGAAACCCTAAGAGACTGAATCGAGTCATACGACCCATACCCGTATTTTTTATTGAAATATAACATGAAACATAATAGAGATTCATTATCTTGAAATATGAATTGTAACTAGGAGTCAATAACTTATTTCATCATGAATTTCCAAAGTATAAATGAATTTGGAAATAATAAAGTTAAACTTATACAGTGGTTTTTGGCTGAACCAAATTAATCAGTGAATCTAAAACACCGAGAGACTGAATCGAGTCATATAACTCATACCCGTATTTTTGCCGTCAAATTTGAAATTTAAATGAAAGATTTGAAGGAATCAATAAATCAAGAAAGGAAAATTGAAACTTGTTTTACTTTGTTAGGTGTCCAAAATATGGATTGTGAGTAATACCTTATAACATCGTGTTAGAGAACTACTCGGTCAAACTCGCATGCATTGCTATCTCAAGCATGTTTGTCAATCTTAGTGATCAAAACTATAAAGTCTTGATTTCTAGTCTACTATAGCTAAGGTCTCGGACTAGGATAGAAAGTGTAGTTGAGATCAAGAACTTCATGGCGATCATCATACAAGATGAAGGACTACTCAAGGAACCAGTGGATCTTCATCGACTAAAAGGTATGCGGAGACTTGAACTTATCTATCACTTAAAATTCTATCTACTCTATCTCCTATCTTGAGACAAAAGTCGTTTTACTATATAGACTAAGAATATGCACATATGCCATTTCGAGCTGAGTATATCTCGCTTATCTATTTCTCGAAATGGGTGTTGGTAAAGCTTTCGCTTTAGACAAGTTCATATTTTCCTAGTGACGAAAGTCATGTTATGTTTCAATCACTTTGGAAATTGACCTGACGAAAACTAGTTTGTAAATAACAACTATATGACGTCCTACGAGAATGTTTAAATGATTGAAATGAGAGTTTAGACTATATAACCATTGTGGGATATAAACATTAGTGTGGCAACACATATATGTATAAGTCCTTAACACTTGAACCGAAGTTTGTGAACTTTGTTGATCAAGTGGAACCGGAACGTGAGCAGCAACTCAGTCCGCTAACCCAGTCCGTGAACTGGCGTAAGTTCTCGAACCTGAGAATATTTGCTGAAGTTGAAGCTCAGGTGCAGTCTGCGAACCTAGTCTGCGAACTGACGGAAGTTCTCATCCCGATAAATTCTGCTGGAGTTTATTAACTTCAACCGGTTAGATTGAGTATGCGAACTCAAGAGGTTATGTCGGAAAACGGTGTTCGTGAACTTATCTTAAATTACTAAGGAATGCTTTTGAAAACCGTGGCTTTATAGGTCATGAAATGATTCAAGTGAATCACATCGTTTTTGATTCAATTGTGTCTCTTGTAATACTTGAGATCTCATAACAATTGAACAACTCTCTAACTAGTTCATTTGAGTCATTTGGACTAGTTATGGTGAAGAAGAATATGGTTGATATGAAAGTTATAATTTGGCTAACCATTTGGTTGACTAATATTGAACCAACCATTGTACACGTTTGGGTACGGTTACACGAACTCAAAACGTCAAGTACATGTGTGTATGGCAAGCTAAGTTTTCGATCTAACAGTTGAGAGATATTAGCTTGTATCTAATCAGGTTTTCATCTAACGGTGAATATTTAATGCTTTGTTGCTAAGCTAACATTGATTGCAAACCCTGATTTGAAAGATTATATAAGGGAGAACACTATCAACTGGGAAACCTTATCCCAACACATTCTGTGTGATACTAGTTTGCTAAAGTTAGAGTCGATTCTCCTTTAACCTTTGGTTTTCTTCTTCTAAAACCAGGTTAACGACTTAAAGACTTCATTTGGATTGTGAAGCCAGACTGATGCTACTTTTCTTGTAGTTGTGTGATCTGATGTTGTTGTTTCTATCGTACGAGTATAATTGTAATAATTGGCTTGAGATTTCGATCTCCGATAGGCAAGATAAATGTAGTCTCAAACATCTTCGTCTCATTGTTTGTGATTCCTCAATAATCTTCTTCGCTGCGTCGATTAAGTTTATTGTGAGGTGATTGAAGAAACGAAATGTTCTTAGGAATATAAGTCTGGTTTTATCGATTGGTTCCTATTCACCTTGATTTATCAAAGGACAGAACAAAACTCATAGGTTTATTCGTGGGAGACGAATTTATCTATTACCTGTAGACTTTTATGTGTGAGACAGATTTGTTTGCTAAAGTCTTTGACTTTGGGTCGTAGCAACTCTTGGTTATGGGTGAGTTCAGCTAAGGGAATCAAGTGCGCAGTATCCTGCTGGGATCAGAGGCGTGGGAGCATAACTGTACCTTGGATCAGTGTGAGATTGGTTGGGGTTCAACTAAAGTCCAGACCGAAGTGAATTTGGAGTAGGCTAGTGTCTGTAGCGGCTTAATACAGTGTATGTTTAATCTGGACTAGGTCCCGAGGTTTTTCTGCATTTGCGGTTTCCTCGTTAATAAAATTCTGGTGTCTGTGTTATTTATATTCCGTATTATATTTTGTTATATAATTAAAATAATACAGGTTGTGCGTTGTTCAATCGATTAGAATATCCGACCTTATTGGTTGTTGATTTAAATCGATTGACACTTGGATATTGTTCTTTGGTACCATCCAAGTTATCTCTCTTTGATTAGTCTCGCGAATCATATTATCCTGAGTAAATCAAATCGAGAGATTGAGATAATAACTCCTTGAGTATTTTCTATTGATTGAGTCTTGTTTATTCTCTAGAAAACAACTCAGAGTTGTCCATACAGATTGCTAATCGAAATATTGGGTGAGTTTGTTAGACCCCCGCATTTTTAATTGGTATCAGAGCAGGAAAACACGTTAAAGTCCTTACAAGTATGTGTTTGTAGCGATTTGACTCTATGGACAGATGTGTTATCTCAATAAACGTACCACCAGTCTTCGATGGCTCTAACTACTTATGGTGGAAAACTGCTATGCGATCTTTTCTTCAAGCACGTGATTTTCAATCATGGGTATATGTTGTTAATGGTTATGATCCTCCCGTTGCTGCAGAAGGAGAAAATGTTTCAAAGAATATTGTTGAATATAATCCTGCAGAGAGTCTTGCTGCAAAGCAAAACTCTAACGGTTTGAATGCGATCATACATGCCATTACCCCAAATCTTCAACACCATGTGTCTAATTGCACTAAGTCACAAGAAGCTTGGGATATCTTAGCAACCGTATTCGAAAGAAACTCTAGTGAAAAGGATAGAACATTAATTCCGATTAGGAAAACCTTCGTATGGCAGATGGAGAAACATTTGATGAGTTTAATCACAAAGTGTCTGAAATTGTTAATGCATCTTTTGCATTGGGTAAGACTATTCCTGAAAAGGACATTGTGATAAAAATTCTCAGATCAGTGCCATCTAGATACGATGCTAAGAAGCATGCCATCGTCGAGGGAAATAACCTAAATACTCTCTCTAGAAACACGCTGATTGGTAAGCTTATGATCTTTGATCACGAACTTTCATCCAAGGCTAAGGATGTTGCGTTCAAAGCACTAAAGGACACTAAATTACTTGATAAAAGTAAAAAAGTGTATATCTATGAAGATGATCACTCTGAGATAGATTCATCGGATGAAGATCTTGACAAATCGGTCTCGATGATCACAAGACAGTTTAGGGATCTTCTTTTGAAGAAAAGTAAACGATTCTCCAGAGATTATCCTAAGGCATCAGTCAAACCTCATAATCATGTTCCTCCTAAAAACAAGGATATTGATGAAACTGATGATGAGGATATGCCTCAATGCTTTAAGTGTAAAGGATTTGGTCATTTTGCAAACGAGTGTCCTAATCGGAGAAAATACACTGGGAACAAAGGTCTTGCTGCAACTCTTGATGAAATGTCTGATGACTATGATTCAAATGAAGATGAGAAATCAAGTGTTGCACTTCTTCGTGAAAATATTGATTTTGATAATTGTAGCAATACACATATCAATTTTGATATTCTTTCAGAATATAATCCAACCATTCTGGAAGAAAACGTTGACCATTTTCTTGGAAACACTGTTTATAATATCTCAGGATCCACTATGTGCCTAACCGCTTGCACAATTCAGAAGCCTGATTATTATCTAAGTGTGACGTGCTCATATTGTTCATTAAAAAGTCACTCTCAAGATGTTACAAGTTCAAACACAAGCAAAGACACATCAACAAAGAGCAAATCATCTAGCAAGAAAGCTCAAACTTGCTCAGAATACCGCAGAGGTATGTAAGATTTTATCTTCGTCTAAGAAGTTAGTTTCCAAGGAAAAACCAAGACCATTTGAAAAGAAAATATGGTAAAATCGTTTTGATAGATAGATGTCTATGGATTCCTCTTAAGAGGAAATTTGTGGACAAATTGTTGTTCACCATAGCACAACTTAATTGTGTTGTGTCTAAAATCTTGTCTCATGTGCCTGATCAAAAGAGACAATGATTTTGTACCTCTCAGGCTTTAAGAAAAGTTTAATTCTTCTTTTCTTAGTTTTGTCTTATTTTTGTCTATCAAACAAAAGAAAAAGGGTACTATCGACAATTCTGCTCTTTATAGGGATAAGAGTTGATCGTCCACGAACCTATTTTAGGTTTCAAACCCTATATTCCTTTTCCTTCTCTAAAATCTCTCTTTATCCTAAGACTACTTGTTGAGCTAATTGTGAATTCCTCTCACAAAAAAAAAACATTCGTTGATGGATGCCCAAGAATGATGTCTTACGATGGAAAAGAAGGTAATGTGATTGTTAAGCCATCAATCATGAAGGAAAAAGAAAATCTCCATTGCCTCCAACCTTAAAATAAAAAATAAGGAATACGAGGAAGCCAAGAGTTATTCCTTCAAATTCTCAGAAGTTTTCAGATAATCTTGAAGTGTTGAAGGAGCTGCGAAAGGAGATTCAACAAATAAAAGATTTTATGTATAAGACTGATGAGATTCAGAAGGACCTGGTTCGACAACAGCAACCAAGAAGGTTCATCGATATAAACTCCTTTCTTAATGAACCCAATGTTCCAATGGCTGTTGACGACAAGGAGTTCGGAGACGATACTGAATTCTTTAAAGATCTTAATATCTTGTAAATCTTCTATGTTTTCTGTTTTATTTAGAAGAATAACTAGTGTTTTGGAATAGCAATGATAATGACTTCATAGCTATATCCAATGATTTCATCTTCTTGTTTTTAGATTTATTGGTTTTAATTCTATATTGGTTTAGAAGATGATAGTTGCAGTATTAATCCTTTTGATTTTATATATTGCAATATTTTGATGGGATTTGTATGTTTACGTCCGTGAACTTGATTATCCCATACTTTGTCAAAAGTAAATACGTTCACATATTGGTATGCAAATATTGATAAAGGAATGAATGGACTTTTGGCAAAACACAAAGTTAAGCCTATATTGTCAATTATTGATGTAAGATAGGTTAAAATCTTTGGTGATTCAAGGATAAAGTCTATTATGTCACTTTGTGATGGAAAAATAGAATAAATCCTTGCTTTGTGATCCACGGTATAGAGCTTAATTGTTCCATATTATTATGTATTACCGTGAAGGTTCCATCTTGTATCTTATGTTGAGCACGATACGACTAAGTCGATTTCTTATTGGCATGGTTGGTTGTTCCATAAAGATGCAAAAAGTTGAGCATTAAGAACTAATTTAATCAACTTGTGTGGTTATTTAGTTTGTATTCCATGAGTTCTCTCATGCTGAGTACATGTACGGTTAAGGTTGTCATTTTCTATGATAATCTTAGTCGGGGTTCCATAATCTCTTATGTTGAGCCCAAATGAACTAAATCAATCATCTTGTGTGATTATTTAGTTAGAACTCCATAGATTTTTCTCATGTCGAGTGTGGACAATTGAATTGATTACTTTTTTATTAGTTTAATTGTGTAATCCGGTTAGAATATTTATGGGTTCTCTTGTGAATAATCTAATCGATGATTTAAGTCTCCATAAGTTCACCTGTGTTGAGCATATTTAGTCAAATTAATCTTTGTTCGCTTTGGTTAATATGATTGAATATTTTGGATTCCAAATTCATACTTGTATGCAATTTGTTGAGTCTAAAGAAATCCTTATTTTCTCTTGAATTTAAGGTCGCTCTTGTTGTTCCTTTGGGAATGACATCTTATGGGGGAGAGTTCTTTTGAACTTGTGCTTAATTTCCAAATCTTTGTGGGGAGTGCGGCTGTGGAATTTTTAGGGGTTATCTTGTATCTTTATAAACTCCTTGATGAATGCATTTAGCCTCGGCTTTATGATTGCATCTAAACAAGATGATAGAACATTTACCTTTGGTCATGAAATGTCTCTTACGGAAATTTCATTAGGATCCCGTTCTTGTACCTTTGCCAATTTTATTGACAAAAAGGGGGAGAATTAATTGTAGTTCACACTACAAATACATATGGTTTTCGGATCATTATGTAAGGGGGAGTGGTTTCCATGTGAGATGGAGTATTGACTAAGGGGGAGTGAAGTATCACCATAGTATTGTTGTTGAAGTTGTGATGCAATTGGACTTTGACGATGTGTAATAATACTATGATACTGTATAACAATGATTGAGAACTAATGCTTTTCTCATTGTTATAGGTACGTATTTTCAACAACGATGATACTAAACTTACAACCTTTGGGATCATTGGACTACTTGGAAGTGACGAAGATTTCGAGTATTGTTGAAGATTAGGCATGTGGAATATGAGCTACAAAGTTTATTTATATAATTTTTGTATTCCATATGTATTAATAGTTTTGCCACTAAAATTGGCAAAGGGGAGATTGTTAGAGCACTGCTCGGTCAAACTCGCATGCGTTGCTATCTCAAGCATGTTTGTCAATCTTAGTGATCAAAACTATAAAGTCTTGATTTCTAGTCTACTATAGCTAAGGTCTCGGACTAGGATAGAAAGTGTAGCTGAGCTCAAGAACTCCATGGCAATCATGATACAAGATGAAGGACTACTCAAGGAACCAGTGTATCTTCATTGACTAAAAGGTATATGGAGACTTGAATTTATCTATCACTCAAACGTCTATTTACTCTATCTCCTATCTTGATACAAAAGTCGTTTTACTATATAAACTAAGAATATGCATATGTGATATTTCGAGCTGAGTATATCTCGCTTATCTATTTCTCGAAATGGGTGTTGTTAAATCTTTCCCTTTAGCCAAGTTCATCTTTGCCTAGTGACGAAAGTCATGTTATGTTTCAATCACTTTGGAAATTTCTCTGACGAAAACTAGTTTGTGAATAACAACTATATGACGTCCTCTGAGAATGTTTCAATGATTAAAATGACAGTTTAGACTATATAACCATTGTGGGATATAAACATTGTTGTGGCAACACATATATGTATAAGTCCTTAACACTTGAACCGAAGTTTGCGAACTTTGTTAATCAAGTGGAACCGGAACGTGAGCAGCAACTCAGTCTGCGAACTGGCGTAAGTTCTCGAACCCTAGAATATCTGCTGAAGTTGAAGCTCAGGTGCATTCCGCGAACTGACGGAAGTTCTCATCCCGAGAAATTTTGCTGGAGTTTATTAACTTTAACTGGTTAGCCTGAGTCCGCGAACTCAAGAGGTTATGTCTGAAACGGTGTTCGTGAACTTATCTTAAATTACTAAGGAATGCTTTTGCAAACCGTGGCTTTATAGTTCATGAAATGATTCAAATGAATCACATCGTTTTTTGTTCAATTGTATCTCTTGTAATACTTTAGATCTCATAGCAATTGAACAACTCTCTAACTAGTTCATTTGAGTCATTTGGATTAGTTATGGTGAAGAAGAATATGGTTAATATTAAATTTATAATTTGGCTAACCATTTGGTTGACTAATATTGAACCAACCATTGTACACGTTTGGGTACGGCTACACGAACTCAAAACGTCAAGTACATGTGTGTATGGCAAGCTAAGTTTTCGATCTAACAGTTGAGAGATATTAGCTTGTATCTAATCAGGTTTTCATCTAACGGTGAATATTTAATGCTTTGTTGCTAAGCTAACATTGATTGCAAACCCTGATTTGAAAGATTATATAAGGGAGAACACTATCAACTGGGAAACCTTATCCCAACACATTCTGTGTGATACTAGTTTGCTAAAGCTAGAGTCGATTCTCCTTTAACCTTTGGTTTTCTTCTTCTAAAACCAGGTTAACGACTTAAAGACTTCATTTGGATTGTGAAGCCAGACTGATGCTACTTTTCTTGTAGTTGTGTGATCTGATGTTGTTGTTTCTATCGCATTTGAGTATAATTGTAATAATTGGCTTGAGATTTCGATCTCCGATAGGCAAGATAAATGTAGTCTCAAACATCTTCGTCTCATTGTTTGTGATTCCTCAATAATCTTCTTCGCTGCGTCGATTAAGTTTATTGTGAGGTGATTGAAGAAACTGAGCTATTCTTCGGGAATATAAGTCTGGTTTTATCGATTGGTTCCTATTCACCTTGATTTATCAAAGGACAGAACAAAACTCATAGGTTTATTCGTGGGAGACGAATTTATCTATTACCTGTAGACTTTTATGTGTGAGACAAATTTGTTTGCTAAAGTCTTTGACTTTGGGTCGTAGCAACTCTTGGTTATGGGTGAGTTCAGCTAAGGGAATCAAGTGCGCAGTATCCTGCTGGGATCAGAGGCGTGGGAGCATAACTGTACCTTGGATCAGTGTGAGATTGGTTGGGGTTCAACTACAGTCCAGACCGAAGTTAATTTGGAGTAGGCTAGTGTCTGTAGCGGCTTAATACAGTGTATGTTTAATCTTGACTAGGTCCCGGGGTTTTTCTGCATTTGCGGTTTCCTCGTTAACAAAATTCCGGTGTCTGTGTTATTTCTATTCCGCATTATATTTTGTTATATAATTGAAATAATACAGGTTGTGCGTTGTTCAATCGATTAGAATATCCGACCTTATTGGTTGTTGATTTAAATCGATTGACACTTGGATATTGGTCTTTGGTACCATCCAAGTTATATCTCTTTGATTAGGCTCGCGAATCATATTTTCTTGAGTAAATCAAATCGAGAGATTGAGATAATAACTCCTTGAGTATTTTCTATTGATTGAGTCTTGTTGATTCTCTAGAAAACAACTCGGAGTTGTCCATACAGATTGCTAATCGAAATATTGGGTGAGGTTGTTAGACCCCCGCATTTTCACATTGTTCATCACATCAAAATTCAAATGCTACGTCATAATCCATGTTTTACTGATAAATTTAAAAAATAATCATATATGAGATATGGAGGAAAAATGGAGTTATGTGGGAAAGCATGGAAGATGAAACTCAAATAGGAGGTGATTGAGTTTTCACTAGCGATTGATACTTCTTTTTCAACCATAGCCATTGATTTATCTTCTTCCTAGATAAACATAGCCTCTCTTTATCTTGCTTAACCTGTCCAAACTTTGTTTTGTATTCTAGATTTGTTCAGTTTAGTAATTAATAGATTTTTTGAGTTTCTTATATAGACCAACGAATACATGTATCAATAATTATTATATTACTTTATGGTTGTTATGGGAGACAACAAGTACCGAAATAACCGAAATCAACCGGAACTGGTTTAACACTATATTAGTGACACAAAAAGCAATTAGGAACCGACTTATGTTTGCCGTTTTTCAGGTATTATTGGCCCTTATCTAAAGGTTATCTAACTTTGATTTTGGATATACAATATTTGATAATATATCATTTTCTTAGTTAAATTTTGAATTGAAGTTAATAATAAAATATAAAAATTTATGTTAAGTTAAATTAGATTGAAACCAAAATAAACCAAAATATTGAACATTACATTATTTTTATTAAGAAATTAGTTTGTTTTAAAACAACTAATGTGTGGCCTGGGTTTTTGTCGGTTCCACTAATTTAGAATCTGGAACCATTAAAAACTAGATCCATTAACTTTAATAAATGATACGGGGTTTTGTGATAACCGAGCAAAATCAGACTCGTTGTTGGCCCCATTAGAGGTACTTTATTAAAGTGGGACTCTACGTTTCCTTACTTATAATACAAAAAATCAGCTAAAAGAATCATGGAAGCTGGAAAGAAAATCAAAGACTTATGTGACCAGAGGAAGAGTATCAAAAGAGGTTTGAGTGATTGCCAAAATTTTATCTTAATTAGGCTTATTCTAAAAAATGGGTCAACATCATAAAAAATTGAGGAACCATAAAATAAGTTAATACCCAATTGGAAAAAAAAAATATAAGATGTGTGGACACCATTACCTACATTGGTATCTAATGACCAAAAGGTTAAGTTTGAAAGCAGCAAGCCCAAATACATGTAATTGGATATTCTAAAAGGTGTATAACTTAACTATAGTGGTTGTAATACTCATGATTTGATAAGTATGATATACCATAAACTTACACTAACACCTTTTCAGAGAAATTAACTCCATAATTAAAAAGAATTCCGCAGTTAAGCATGTTCGGGCGAGAGCAATCCAGGAATATGTGAGCTTCTGGGAAAGTACTGTTGGATGACCACAACTATGCCCATTTAAACACCACATTACTGGATGAATATGTGCCTAAGTATGGACAATGATGGTGGGGGTTAGGTTATACAGTTAGAGCCTTTGTTGGTTGAACCAAAGGCACTGATATGTTGATCGTTGTTGTAACATGTCAAAAATAAATTACACTTTCTCACTACTCTAAGTATATTATGAAGCAAGGGAACGAAATGATCGTTCCCACAGAGAGGACACAGATTGTTATATGTTTCGATTTCCTATATAGATAATGGGGGACTTTCTGAATTTTAATAAATTAAACTAACAAACTAACAAACTAACATAGAAAAGTAAACAAACAAATCATAGATATGTGAAAGTATTGGTCAAGGATTTCGTTTTCAATTGTAAACAAATATTTGAATGAACGATTAGAACTTATATTTTATCTCATTATCATCAAAATCCCTAGAGTATCAAAAGAGCAAGTTACTCTGTTAATTTGCTAAAATCATCACACTTACATGTAAAACGATGCAAGTATGAATGCTACCATGATTATAACCCTACGCCTTGCGCTATTCAAGTTCAATTACCAAAGAGCATTAAGATTGGTGAAATAAATAATCAATGCAATTGAAATACATTGTGTAAACAATTCGAACAAAGGTAAATTTCTACATATGATTACAGTAGAAACTCCATATATTAATAACCTCTACATATTAATACAAAATGATAGTCCCGACTTATAAAATTTTACATTTATCAACCTCCATATATTAATAAACTCTATATATTAGTAATTTAGTGTGTTCCCAAGAGTATTAATATATGGAATTTCTATTGTACAAGAAAGTATCACTATAATCCGTAATCATATCATGCTACTCGTATTCAAGGTTATTGCTCAATGATTAATCCTAAATTAGCTATAGATATGGATGTGAGTTCAATGGAATGTGTGTGAAGAAAAAGTCTTCATCCACGTAGGATTCACACTCATTTTTCCTAAATTCTTTCTCCAAACCTAACCTCTTTAACTAGTATGTGGGTGACTCTGCACAAATTTAGATAGACATCCTTTTGATCAACCTCTTGTTTCAAAGGTTTCCCAAGAGGACTTGTAACCATCCTAGTCACCTTTATTGAAATTAAAAATAGATTTTAATACATCCAAAATGATTTTTATATTAAAATTTTACTAAACCTAAATCTAAAATTTCCCACAATTTTTTCTCCATGTTTGTTTTTGAACAAAAAGTTTTCTTCATTTTTTTTTTATCATCGAGAGCCATTAAATCATATTACCTCGAACAGATAAATCATACTAATAATGAGATCAATAGGGTAGGAGTTGTGCTGATTTCCCATGAAAGTCCTCAAAGTTGAAGTTTTGATTTTTCGTCCATGATAGCAGCTCAAAGATGATGGATCAAATTGGAATTTACGGCATCAATGTTAATATACAGATTTACATAAGACGACTTTGGGTATCCAGTAAGGAAAACTACCATGTATAGTCTAAACACATGTATGTATGTTAATTCATATTTTCTTTTTTCTGATCAGTATGTTTAATAGAAATTGTATTGTAAATCTTATCTAAGTATTGACACTAGAGTTTCATAAGTTTAACTAAACAACAACGATGGACTTTCCCGCGGCAGAAAGTAACATTTTTTTTTTCGATTAATAAAAATATCAAATAAAATATTCAATTTGAAAATCAGAGACATCTAGGCGAAGAATAGATAAAGATGCAGGTTCTGTTGGAAAATATCTTTTTTTTATTCCTTTTATTTAGGAAAATTTGTTCCCAAATATGATAAAGGATGTCTTACTATAATGCCACATATGAAGCTGACAAAGCTCTAAGGAAGTGTTAGTTTCAAGGAATGTCATAGTGAAAATAATATCTTAAATATTTATGGATGCATATCTTAGAAAATCTAGCTAAGTGATATTTATGGCTACAAACAAAAAAATGGTGTAATTATAGTTTCAAAAATCCTTAATTTAAACACAAATAAACATTGGCTTTATTATCAAGCTACCTTCCTTGGTCGAAAATTATAATAAATGCACTTTGCAACATCAAGTACTCATCCCATTACACGCTTGTATGATAAATTGTATATAGGGTCCCCTATCCACAAATGAAGACCGAAAAGTCTTTTAATAAAGAAGTTATTGACAAAACAAAACTTTCTAAGGGAAATTACTACTGGAATTTGCAGATTGAATATTTAAGTCAGCCAGATCGATTGGAAAAGGCGATTTTTTACTATAAGAAAATGCATTCGGCGTCAGAAGAAGACACGCGCTGAAATGGAGAGGGTACCAAGTACACCACAAATATTTTCGTTCAACAATCTATATGAACAAATCCCAATAAATTTTCAAATAGATCTAAACAATGATCCTTTAACAATATGTATGTAAAGTTTTTATCTTTGTCTTCCAAAATTAATATATCTAGACTTAAAATTCCATGAACCTGATTGTGTATAAGAGTTCTTGGATGATCTCATAAATCAATGTACAAGTTCAATCTGGTCGTATCCAAATCAAGAGGATCCGAATTCTAACAAGTATGAAACTTGTAACCTATCTTTCAAGATACGAATTCAACAAGAATGAGTCTTGTTTTTTATTTCAATTAATAAGGACTTAAACTATCAAAATAGTTTATGTACTACTTGTTTCCTGTTAAAAATATAAAACAACATAATGTGAAAAGGAAAAACACAATCAATCAGAAATTTTGTTAATGAGGAAAACTGTACACGTAGAAAAACCCTGGGAACTCGTCCATCTTTGCACACCAAACTTTGTTAAACCGCTACAGACACTAGCTTACTATCAGACTTCGGACTGGAGTGTAGTTGAGATCAAATTAACCTTCCAAGCAATTCATCTGCAGTCGTGTTCCTTACGTCTCTTGAACCTCGAAAGATTTTATACACTTGATTCCCTTAGATGACGTTTTCTTCAACCTTAGTGAGACTTTTAATACCAATATTCCTCTAACATATAAGCCTATTTTATTTCCCTTTTGAGTTTTAAATCTAGATTTGGAAATCTATTTGCACTAGACAAATTCCAGCAAACCTAACGAATCCGGAATACTTAAATTCAGTTAGCTGAGAAGTCTGGATTACTAACCACCTCTCAAGAACAATCCAAAAAAACAAATAAGAGTTAAGATATCTATCTCTAGGAATCACATAGTCTGATACGAAGAAAACTTTGTGATTTTTATCTATCTCGTTCCCGATATGAGATTACAAAAACCTCAAAAATCAGTAAGAACAAGATCCAGATACACGAACTATCAGGTAAAAGTTATTCAGACTGGGCTTCATGAATCCCTAGTGAATTCCTCACATTCGTAACCTAATTATGTTTCACGAAGGAAACCTAGGTTATATACATGATGACTCTAGCAAGCAACTAGAACACATAAGTGTCAGGGGTTAAGAAATCTTGTTGCATGAGTCTCTCTATGTATAAACTTTCAAGGCTCTAGGTATCTTTGAATTCAAGCTAACTTGAGATCCAAGCAAACACTTTCTCAGTTTAGGTAAAAGTCATATTAGTAATCCATGTAACCATGTGAAAAGTCCTCCTTGAAATTACACGAGAAAATATACACTACACCTATGATGCAAGGAATCATGGACTTACATCACGATATCTTTTTCTTTCTGATTCTGATTTTGGTGTTCGTATCATGGATATTGGTTCGCGTTTTATTGCATTTCCACTATTAAACTAATCCAATCCCGCAATAGATTGTGCACGGAAAAACAATCGACATTCTTTGGACCATCTTTCCGTTTATCATCTTGGGAAGACTCTCAACGATTGAGAGAATGAATTCAATTGTCCTTATCAAGTTGAGGGATGTATCTGATGATATATTTCGTTTGAAGTCCTTCCTATCTAAGTTAGACTGTATGAACCGCTGTGCTATCCTGAGTGACTCCAGGGTTCTGGAACCGAGTTCATGTTAGCAAGTATGTCGTTTGAACCTATAAGCGTAAGTTGTGTTCATTAACAATCAAGACTTAAACCATGATCCACAAACATATTTGTAAAAATATTTTATGGGCATATACTTACAGTCTGTAAACTCAGGCTCCTGGTGTACATGTACCCTAGCCATTTGCAAGCTTAGTGAAAAAGCGGGGGTCTAACAACCTCACCCAATATTTCGATTAGAAATATGTATGGACTAACTCTAATATACTTTTAAGAGAATCAACTAGACAGTCAGACTCAATCTTATTAAAACGTATATCAAAGAGTTAATATCTCTATCGATTTGATCTATGCTCAAGCAAATATAAATATGCGAGTCTTTATCAAATACAAGAGATATAAACTTGGACGATATCAAAAACCAATATCCAAGGATCAATCAATTTCAAATCAACAACCAAAGGTTGGATTTCACAATTGATCGATACAACGCACAACCTTTGATATTTCAATTATATAACAAAATATAATGCGGAATAGAAATAACACAGACACCATAAATTTTGTTAACGAGGAAACCGAAAATGCAGAAAAACCCCGAGAACTAGTCCAGATTGAACACCACACTGTATTAAGCCGCTACAGACACTAGCCTACTACAAACTAACTTCGGTCTGGACTGTAGTTGAACCCTAATCAATATCACACTGATTCAAGGTACAATTGTGCTCCTTATGTCTCTGATCCTAGCAGGATACTACGCACTTGATTTCCTTAGCTGATCTCACCCACAACCAAGAGTTGTTACGACCCAAAGTCGAAGACTTGAATAAACAAATCTGTATCACACAGAAAATTTTATGATAATAGATAAATCTGTCTCCCACAAATAAACCTACAAGTTTTGTTCCATCTTTTGATAAAATCAAGGTGAACATGAACCAATCAATAACTCGGATTTATATTCCAGAAGAACTGCATAGAATTATTGATCACCTCACAATAATCTAAATCGTATGGTAGCGAAAATATATATTGCGGAATCACAAACAATGAGACGAAGATGTTTGTGATTTCTTTTTATATTGTCATACCAGAGATATAATCTCAAGCCAATTATTCAATTGAACTTGTACGATAGAAAATGGAAAGATCAGAACACTCAACTATAAGAGAAGTAGTTTTGTCTGGCTTCACAATCCCAATAAATTCTTCAAGTCGTTAATCGACAGGGTATCGAGAATCAACCTACGATTAAAGGAGAATCGACTCTAGAAAAACCAACTAGTATCACACAAGAGGTATGGGGATTAGTTTTTCCAGTTACTAGACGTCTCCTTTATATAGTTTTCAAATCAGGGTTTGAAATCTAAGTTACCTTGGTAACAAAGCATTCAATATTCACCATTGGATGAAAAAACCTGATTTATCCAAGCTAATATCTTTCAACCATTAGATCGAAAGTTAGATTTCCACACACACAAATGAAATGTACTTTATTTAGTTTTGGGTAACCATACCTAAACGTGTACATTTGGTTGGTTCACGAATACTTAACCAATGGTTAGCCATATGAGCACTTTCATATCAACCATATTCATCTTTCTCGTAACTAGTTCAAATGACTCATAAGAACTAGTTCAAGAGTTGTTCAATTGCAAGGAAATCTTATATGACTACACAAGATACAATTGAAGCAAAATCGATTTGATTCACTTGAATCAATTCATGAACAATATAGCCACGGTTTGCAAAGATTGCATTTCTTATTGATTTATTGTTTAAGTTCATGAATAACTGATTTGAGAAATAACCAGCTTGGGTACGCATACAGGTATGCGTACTCTAGCTTTACCGGAATTGGGTTTGAAAAACCAGCAGAAATTTTCGGATGGAAAACTTTTGTGAGTACGTTTACCCGAAGGTGACTGGTTTGTAAGTTTGTAAACTCCAAACTCAGCATAAATTCACGGACGTGAACTTCCGCCAGTACACGTACGTGTACGCATACCCAACTTGTCTCCTTCACCAATACCGCATGCACACATATGCACGCACTTGGTTTCCGATACATGGACTTATACACTAATGTATGAACACACTATATATGCTTATATCCATAGGTGGTTACATAATCTCAACTCTATATTTCAATCATTGAAATATTCTTTTATAATGTTAATAGTCGTTAGACATAAAGAATCGACTATCTTCATCAAAGATATTCTCAAGATTGATACGTCATCATGACTTTCATCACGGATAAATATGAAATGTGGTTAAAGCAAAAGCTTACAAACACATATTTCAAGAAAAATATAGGCGAGTAAACTTGGCTCGAAATAGCAAATGTGTATGTATGAAAACTATCATACTTATACGACCGTTGTCTCAAGAGTAGGAGATAGATAGACTTTTGAGTGCTAGATAAGTTCAAGTCTCCACATACATTTTTTGTCGGATGAAGTTCCACCGGTTCCTTGAGTAGTTCTCCGTCTTCATAAGATAATCGCCATGGAGTCTGGAGCTCAACTATACTTAACTATCCTAGACCGAGACTTAGTCATAAGTAAACTAGAAATCAAGACATATAGTTTTGATCACTAATATTGACAAACATGATTGAGATAGCAACGCATGCGAGCAATGCTCTAACACTTAGATCCTGGGGGTATGCTTATTGGGTATCCATACCTACCCCATTCTTGAACTCAGATCAAAATGGTACGCGTATCGGGTATGCGTACGTACCTTGTGTCCATAATTCATTATGTTTTGAAAACCCTCTTTAAATAACTTGAAGCATTCCCAATTGCCATACATAATAAATATCATACTCGGGAAATTTCCTAATGATCAACTTGAAACAAAAATAATTCATACATTTTTAAGGATCTAAGAATATCGATTGCATGAATCATATTTCAAGAGATTTATCAAGATAAATTTGACTCAAAATTTATTCTTTGCAATATTAAATCTCTTAAAATCATACGACATAGTACCATAAGATAAAATGGTAAATTCTATGAGTAAATAGGATGGTTCAGTCTTCACACATCTCTTTGTCGATGAAGTTCTTCAAATATCTTCGTATGTTCTTTATCCTTCAATCTTCGAGGGTGTGATGTCTGATATTCAACTACCACACTCTAAGATACGGATATCCTCACATGGGTTACACCGTTATTTTCCTTTAAAGTAGTAAATTTCTTAATTTTTAAGGTTTTTTATTTTATTTTAAAGTCCATTCTCCTTTTCTTACCCTGTAAATCTCTTTATAAAAAATTATTTAATTTGTTATAATTGTTTTTCTAATAAAAATGATAGCTTCAGAATATTAGACAAACATTAAATAAAATAAACCCATGAAAAATTTGAGGAAAGAAAAACAATATGTATGATAATCCTAATCAAACTAAAGAAATATCTATCCCAAAAAGGTTATTTTTTCCAAGGTGCCACTTAAGATTCTCCCAGAGGAATTTCCCTAAAATAGTGAAACCTGATTCTTAAAGCCCGACTGGTAAGAATTTGTCTAAAATATAAAGACCACGTAGTAACATGTCTTGGTCTTTGGCATATTTCCCATCAACATAGACTCATTTTCAATTATTTTACAACAATATTTTTATCTTCCAGACAAGTCGTGCATACTCGTATCAATGTTTTTTTTAACCATTATAAGATCCTTCTAGGTTCTGTCATCTTTTTAATATGGATGTGTCCTTATTTTCCAAGATTCTCTTTGGAAAAGTTTATCTAACCTATCTTAGATCGTATTAAACAAAAAAAAAGTACCTAAAGAGGTAAGTCTCTATTTAGATGAGTATAGTTGAATTAGTTTGTTATATGATCTCATGATCCTTATTGTATTTTCATGTATATGAACGATCAAATTAAAAACAAATATTAAAGTTGATTGGTTTTATTTTTTATTTTGGTAGATTGATTTGGTAACTCGCAACGCTTCTGTTTCTTTCTTTCTTTTTTAGTTTTTTTTTTTCGATTCAAAAAATATTTTATTGATAGCTTCAATGGTTACATGTTGCAGTTCATTTGCAACTGCCAACTGAACATCATGAGGTAAATCCTCATCAAAAACAAAGTCACATGTTTCACTTCTTGATTTTTAGCTAAGAAGTCATCTACATTGTTCTTGAACCTATGGATCCACTTAAAAACCCACAAACTTTGTTTATCTGATAAAAATTTAATATCAAGAATAATATTCCCATTCATCCTATGTTCAATTATATATATATATATATATTGTTTTCTAATTATTTTTAAAAATCATCAAGATATGAAAATTTTGACTTTCTTTAATAACATCAAACTAGAGACGGTGGATGTTCATGCCCTCATGGTAGCTTCTAGGTTAATATTTATCATTCACGAAAAAAAACTAAGAATCAGTAGACATTTATTTATGTATAGGCCGAATGCAACAATCGGTGGATGTGTATTCTATTTATAAACCGATTGTGGCATTTATTTATATGAGGTACGATTGTAACAATCGACAGATGTGGATATTTTCTATAAACCGATTGCAAAAATCATCGTATATAGAGGTTTATATTGGCCAATTGTAGCCTATAAAACATCCATTTTCTTTGACCAGAATCGGGTCTATATGAATGTCCACATCGACAGATTTTGGTTTGATGTTCTTCAACCACGAAAAGTATCAAGGATTATCGCCCCACATGTATATGCATATCAACCGATTTTTGGTTGATACTCATCATTCATTAAAAAAATGTTGGTTTTGAATTTTATTTTCACTTTTTGATCAGTTTTGAGGGAAAATAGGTGTAAATATCGAATTGGATTTTTTTTTTCCTCTCTCGAGAATTTCATCACCAAAATTTTCTTCGCTAGTGATTGAAGAAACAGATTTAGGGGTAATTTTTTGATTCTTCAGATTCTGTACTCAGAGAAGAAGAAGTAGAGTACTTAGTTTTTGGGGGTTTCTCTGTTAATATTCTTTGTTGTTTAACTAGGGTTTTGAGGAAGTGTTTTCTCAAAGATTTGAGAAGGGGTTTGTGTGTTGTGGTGGAGGGGTTCATCAATTAATGGTAAGATTAGGGATTTGTGACAATGGGTTTCACAAATTCAAGTTAGGTTTTAGGTATTGTTTTGTTTTTCTTAGTTTTTTCAGCATCTGATTCTCAAATTAGGAGACATAGAATTCATAGTTTTGGGGAGTTTCCAGTTTATCTTCATTATTGATTGGAGGAAGTGTTTTTTTTTTTTTTTAAGATTGAAGAAGGCCTTTTGTGTGTTGTGGTGGAGAGCTTCGTCGATTGAAGTAAAGTTTTGTTTTTGAGATAGTGGATCTCACCGTTTCAAGTTAGGGTTTAGGGTTTGTTTTCTTCAACATTCATAGATAAGAAGATTTGGTATCAAATTTTTGAGGGTGTTCTGTAAATCTTTGTTGTTTTAGTTAAGTATCTGATGTATGGTATTTTGAGGTTTCTTTCTTTTTGATATCTTAATTTCCCATCCTTCAAATTATAATTAACGTTCCTAGTTTTTTTGTTCACTGAATCATTATGCCCAGGGTTACTAGGTCTAGTTAGACACAATGTTTGATTTCTGAAGGTTTTGATACCCAAACAACTAATAATTTTCTTCAATGCACTTTTAGGGGTTTTGATGGCTCTAAGAATGGTGTAAGGGGAAGGGGTTTAGCAAGGAGTTATTTTTTTAGGCACATCAATGATAAACATCTAGTCAATGGTGAAGAATATGATAGGTGCAGGGACATAATCTTGCATAATGCCGCAATTTATGCTTTATGGGTAACATAAGATATGGTTGTGTACCAAGTGTATGCATGTTCATGCTTGGAGTAAGTCTTGCAGGTCTCGTGAAGTAGATATCATTTATTCTCCTTTAAATAGCAGGGAACACTAGTACAAACTGACCCTTTTGCAACGCCAAATTGGCTTGTCCATAGGGTTTTAGTCACGCCGTTTTGGTTTGTACTTGGCATGGTTTATGCTCGCGTGGTTTTAGGTATGACGTCATGGTTAGGTAGCTTATATCCATGCCTTCCTTATGTGTCTATTTCTGCATGAAATAGACACGCCAGAGCCATATAGGCGTTTCTATTTGGTCAAAAAAATACTTAAGTTGATATGGCACTTAGCGTGGATAACGGTACTCATTAGACACATAAATTATTTTTTTTGTGTGGCCATTAGTTCTCCTATGGACGCGCATCTTGTATTAGGTGTGTCCATTGTTAATCATATAGACACACAATTAATGTTTTGGCGTGGTCATTTTTTATCATACAGACACGTAATTTGTGTTTTGGTGTAGACATTGGTTATCCGATAGACACGCCATATAGGTATGTTTAGCCACACCAATTTCAATTACCTTCATCCACGTGGCTTTATTAGGAACCGTTGAATATTTTTTAAGATGATGCAATATTGACCGTTAAATTAGATGCATCCTACACCGTCCACATGTAACGTTGTGAGTCGTTCATTGGATATCCTATAGACACGACATATACCGTGGCTATATGTGATATTTAGCCACGCCAATTTATAAATACCTTCATCCATGTGGCAGTATTAGGAACCGTTAAATTAGATGCATCCTACACCGTCCACATGTAACGTTGTGAGCCGTTCATTGGATATCCTATAGATACGCCATATGGCTATATATGATATTTAGCCACGCCAAATTACAATTACCTTCATCCACGTGGCTGTATTAGGAACCGTTGAATCTCTTTTAAGATGATGCAATATGGACCGTCAAATTAGATGCATCCTACACCGTCCACATGTAACGTTGTGAGCCGTTCATTGGATATCCTATAGACACACCATATAGCATGGATATATGTGATATTTAGCCACGCCAAATTACAATTACCTTCATCCACGTGGATATATTAGGAACCGTTGAATCTTTTTTAAGATGATGCAATATTGACCGTTAAATTAGATGCATCCTTCACCGTTCACATGTAAGGTTGTGAGCTATAGACATGCCATATAGCGTGGCTATATGTGATATTTAGCCATGCCAAATTACAATTACCTTCATCCATGTGGTTGTATTAGGAACCATTGAATCTCTTTTAAGATGATGCAATATTGACCGTTAAATTAGATGCATCCTACACCGTCCAATGTAACGTTGTGAGCCGTTCATTGGATATCCTATAGACACGCCATATAGCGTGGCTATATGTGATATTTAGCCATACCAAATTAAAATTACCTTCACCCACGTGGCTGTATTAGGAACCATTGAATCTTTTTTAAGATGATGCAACATGGACCGTCAAATTAGATGCATCCTACACCATCCACATGTAACGTTGTGAGCCTTTCATTGGATATCCTATAGACACGCCATATAGCATGTCTATATGTGATATTTAGCCACGCCAAATTACAATTACCTTCATCCACGTGGCTGTATTAGGAACCGTTGAATCGTTTTTAAGATGATGAAATATTGACCGTTAAATTAGATGCATCCCTCACCGTCCACATGTAAGGTTGTGAGCCTTTCATTGGATATGCTATAGACACGCCATATAGTGTGGCTATATGTGATATTTAGCCACGCTAAATTACAATTACCTTCATCCACGTGGCTGTATTAGGAACCGTTGAATCTCTTTTAAGATGATGCAATATTGACCGTCAAATTAGATGCATCCTACACCGTCCACTTGTAACGTTATGAGCCGTTCATTTGATATCCTATAGACACGCCATAAAGCGTGGCTATATATGATATTTAGCCACGTCAATTTATATTTGTTTAATGTGGCTATATGTTATGTTTAGCAATGGCAATTAATATCGAAGCGTGTGTCTTACGCGTGTGACGCCTCTAAGCCGTTCATATATGACGCATCTAAACCATACACGTGACACTAACTGAGTCGTTCATTTTTTTTTCTAATAAATACTTTATACATTGTCCACCTGGCACTATCAAAATTCTCTTATATTTTAGCAACTGTGGTTAAATCTGAAATTAATATATTCCAAAAAATCATATTATTATTAATCACACAGTAAAAAATATTGAGCTTTGGTCTAACATTTTTCAAAATAAAATATTAAAGCGCATTTTTCCAAAAATCATTAGTTTTTCTTCAACTTTTTTTGATGGTTGTGTCTCTGTATGCAATGGATCAGGTTTTGACATTCTCGACGAGCCAAACCTTGTTTTCCTCTGTTTCCTATCTGGAGTTGGTATGCCTGCTCTACATTTTGTATATATATAACTTTCTCCGCGCCTTTTTAGTCTTCTCAGTAAGCATTTCAGAGGCTGCATGGCTCCTGAAATGTTGATTGACTTCTAGGTGCTCCTCATTCCGTTTATCATATGCTAGGATGCTAGGTGTTCTTAGATCACTGTCCAATTTATTCTCAGAATCTAAAACTGGTTCTGGTTTCTTACGAGGTTTTCCATGCTATGTATTTTTCTGTAGCAAGAGATTAAATGTTTTATATATATATATATATATTCTAAATCCAAGGCGAATTCGTCTGTCATGTGAATTCTCAACAAAAGACAGACAAAATTTATTTTTCCAACAATGTAATAAAGCCAACTTCACTAAAGGCCGCACCATTTTTCACAACTGACGCCTATAATAAAATCCGTAACCAAATATCTTTATTCAGTAGATTAATTTTCTAATTTACAATGGCATTCATGTTCCATTTAGTTGTTAATATATTTCTGTTTCGTACTTATTCTTTAATCAAACTGAATACACGATTTATGTAAAACAATATATATACTTGATTAACCAAGAAAAAGAGCTAAGAAACTAACCTTGTCATCGGAGATGGTACAGTTATATTTTGTCCATTCCACAAACCTTTCTTTAGCTTCCCCTAACAACTTAAAGTCGCCACTTGGTTCAATTTACACGAACGATGGAACTATAACCTCCTGAATATTGACAGCATAATAGTTACTAGGAAGATCTTTTTCATGTATTTTCTAGTTAGGAACCGTAGGTAAAATACTGCCTCTAGCAATGACGTTTCCCCTAGATCCATGCCAAAAAGTCGTATTTTTCTTTCTGCGGAACTATACAGCATATGGACATCATATAAAAACAAGATGCTAGAATTAGGAATATAGATTTACGGAAAAAAAATCAAAAAAAAAATACTCCATTAGATGTCTTAGCCAGTGGTTATGTCATAGATGTGCACAACTTCTCTAGAGATTTTGAAGGATTTGGTTGGGAATTACTGGTAAATTTCTGCATAAGATTGGGAGACTGCTTCTTAAATCCATCAGAAGGGTTGCTACATGCAGGAAACTTCTGTAGAGAAGTAGTTGGTTGGGAATTACTGGTAGGGTTATGCATAAGACTAGAAGATTTAGTTACTTTTGAAAGTTACACATATTTATATTTTTCTAGGTTCTCTAATTTACACTTGGATCGGTGATTCATATAATTGATATCACCTTTGTGTCTCATATATCCTTCGTAATTAATACGAACAAGATATACTGGTTTATGTATATTCCACTTAAAAATCAAACAATTTAAGCAACTAACCTTAACCTTAGCAGGCTCGGTAAACTGAACACCATACTTTGGCCAACGAATCGCTTTCCCAAGAGTTTGTCCAAATGTTTCCATACCGGAAAATCGTACGGGTAGACATATATTCTCTTTTATTACTTCCTCAATCAGGATTTTTTGGCAATCAACCTCCACCCCATCCTTTCCATGTAATTGTTGTTTTACTTTTAACATAAAAGCTTTACCTCTATCAAGGAAGTTCTCCTTAGACATCTGGTCAAAAAGGTTGCAACTTCTACCCTGCGGAAATATATGGCATATGAACATCTTCAAGTGAAAACTTCAAAACAAACTGAGATTTAAAATGCGTGTAAAAATAAAACAGATACCAGATAAAATGCTTTAGTTGTCGTGATCTCAGATTGGCTCCGATTAGGTGGATATTTTGATGTCACATACAGAGTATGTTTCCCCGAATTTTGTTGACTTACCTGCAGTAGTAGAGTAATATTTCATATTCGAGTAATAAATATACCAAATTCCACCGTGATTGCGAAGACACAGATGAATTGAATATGTAACAAATAAACAATGTTATCCAAAATACACCTTAGCATCCGTGATTCATATGGTTGATAGCATATTTGAGACTCATATGGTCATAATATCATGTAACTGGTTTAAAACACATGCCTTCGGAACTTTTTCTGAAATTGCAATACGAGATTGACTTTCGTTGAGTAGAGCCGGTGATTTCACAGCCTCAGAATGTTTTGGTTGACTTACCTTTTTGCAGTGAAACCATTTAAGCACAATACGCAACTCACTCATAATCAAATAGCTAACCACATATCTCGGTCTATAAGGTTCTCTAATATATACACTAACGTCCGTGATTCATATAACTGATAGCATATTCGTCTCTAATATCAAAAAAGATATATATATATATATATATATATATATATATATATATATATATATATATATATATATATATATATATATATATATAACTGGTTTTTGTAAAAACATATTCAATGAGTTAATAAAGCAAACAAGCCAAGCAACCAACCTTTTGATCCAAGATGGTTTGATTTAATGGCCAACAAATTTCAGCATCACCAATATTTTTTAAAGTTTTGATCCCAGATTTTCCAAAGGGTAATTTAATGGTTTCATTTAGTACTTCACTAACCCGGAAGCTGTAGCATGTGACTTAACCCATCACTCCTGACTTTAATTTAAAGACTTCCATCTTTGTAGAGTAAGCTCTACTAATGGCAACAATGTTGTCCTTTTCTCCAGACCAAAGTTTGCATCCTATGCCCTTCAGAAACACATGGCGCATGATAGATAGTAAATGGAAGATTGAAAATTTAAATGCGTTGGAAAACCATACATCAATAGTTTCTTTTTCATATGGCACATTCTGAGATTCCCCCGTGGATGGAGGAGACAAAGACTTCTTTTTTATACTAAAGACGTCGGGGATTCAGCAGAAACGGTCGGCGTTCTAGTACAAGGAGATTCCCGCTTCGCGGACCCTTTGATTCTTCCAAATGACTTCTCCGGATCGGATTTCCCATGTGTTTTTGGAAGTTTCTTAACTGATTCTAGACCTACCTTATTCTTAGATCGATTGGAGGCGTTGCTAGGTTCTATATCATGTGACTGTAGTTGAACACGTTGTTAGAAAAAATTGGATACTGTCTGCCAGTTTTTTTAAAAGCTACACAATCTAATCAAAACTCAGTTCACTTACTTCTCCTTCAGACTTGCTGATATTGTTGCCCAAAATGTTCGCAATATCGATTCCTTAAGATATCAAGTTATCTGTTAATCTCTGATATGCATTTTTAGTAGACTCTAATTCTTTCTCCTTCGCTTTCAGCTTTTCACGCAGTTCATCATTCTCTTTCGAGGATTGTCTTGGTTTTCTTCCATTTTGAAAGTAAATAGTTGTCGTCACTCTAAAGCCAGCCCCCCTTGACACTTCCACCCTTATCTGGGCCGATCGCAAGTGTTAGGGCATCCTCGTTATGACCAACCGTTTGAGTTTCCTCTCGAATCATCTTCCGTGTCTCTTCCTGTTCAAATAATATGTTAAATTCTTATTTAAACCTTGTGCACTTACTTTGGTTAAAAACATGAGGACTGGGAAGTTTTTGTTTTCTTACAATTTCAGATGTCTTCTCCCTGACAAAATAATCTGGTACAATTTGGTGTTTGTCTTCGCATGCTTTTGCCCACATGAAGCACCGGTCTGCAAGATCTTTTTCGGAAACATCTCCCCTTTGGACCTAGTAGTTACCAGAAACAAGTATGGATTTATATCTGCACAGATATTAACTGTGTAAAACAGAAAACCAATTCCAAAGCATCTAATGTGAAAAAATTAAAGATTGATGTAAGAGGACACATCCATATACCGTTATAAGTTTATGCATATATGAGACATGCAACACAGCATACAAAACAAAAGTTCAATGGAACACTATATGATATGGCCGGTTTTACTGCAGTGTATAATAAATAAGACAACAGACTTACTAATTTTTCTCTTAATCCCGTGTATCCTCCTCGTCCCGTCTGATGTGGGAACTTGAATTGTGATATTGCCTCTTTTCCCTTCTCCGAATTTTCCTTGCAGAGGAAATAAAAATAATTTCATTAATATTCTATGATAGGCAATAAGAACGAAACAAAAATTAGAAAAAGTAATATGTAATCCATACCTTAAATTCAGGCGATTTTACAAGATCAAGGAACTTCTCCTATCTTTCTTGGTCCACTATCGTTCTGTACTTTTTGGGGACAGTTCTTAGTTTGTCCGGTCTTTCCTTAAAGGTTTTACATGATTGTTGTATAATTTCCTTCAGAAATCCTGCAGTTAAACAGGCAGACGCTTCATGACCACTCCCTTCATCCACTGGCCACCTCAAAATGAAGATGCAATAACATCTAATGTATGTTAATCACATACTCATAGTTATACAACAAAAACGACGAATTGGTAACCGCAGATGCATACAAGAAGTTCCACCTACATATTTTCTTTTGTTGTTCGAGGGACTTCCTTTCAACTTAAATATTTTATGCCAACCATATTATGGGCCAAATAGCCTAGGTAACTACTGAATTCAATTCTATTGCTACCAGTAGGTCGGAACATATTGTCAAAATCCGTATCCCGTTTTTTGGCATTAGATTCATTGAAGTCTTTATTCAGCTTCAACATTATTGTGATTCCCTTCTTTTTGTGGCTGCTTTTCTGCTTCTAGAGCTTTTTCCAATTCTATTTCTTCTACCACTTCGAGATCATTTTCAGAATCGTCTGACTCTGGAAATAATGGAAGCAACATATGAAACCATGTGATGATTAAGTAAAACAAGTAAGTACAAGATTTCGAACATTACCAGTTGCTTCTTCGTATCTACCAGTGGTTATAAAAGTTTCACCATCTTCGTCATCTGATTGTGAAATTTCATGATTATCATCTAAACATATTGTGTCTTTATCAGAATCACCCTCATCATCTGGTTCCATCCATTGGTCATCCTCTGGGGACATGTTGTAATCATCATCTTCTCCCGTGACATAAAATATGTAGGTTCGTGCATCTCAGTTAGGAATTTGAGCTTATTTTAAAAAATATTAGCTAAACCTAATAGGATAGGAAACATGTGTTACACCTATTTTATATTATATGAAAAGAAAACAAACATGAACTCATTGATGCATGTAACTTGAGGCTAAAACATCATTGCAACACACAAAATCTCCTCATGATTATTGTGTTATCCACAAAGCGAAAGGTAATGTTTAAACGGTTTTATATAACTTTTTGTTACAAAATCCAAGAGCACTAAAGCACTACATAATGATTATCCATTTTTAGCTTGAAGATGATAGTCAAATTGGCCAACCAGCAACATAGTATTATTAAAAGTAGCAAATTAAAATGCAGACGTTATAGGATCGCCAAGTAACAGAGACTCAAATGATTAAATCTCGAGAAGCCTTATATATATATATATGATTGACACAACATCGTCGATCAAAGTAGATTTATAACTCTCAATCAAAATCCAACACAAACAATAACAAAAACCCTAGAAAACAATTAGCATCGGTAAGTTTTTTTTTTCATTTTGTAAAACCTAACTAAGTAACATGAAAGAAAGATCCTTAACTAAATCTTAAAATAGTTGATGCATGTAACTTAAGCTTAAAACATTATTGTTGTAACAAAATGAAATCATATCTCATTGTACAACCCGTGATTGTCATTAAATTGTTCTTTGATACAGCCGAATAAAAACCCTAATCATGCTTTAAGTAGTAAACCTATAAGATCTAGCATCTGATTCTATGGGATCAAACAAAAAATCTAACATAAATTTAATATTCATTCGATAATGGGTCGTATAAATATTACCAGCAACAAAGATCGAGTTTAAAGAGGTATGTAGGACCAGAATATCGCTACATCTATTCTTTGCGAGATTAACAATGCTTCCCAGCGAGCATCACCGCAATATCTTCAACTACACTTCACGAGTGTCACAAAAGCCTTCAAAGGAATGACGTAATACATGACGACTGAAGAAAAATTGAGGAAAGCATGTTTGATTCTGCGATGGCTACAAAGCTTGCGAGATTTAACATTGTAACTATCGCGGTACAATTGCAGAACCAATCCGAAATAAGAGTAAAACTTAGCTGTCATCCACTATGTAACTACCCTATAAATATAGACCCAATGTGTACAGAAAAGGATGATGTATTTTTGAGAGTTAAGAAAGTCTTGAGGAGAGAGAAACATTAAGAGAATAGTTGTAATCTTGAATTCTTCCATTTCTGTAAACATTTCTGAAACCAAAATAATAAAGTGTCGTTCTTCATCTTCAATTATGAGTTGATTATAGCAAAATCTTAACAAGGGTGTAGTGTAGGAAATCCTGCAACTACATTTTGGCGTCCGAAAAAGGGAGAATCAAGTTAAGAAATCTCTAATTAAAATTTGAAAATTTGAAGAAATCATTAGATTTGAAGAAATGGCTAGAAGAAGAAGAAATACATTAGAACCACCAACAACTGTGAGGAGGAGTAAAAGACTTGCAGGAGAAGAAACAAATGAATTAGGAGATTCTTCAAAGATAAAAACAAGACGAAATAGAACAAGGATTGAAGGAGAAGATCAAATCCCACAACCTAATCAACAAACACCGATCCAAAATAGAAATGTGGATTATGATAGAGTGAGTGTGCATACTTAGAGATCGGACTCGATGGAAGATGTAGAAGATCAACAATTAAGAGACGGAAGAAGAGAAGGATTAATTCACGGAGGAGATGAAAATGAAACAACAAATGATCCAAGACAAAGAGTACAAGAGGAAAGAATATTAGAGGCGGAAGAGCGTGCAAATTTAACAAGACAAAATCACGAGTTGAGAATGGAGAATTTGAGATTACAAAATAGAAGATCAAGAAGTACTGTTAGATCGAATTCAAGATCAGTAAGGGAAGAATTAAGGCCAAATTCCCCAGTAAGAAATGCTAGAGGAAATATCCAAGAAGAAATGCAAAATCTAAATGAAGAGCAACGTCATAGAGAAGAAGAGGTAGTAGAAAATCTCCATGATCCGCGTGGTGAAAATTTGGATAATAGACTTAACAACAGAAATCAAGAAGGAAGAGACAACCAAAATGATGAAGATAATACAGAAGAAGGTGGGAGGATATTACATGGGCGAGAGATCTATAAAAATCGAAGAATAATTGAAGAATAAATTAAGAGACATTATGCTGAACAAGCGCGACTAGCTCGCGAGAGAGAAAAATTGAGGGCAAAAGTAGAAGAACAAGAATTTCAAGAGGCGTTACGACAAAATAACCATGAAAATCGAGAAAGGAGACAGACGCAAAATCTCCATAATAATAATATTCAGGAAGAATATGATAGAATACAAAGGAGAATAGAAAGACAGCGAAGAGAAATGATGAGAAATGAAGAAATTCGCAGAGAAGAAAATAGACAGTATAATCAGTTGCGATGGCAAGAAGAAGCTGAAGAAGAAGATCGCAGAAGAAGAAATATGGATGTAGATGGAGATATACAAAATCTCGCAAGACAAGAAGTACATGAACGCAGAAGAAGGGAAGCAACATTGAAAAGACCAATGGAACCAAATTCAGCTGGGAATGAGCAAATTTTAAGAGAGTTAGCAGAGATGAGGGGAATAATAAACAACAGAAAAGAAGGAGGTAGAAGGCAACTTGATGAAGCTATTGAATAAGCTGCGAGAACTCCATTTACTCAAGAAGTACAGTTAAGAGGAATACCTCATAAGTGCAACTTACCAGCATTAACCAGCATTTTTGATGGAACTACTTGTGCTGTACAACATGTTAAGGCTTATGTTAGGTGTATGCTGCAATGGGAGAATCATGATGCTGTATTGTGTAAATATTTTGCATCTAGCTTAACTGGCGAGGCGCTAAAATGGTTTGAGGGATTGCCAAAAAATACTATAACTTCTTTTGATCATTTACAAGCTACATTTCTGGGAGCATATATAAGCAACAATTCATCACGACCAGGTATTGAATATGTGTTTGGGTTAAAACAGAGGGTTGGAAAGAGTCTGAAACATTTAACCATAAGATGGAAGACAATGTGCAGTGAGATGCAGGGAGAGTTGACGAGAGATATATTATCTTGTCTTTTATTAATGCAATGTTCGCGACCAATCTACTGTACATACAAATTTTCAGAGTCAAGAATACAATCACTATGACTGAACTGCGAGAACTACAAGAAGAATACATTGCTTTGGAGGAAAAAAAAAATGAAATGGAATCATATCCCATCGCGAACACCAATTCAGTAGCAGCAAATGGGAGTTTACTTCCTAAAATGATTAACAATATAGCAAGCAGCTCGCAAGCACAACAAGGGAAAGTGGAGACCGATAACCAGCAGAAGTTGGTAGCTATGGGCAGTCGAGATCAAGAAGAATATGAAAGGGAGAAGAATTATTACAACCGCGGAGGGAATAATAAGATTCAAAGGCTTGATCAGCCGCAAGAAACTTATGGTGGACAGAGGCAAAACAATTTCAGAAGCCAAGGAAATCAGAGGATAATATGGGAAGAAATTAAGATGCCTCCTCTAAATGCTAGTAGAAAAAAAATCTGGGAATCTATCATTTTGATGGAAAATATACCCTCTCCGTGGAATATGGGAAAAGAACACATCCTAATAATCGTAGTCAATAATTTTGTCCTTACCATCACTTTCATGGTCACACAGTAAATGATTGCAGAAATGTAAAGAGAATAAATTTAAGGATGATTGACCAAGGAAAGCTAAACCACTTTTTAATAGGACAACCACAATCTTAGCGATTACCTCCAGCACTAGAAATTCATAGGGTAAATACTGTAAAAGGAGCAGAATCATTCGTAATAGAAGTTGGGGCTAAGGCAAAGAATTTGTTTTGTAATTCCATTGTACATTCACACAGAACAATAGAGGATTTCCATGATAATGTTCTAAGCAGAGTCTTCGCGAGAGACACAGATGGAAGAGAGATAATGAATATCGCGAGAGCCTCGCCATTAGAAGAATGGCAGAAACAAATTATATCTTTCACTGCATAAGAAGTACCAGAACCTGGCGAGCAACATGATAATCCATTGGTAGTAAGATTAGAGATAAATCCAAAGCAAGTAGAAGAAGATGAAGGAAATGATGATGAAAATGAAGATTCTTGGGCTATCAATAGAGTTCTGATAGACACAGGCATCTCAGTTGACATACTATTTTATCATACCTATAAGACCATAGGTGGAAGAGACGAAGATCTAATTCCATCAACATATCAAATCTATGGTTTTAATGGTACTGCCAATAAACCAAAAGGGGAAATTTAAATGCGGATTCCATTGAAAGGGATAACTTCCAAGATCTTTTTCTGTGTTGTTGACATTGAATCACCTTACAATGCCCTGATTGGTCGACCTTGGCTACATGGGATATTAGGTGTAGCATCTACTTTCCACCAGTGTGTTAAATTTCCTCATCCTAATGGTGTTGGAGTAATTAAGGGAGATTGGGGAGAAAGCAAGAAATGTTATGAGATTGATATAAAATCTTGCGAAGAAAGAGCTGAGAAGAAGAGAAATTGGAAGTACAACATCAAGCAACGACAGAGAACTGAAAGATTGATGATTGATAGAGCAGCGAGAGGAAGAAAATGGCGATTGAAAAGAGTACTCTGTTTGAAAAAATTGCAAAATTTTAATGAAATTTTATCAGAGTTACAATGCTCGTGAGAAACGCGAATAAAATTTCGCAGATATTAATAGAATGGGACAAACCTTTATGGCGTGCACCTTAGTTCGCAAATACAATTTTGCAAGAGGCAAATGTAAGACCTAATAGTGCGTCATATAAGGGGGTATCTCTTGACATGACTCAGCGATAAGGTTATACCGCTGCTAGAACCTGAGTTATGCAGATGTTTGGGTTAAAGAAAACCTATCCAGGAGAGGGATCTTGGGTTTCCAATTATATAAGGTTATACCCTGATTGGACGACTAAGAACCTCTTCTAAGAAGTGCAAAGTATGACCAAGGTGCCGAGGTACACGGTTGAGCCAAGGGTTCCCGGGGCGTACGAAACTACCCTGGCCATTCTTGGTAAGTCTTGGCTATGATGCACTTGGCCTGAAGAAAACCCCACTTAGGGTGCAGTCTTGTAAATATAAGCCATATAGGCATAAAGGACAACATGTCGTGAAAACAGCTGGTTGTTGGCAAATCTGGATGGGAGGAGCTAGTCTTGTATGGACGATGTGACCTCCTTGAAGGGGAAACCAGGGGGAAGATAATGGCGGCACCCTCCATTAGGGAGCTGATAAGTGTCTAAAGACGGCAATGTCATGGGGCTTTATGATCGCAAGAACATTTAGGCCTGTCATATTGTCGCGTGACGAAAGTTATACAAAGGCAAATAGCCAAAACAGAAAAAGTTAAGATGAGATCAATGGGTTTTTACATTTAACAAGTGTAAAGACGTCCTGCGATTTCATCGCAAGACGGCAATGCCATAAGGATTAATTCTTGCAAGAGAGTTTATACTTATCATATTGTCGCAGAGATGTTGAAAAGTATTGATAAGACAAGATCAATGGGTCAATACATGCAAATGTAAAGACGTCCAGCGATTTTGTCGCAAAAAGAAAAGATGTGGCAAAATAAGACCTTTAATTAGGAAGGCATAACATCGCGATAACATCGCCGATAATGGGGCAAATTTAATTTGATTCACAACTAATATCTAATCTCTACTCAATTTTTTCATATTGCAGATGAATAATAGGGGAAAGTATGGGAATGCATAGAATGATGAAATTATTATTCATCCATCATATGATAAAATTGCATAGATAATTCATTTATACAAATAATTAAAGGATAATAATTATGATTGATTGATTATGTTGCAGAAAAAGAATTGTTTTCTAATTCATAACAGATAAAAGCAAAAGAAGTTTACACATCAAGTTGGAGAAGCTCGCAACGATGTTGCGAGAAGCATAAAATAAATGTACAAAATTTACAATGAAGAAACAGAAAGAAACAAGACTAAGTAGATCCATCACCACCTTCATCATAGCTCTTTTCTTTCTCTTTATTACCGGATTTATCTTCCCCATTATTATCTCTATCCACGTCAGATCTCTCTTCCTCGTCAGATCTCTCTTCCTCGTCAGATAATTCTTCATCATATTCGCTAGACTCCTCAGCTTCGCTATCAGATATAATTAAATTTGGGGAATCAGCTGGAACTTCCTTTGCAAGATCGGGGTATATAGAATGAGGGATACCATGATCATTACAGACTAGTTTAACAACGTCATTACAAACACAGAGAAGGGCATTGCTAAAATTTGAAGATGATATTTTCAATTTATCATTCAATCTAGAATACTTTTCATTGCGAGAAGATAGACTTCTGGCGAGTTGGTTTTTCTCTTCTCCTAACTCATCAAATCTTTTATGATAATTCTTTTCGGATGCTGCGAGCAAATGACAACAAAATTAGTACATATAAGGATGATTCAATTAGGAAATAATTCAGGGAAATCATAAGAGTGATAACCTTCTCTTTCAGAAATCATGTCTTTAATTAAAGCCGCTTGATCAACATGAAGACTAACATCTACACCTAAATTAATTCTGGCGTTATCAAGAATCTTCACAGCCCAAGCAAACTCATCATCACTATTAATAAGGAGACGAGATCAAACTTGTGTTTCCCTCGCAAGAAGATCTTCATTCTTGCGGATAAGCTTATCTCTTTCCATTTGAACGTTAAGAAGATTTTTATGGAAGTTTGCTAGGGACTTGGAGCCATTTTTAATGACAAGATCTTTCTCGTCAATAAGATCACTATTCCTTTTTCTTAATCTATCTATTTCTTTCTTCGAATCAAGATAAAATCGCTTATACTTGTTGGTCAAACCTAAATTGAATCTGTGTTCAATTTTTAAGAGATTAAATTTGGATTTAAGTTCATCTATGGAGAGGGATTCAATCTTATCATCTGAGAAATTACTTAAAGAATTATTAAGGTTAGCAAGAAGGGTATCATCATCTACAGGGTCAGGAAAAGATTGGAAGAGTGTAGCCTCGTCAGTAAGACCATAAATATCTGCAAAAATGGTTGCTTGAATAAGCTGCGATAGGGTGAGAAGAATTAAAAGAGAAAATAAATAAATCATACCATAGAGTTGTTGATTGGCTTTATCAAGATCAGAGATTTTTTGCTTGTCAACTGAAGCTTCAGTCTCCAACTGCTTATTTTTTCTGCGAAGTTCAATAACTTCAGCTTCTAGTTTTTCTTTATCTTGACGAAGATTAGCAGCTTTATTTTCATAAATAATACGCCTATTGTCTAATCAGAAGCAACAGCAAAAGCGGCTCTTCCAACCTGCGATAGAACTATATAAATCAATATTTGACAAAGATATCAGTAGATACACAAAAAGGATGAACAAGTAAGAACTTACCAGGCTGCCAAGTGAATTCAAAAGACTTGGAGTTAGAGATCTTGAAACCCCGCGAAGGGTATCGCTGTCAGCTAGTATGGGAGCATCGCAGACATTGGCGAGATATTGGGATATTTCATTAACAGCTTCATCCCCATACTCATTTGGGATACCAAACATATTCTTGCCAAAAAATTTGGATAGATGAGACATCGAAGAATCAGAATCAGAAGAATTCTTTATAGAAGGGAAGCTGTTATTATTAAAATCCTCGTCATTATTATCCTTGTCAAAATCAATACTTAGATTTTCTGGAGTGGGTTGAGGAGTTGAATAAGAATAAGGTCGGGTTTTCCTTTTCTTCAAAGGAGGATCGCCAAATTCTTCACCACGAGGGGCAGAAGACTTTTCCTTGGGAGGAACAACAGATTTATCCTGATCGCCAGATTCTTCACCACGAGGGGCAGAAGACTTTCCTTTGGGAGGAATGGTAGATTTATCCTTTGAGGGTTTCTCCTTAGTTCTCATGGGTTTTACTGGCTCTAGTTCTTCAATTTCCTGCGAGCACAGATGAAGATAAGAAATATGGGCAACAATATATTGTTAAAATTTATGAAAAGATATTTATTACTTCATCCATGAAAGATTTAAGAGCTAATAAAGTGTTGGGTTTCCTCAAAGCTGGTAGCTGAGCTTCATTCTGTTAATCTGGAAAAGAGTGAAGTAATTAGCGAAAATATGAAAATATGGGGAAAATAGTGAATAATGATTATACCAAAAATCGAAGAAAATATACCTCTTTAGTTCTTTCAGGCCAATTGAAGACCCAAGGTTGGTATTCTGAAAGATTCGCGGGTAATTCGTGAGAACCGGAAATATAAGGACCCTCAAGACATAATGGAAAAATGAACCACGAGGTCCTTGGTTGGTATATGTATGCCAATCAATATCCAGCATAAGAGCTTTATCCTCAGCGACCTTTTATTTTTTCAAACGAACACCCCAGTAAGTGCTATCCCTATTCATAGGGACTATTTTATAATTTACAAAGAAGTTGTCCACAATATAATCTATAGAGACGATGGGGACATCTTTAAATTGAGGATTCTTTGCATCTTCAAGGTAGAGAGATCCTTTTCCAGCTCCGCGAGAGTCATATTAAAGCAGCAATCTGATACAATCTCCACCTAATTACTATTTTGCTCGCGAGAACCTCTCATCAGATATTATTTAATAGAATAATGGGAGTTCTGGGTCATAGAGAGGAATGGGAAGACCAGCCTCAAGTTGACCTAACGACACTATAAATTTTTCGCGAGAGCATTGATGATCAGTGAATAATTTGAGAGAAAGTTCGGATCTAGAATTCTGATTTGGAATTGTAGATAGAGTAAAACCTTTGATCTTGAGTTTTTCTTGCATCTCACAAAAAGAAATCAAATTTTTAGCACCAGCGATAACCATCTTTCAAGTATGGGAATGAAGAAAAAGGTTGAAAAATAAGAAAGAAATCATAACGATAACAAACGCACAATTTACGGAAGAACAGTAAACTTGCAGAGAAGTTACGCAGAGAAAGAAGAAGAAAGTAAAAAGAGGAAAAGAAAAGAATGAAAGGAGTATTTATAGAAGAAGAGGTTCTCGAGAAGATGAACGCAATAAATTCAAAGAAAATAAATGAACGGTCAGATCGCAGCAGTTATAGAGGACGTGTCGTAAATTCATTAGAAGAGAGAATATGTGAAAACAGCTGACGAAGGGTACAGAAACGTGTCAGAACAGAGATTAATGAAGAGATAAGTAGTTGCGGCATTTTAAAAATTCTCATGATCTTCTCTTATTCGCAGAAAATACATGAGAAGAGGCAATATGTAGGACCAGAATATCGCTACATCTATTCTCTACGAGATTAACAACGCTTCCCAGCGAGCATCACCACAAGATCTTCAACTACACTTCACGAGTGTCACAAAAGCCTTCAAAGGAATGACGTAATACCTGACGACTAAAGAAAAATTGAGGAAAGCATGTTTGATTCTGCGATGGCTACAAAGCTTGCGAGATTTAACATTGTAACTATCGCGGTACAATCGCAGAACCAATCCGAAATAAGAGGAAAACATAGTTTTCATCCACTATGTAACTACCCTATAAATATAGACCCAATGTGTACAGAAAAGGATGATGTATTTTTGAGAGTTAAGAAAGTCTTGAGGAGAGAGAAACATTAAGAGAATAGTTGTAATCTTGAATTATTCCATTTCTGTAAACATTTCTGAAACCAAAATAATAAAGTGTCGTTCTTCATCTTCAATTATGAGTTGATTATAGCAAAATCTTAACAAGGGTGTAGTGTAGGAAATCCTGCAACTACAAGGTAGATTCTTTGTAAAGATTAGAGATAATATTATAATAAAAACCCTAATCATGCTTTAACTAGTTAACCTATAAAAAATAATATAATAAAAACCCTAATCATGCTTTAACTAGTAAACCTATAAGATCTAACATCCAATTCCATAAGATCAAACGAAAAATATAACATCAATTTAATATTCATTCAATAATGGGTTGTTGAAATAATACCAACAACAACGGTCGAGTCTGAAGAGGTAGGTTCCTTGTAAAGGTTAGAGATAGTAATAGAATTATGATTTCATAAGAGAATGAATCGAGTAATAAAAACTAAATGGGGAAGAAAGTATATCGAACTCATCTTTCTTTTTCTTTTTGGAATTTAACAAACCATCAGGCGGGAATTGATTTTCCTTTCGAAATCATCCCGCCCAATAAAATTCATTTTCATCACCCGCCAAACAAAAAAAAATTGGTGTTTTTCTTTTTTTATTTCCAAATTTTTTATGCGTAACCAATATGGTTAGTTTCCTTATTTTATGAGAGAATATATCGTAGACAGTTATGATAAAATTGTTTCCCAAAATTTTCGAAATTTAGTTTTCTATCTCTAACCAACTCGAGAAGAGGCCATAGAAAAAAATTACTAATTTGGTTTTTACATTCATCAAAACCAAAATTGCAGCATTATAAGTTTTTCCGATAACAAGACTAAAAACGTAACCACAGTTACAAGTTCACTTGAGATTTCCCATGTTGTTTCTCCAATTCTGTCCTTACTTCATATCACTACCCGAAATTCTCTGCAAACCTGCACTGATCCTACTAACACTATTTAATGCTTTAATTACCTTTGGCGGGTTGTGTCAACATTTTCGTATCACTCTATCTAACTATGAGCTTTGCAATCCCTGTAACATTACCTCTACTTTCATCGATCTTCTAATCATATTCATCATATTCATTATTAATCTGAGAAGCTATTTTACATGTCGCAGTACTAAGTATACCCATCAGCAAGAAAACAGAAACAGTTGCATTCAAAATAACATTGATAATTCCAGGCAAAATACTAATCAGTTTATCCTTTTTACAAACCAAAAAACCGAGACCAATTACCAACATCATCATTACAGTTTCAAGACCATAATTATTCCTGAACTTTCCACACATTGCAGACCTATCATCACCTATTCCACAAGCACTACTAATACCACTTGCTATCAACAAAAAAAAAACAAAAAAAAATCCAACATTGATAACAAAAAACACCACTATCTATCCACAAACAATTACTAAAAACACCAATCACAAAGCCGACCGCCAAGACAATAAGAAGCAAAAAAAAACCACAATTGTCATCATCTGCAAAAAAGAAGAAGGAGAATAGCAAGTACCGAGAAAGTCAAATTATCAAAAACTTGTTAATCATCTTCAAACTTGGTCCAAAATCTGAATACCTGGCTTCTTTCAGTACCCTAGAAGGGACTTCTAAAAGTCCTCTTTATCGTAGCTCCAATTCTTCTATTCTGTATACTTTTCACTATAATCACTTCCTGGTGATGCGGGAGATACTTCACTCTAATCACTCTCATTCCCTAAAAGTTGTTCACTTGCATCACTTGTCTCTCCTTCACGCATGGTTCTGGCATAGATTTTCGGATTGGCTCTTTCATCATCAAATATTCTGCGAAGTTTCCTCTCATGATAAGCCTCCATTGTCTTCCTTTCATCAGAAGCATCAGAATCCTCATCACTGTGTTCACCTCTTCAACTGGGTACTCAAACCCATTCTCAGAATCCTATGAATCACTCTCAGTGGCACTTCCAAATCCTTTCGGCTTCTCTGCCTTTGCTGATCTCTCATCCTCTTTCTAGTCAACCCTTTCAAAGTGCTTTACTTTCCAGACTGTAGGTACTGAATATCGCAAGATAATAGTTCACGAGTATCGTAATAAATAAAGGAGAAAAGAGTTATAAAATGATACGATGATAGAAGTAGCGCGGAGAAATATGAAGTTTTGCGAGGATGAAATAATTTTGCGAGGATGAAATAATTTTGCGAGGATGAATTGCGATACTTCGCAATTCATATACAGCTGCATAAGTTTTACTATAAATAGGAGTTCAAATGTAAAATTCGAGAGGTTCTTTTAATGAGTGTAAGAAATTATCTTAGGAAAGAGAATAGAAAAAGTTGTAACTATTCTAGTTCCATTTTGATAATTCTATGTAATCAACTAAGAGAATTAATAAGAAAATTATCATTCATCATCAAGAACTTCTTGAGTTTTTACTAATTCTATTGAGGGTGTAGTTGTAGATTATTCTGCAACTACATAATTGGCACTAGAAACAGGGAACTTGAAAATTGTGGTAGCCTAAATTTGAGGGAATTGTGGAAAATTTGAAGATCAAATGAAGTCAGTAGATGGAGATTGCAAAAAAGAAGAATGTAATATGATCACAAAGACAATGATTGATGAATTTCATAGTAATATGAAGGGAAAAATATACAAGCGAGATTGTAGAGGAAGAAAGATCATGGAGGAAGAAAAGATAACAACTTTAGAAGAATGGGAAAAGCGGAAAATCACATTTTCAGCAGCAGAAATTCCAAATGAAGACTTGAACCACACTTCACCATTGGTGATCACAATTCCGATCATGCTAGAAGATAAGAAAGTTGTAGAAAAATGGAAATTAAACCGAATTTTGGTTGATACAGGGAGTTCTGTTAATATCATATTCTATCATGCACTTAAGGGGATGGGAATTAAAGATGAAGAAATCACAAATTCAAAATGTCTTATTCATGGATTAGGAAAATCTACAACAAAATCTAAAGGGGAAATCGCGCTGCGAATATTACTAGGAGAAATCGAAACACATGTAATCTTGTGTGTGATAGATATGGAATCTCCATATAACATGCTGATAGGAAGGCCGTGGATTCATGCGATCAAAGCTGTTGCTTCAACATTACATCAGAGAATCAAATTTCCTACACCAAATGGAATACAAGAAATAAAAGGAGATCTTGATAGTGCAAAATTTTGTTATCAAATTGAAGTAACGCAATGCGGAGGAAGAGCAAGAAAGAAACAGCTTCGTAGGAAACTTGCGAAGGAAACAAAAAAGGAAGAAGAATTCGAGTGTATACAATAAGAGCAAAGGAAGGGAGAGGTATACCAAATGAGATTCCAGAAAAAGAAGGGGAACCATCAAAAATAATCAAAGAACCAACACCTATGGGGGAGCAAAGTCCAAGCTATGTTGCAGCTGAACCAACTAAAGAAATAAATATTGGAAGTAAAGAGGAGCCTTTATTCTTGCGAATTGGAACTAAGATGGATGAAGAAGAAGAAAAAAGAACTATTGATCTTTTGCGAGAATATAAAGATATCTTCGCAGGAAGTGTAGATGAGATACCAGGAATTGATCCATCAGTGGCGTGTCATAGATTGAACATAGATAAAAATGTAAGACCATTCAAACAAAGAATAAGGAAGATATCACAAAATTATCATGTACAGATAGAAGAAGAATTACAAAAGATGTTGGATGCAGGGATCATAAGGGAAGCAAAATATCCAGAATGGATTGCGAATATGGTCATTGTTCCGAAAAAGAATAAAGGAATAAGAATTTGCATAGATTTCACTGATCTAAACAAGGCATGTCCCAAAGACAGTTTTCCATTACCAGATATACCACAAATGGTGGAATCAGCTGCAGGTCATGATAGAGTCACTTCACTTGATGGATATAAAGGGTATAATCAAATATCACTCGCAGAAGAAGATCAAGAACATACTGCCTTTTTTGCTCCAAGGGGTTTGTATTGTTATGTGAAGATGCCATTTGGTTTGCGGAATGCGGGTGATACATATCAACGTATGGTTGAAAAAGTGTTCGCGAAGTGGATACATAAAACTTTGGAGGTATATGTAGATGATATGTTGATAAAAAGCAAGGAAGCTAAAGATCATGTGCAAGATTTGAAGGAAATATTTGAGCAAATGAGAAAGTTCAACATCAAATTAAATCCTGAGAAATGTATAATTGGGGTTTCATCTGGAAAGTTCTTGGGATACATAGTATCAAAGGAGGGAATACAAGTTGATCCAGAAAAGGTCCAAGCAGTTCGTGACATGCCAACACCTGCAACGGTAAAAGAAGTACAAAAGCTAAATGGACTCTTGGCTTCACTTGGAAGATTTATTTCGCGAATGTCAGATAAGTGCAAGCATTTTTTCAACATACTTAAGAAGGGAGCAAAATTCAAGTGGACTGATGAATGTGAAAAAGCTTTTCAAGGAATCAAAGAATACCTCGCAAATACATCTATACTACAGAAACCAGAGAGAGACGAAGAATTATTGGTATACCTCGCAACAACTCCATATGCTCTAAGTGCAGTTCTGTTGCGAGCAGACGCAGGAGTAGAAAGGCCCATTTACTACATTAGTAAAACCTTTAATGCAGCAGAGAAGAATTATTCTAAAATGGAGAAGTTAATCTTAGCCCTGGTTTATGCATCATTCAAGTTACGAATATACTTTCAAGCACATGTGATAAAAGTGGTAACCAAAGTCCCAATTGAATCAATCATGAAGAACACAAAAAGGTCAGGAAGAATAGAAAGGTGGAATGCACAAGTAAACCATTACAAGATAAAATACGAAGTATTGTCATCGCAAAAATCACAAGTCGTCGCAGATTTTTTGGCAGAATTTCCTTTGGAAGAAGATGAAGCAGTAGAGGAAATGATGGATGTTGAAGAAGAATTTGGAAATCCAAAAGACTTGTTAACAGAACCAGATAGATGGGAAATTCTAGTGGACGGATCATCCAATAGTGAGGGAAATGGAATTGGAGTCGTGTTGATTTCACAGAAGGAGAAAGAACAACATTCTCATTCAGACTAGAATTTGCATCCACGAACAATGAAACAGAGTACGAAGCTGTAGTGCATGCATTAAAGATCGCAATAGAAAAGAAGCTTGAAAGTATAAGGATAACAAGTGATTCGCAGTTAGTGATTTGTCAAATTAAAGGGGAATATACCACAAATGAATCTTCTTTGAAGAAATACAAGAAACTCGTTGAGGAATTATCTGCGAAGATACCAAAATTAAAATGGAGACATATATCTAGAAAATATAACCGTCTCGCAGATGCTTTTGCATTTATTCCAAGCATGATGACAAATCCAAATACAAGAAATATCCAAATACAGACAATTCAACACCCATCAGTGGACAAAGAGAAAGAAATTGAGGAAGCTGTTGCGATGGAAGTAGAAAGAGAGTTATCAAACAACATCGCAGATTGGAGAAAAGAAATTCATGCATATCTCGCAACAGGAGAAATATCCAGGAACAGACTAGAAGCACATAAATTAAAGAGTCGTGCAACAAACTATGAGTTGCGAGAAGGAATTTTATATAGAAAATCTTTCAATGGACCACCTCTCAGGTGCTTAACTCGCGAAGAAGGAGAAAAAATATTGAAGATGTTACATGGAGGAGAAGCTGGAAATCATAGTGGGGGAAGATCTCTAGCATATAGAGCAAAGATACAAGGATATTACTGGCCTTATATGCATACAGACGCAAAATTGTTCGTACGAAGATGCAAGGAATGTCAACGACATGGTAAAAGAATTCATGCACCAGGGGCCACATTAACTTCTTCAACAAGCTGCTGGCCTTTTGGTAAATGGGGTTGGATATTGTTGGACCATTTATACCTGGATCTGGACAAAGGCGATACTTGATAGTTGCAACAGATTATTTCACGAAGCTCGCAGAAGTAAAAGCAGTACAGCATATTCGTGATAAAGATGTTTTTACATTCATATTTGAGAACCTCATTTGCAGGTACGGGGTTCCAGCACAACTAGTATCTGATAATGGAAAACAATTTGAGGGGCAGAACATAGAGATGTTACTCAGTGCTTTTAGGATAAAATGTGGGAAGTCAACCCCGTTATATCCACAAGCTAATGGACAGGCAGAAGCAACAAATAAAACAATCGCAGATACAATCAAAAAGAAATTAGAAGGACATCTCAAAGGATGGTGCGAGCAAGTACCTAGCGCAGTTTGGGCATACAATACAACTAGAAGAGAAGCAACTGGAATGTCTCCTTATTGTCTAACATATGGAGTAGAAGCAGTATTACCCACAGAGGTTGTAATTCCGACAACAAAGAAAGAAGCTTGGGAAAGAAATTTAAGTGCGGGAGTAATATTAAGTGAATTGGATGATTTGGAAGAAAAAATAGAAAAGGTGTTGCACCATATGAAGATTTATCAGGAACGATTAGCTCGAGAATACAACAAGAGAGTCATTGAACGTGAATATAAACCAGGTGATTTGGTCATGCGAGAAACACCTCGATATCAAAAAGAAAATGGAGGAAAATTAGCACCAAAATGGGATGGACCATATGTTATTAAAGAAGTTGTAGGAAGCGGAGCTTATCGGCTGATGGATCCAGAAGGGAGAGACATGGGTTTGAGGCTTGGTAGACCTTGGAACAGACTATATTTGAAAAGGTATTATCCATAAAACTCATGAAATTTTTTACGAATATTGTTTGCTCGCAGGAAATTGGGAAAAGTTACGAGTTTCAAAATTTATATTGCGATTAAACTTTCATTAATTTGCGAATAAAAGACCGCAATCTGTGATCAGCCTCCAAAAAAAGAAAGAGAGCCGCAGAAAATTTTATACAGGCAAACCTTTGTGGCGTACACCCTAGTTCGCGAAGCTATATTTCGTAAGAGGCAAAGTCCTAAAGTACGTCATTTAAGGGGGTACCTATAAACGTGGCTAAGGGTAACCGGAACACCACCAAGGGCCCTTAGTACATGGTAAAATTTTAGGGGTACAACCCAATAATGGGGTACCTATCCGGGTTAGACACCTTGGATTCTCACCTAATCTAGCGACATTACGCAATATAAAATGCGGTGTAAGAGGATTTAGGTTGGGCGACTAAGGCATACTGTCTTTCCCAAGAAGTGCAGAAAACGATCAAGGCGCCGAGGTACACGGTTGAGTCAAGAGTGCCGGGTGAGGTTGAACCACATCTGCCATTTTTGACAAGTCTTGGCAAATGATGCACTTGGCCCAAAGATACCCCATAGGGTGCAACCTCGTAACTATAAGCCCTATAGGCAAAAGGATAAGAGGTTGCGATCAAAAGCTGGTTGTTGGAAGAACCGGATGGGAAGAGCTAACCTTGTATGGTCGATGTACGCTTCCTTGAAGGGGAAACCAGGGGGAAGATAAAGGGCAGCACCCTCCATTAGGGAGCTGATACGTGTTATAAGACGCAAATGTCACGAGGCTTCTTGTTTGCGAAAACATAAAGGCTTGTCATATTTGTGCAACAAATGAAGTTCTGCGAGCATTCTAAAAAAAAAAAAAAAAAAAAAGAAGAAGAAGGAAAACATACAAAAAGAACTCGCAGAATGAAACAAAGAAGTTAAGATGAGATCAATGGGTTATTACATGAAAGTGTAAAAACGTCCTGCGATTTCATCGCAAGACGATAATGTCACGAGGTTGTATGTTCGCAAGAATGTTCAGGCTTGTCATATTATCGCAAATACAAAAATTTACTACAAAAGAGGTGGCAAAATAAGACCTTTACTTAGGAAGGCATGATAAGACCACAGAAATTAATGAAATTCATTACATCAAAATCATTGAAGAAATTATACAAGTATATACATTATGAAGATCTGAAAAGAAGACAACTTCGTCGATATCATTGAAGAAATTTTACAAGAATATACATCATGAAGTTTTGAAGAGAAGACAGCTCTGTCAATATCATTGAAGAATTTTTACAAGAAGTCCTATCAAAGAAGACAACATCATTGAAGAATTTTAACGAAGACTTAACAAAAGATGCGATTTTGATAGCAATCAAATACAGATAAGTTCATATTCGTAAAAGTTTACGAGAATTACATACTTCTTATACTTCTCCATATATTGAATATTTCTCCAAAAGTTGAATACTTCTTATAATTCTTCAAGAATATCTCATATTTATTATACTTCTTCAACGGATATTTCATTTGGTGAAGGTTAAGTAATCATTATACTTTGTCATATGTTACGTAATTATTCACAGATTGAATACTTCTTATATCTCTTCATTTGGTGAATTGAGTACTTCTAATACTTCTTATATCTCTTCATTTGGTGGATCGAGTACTTCTAATACTTCTTATATCTCTTCATTTGACGGATTTAGTACTTCTAATACTTCTTCAAAGGTATTGTATATGTAGTATACTTATTAAGGATATTTCATATATTTTATTTCTTATACTTAAAAGGGAGGATTTCTTATTTACAATCGTAACAAGTTGAAACTTCGTAAGATAAATTGAGGCAGATATTCTAATACTTCCAACAATGTTTAATCATTTAAAGAGAAATAATAGGGGGAAAAGGAGATACTAAGCTTTATCTGTGAGTTATATATTATTTCTCTTCATATGATCAAATGGGGCAAAATAAGGAAAACATTTAATTAAAGAAAGATTAAATTATCTTCGCAAAATATCAGATATACTTCTTAAGAAAGGTTAAATCATCTTCGCAAAATATCAGATGTACTTCTTAAAAAACAGAATTGTTCGCAAAAAGAAAACCAACAGTAACTAAGGGAAGGAATTCAAAAGAAAGGAGGACAGGAGAGTCAATGATAAATTGAAAAAATAATGTTATCATGCTTCATCAACACTCTGTGCTGGATCTTTAAGATGAGTAGGGTCATTAGCAGCTTTCGACTTTTGCGAGATATCATCCTTTGAAGAATATGCAACAGGAACATCTCCTTGAGGAATAGATTCTTTCTCGTCATCAAGATCTTCATCATCACTCTCATAATCGAAATCACTATCAGGCTCACGAGCAACTTCATCGTCAGATATTTTCAGAGGAGTAATTTTCACAGGAGGCAAGGCTCTTGATAAGAGAATGTTATTCGTAAAGACTTGAGCTTTCAGATGACTTTCACGAAGTATAGCTTTTTGATGGTTGGTATCTTCGATATCTTTGGAATAAGCAAGATAGTTGAATCTCCGAGTAGCACGGTCACGAGAGTTGATTAAGCGGGTAGAAAGCAAAGCATTTTTCTTACGAAGCTCGGAACAGGAGGCTTCTAATCCAGCTTTCGCATTACGAAGGTTGTTCTCAGATTCTGCGAATAAAACAAAATTCAAAGGATAAAATTTGCGAGTATAACGAAATTTAAAGATATACCAGAGGCAGTCAAATTTTAATGACTACCTTCTCTTTGCGAAGTAAGAGATTGAGCTAAAGATAGACAACATTTCTTCATCTGATTCATCGCATTATCAAAACCATCACCAACTAATCCTTTAAGTCGAGATTGAAGCTTTTGATCTTTAGAAAGAAGAAAATTTTTATCCTTCGCAAGTTTGGCATTAAGACTTTTTAATGACGAATAATCTTCTTCAAGTTGATTCTTCTTAGTACTCAAGACTATATTCTTATTAATAAGGGAATTCTTCTCAATAACAAAAGAATTTATTTCAGCATCTGAAGACTTCTTTAATTCCTCAAGTTCACCTTTCAACAAAGAAAGAAGATTTTCTTGATCGCAACATTTATTCTGAAGAGTTTTTAATTCTTGCGAAGAAACAATCATTGTATTCAAAAACGAACATTTCTCTTCTGATAAGGTTTTGTTCTCTTCTAATAAGGTTTCTATTCTCAAATTAGCTTTAGTTAAGGAAGAAAAAGTTGAGATATGTCATCATTCAAAAAATTTCGATCATATATTAGTTGAGTATTCTCTTGAAAAAGAGCGTCAGAGTTGTCAAGAGCACACGAGTAAAGATTAGATAAATGGGAGAATTGGTTTGAGAGGCTTTCATGCTTGGTTCGTTATTCTGTTGCATCTGATTCATGGTGAAGTACCAATCTTCTACATTTCTGGATGGATTCTATAAAGGGAAATGGGTTTTAATGGATGTTTCAAGCATATGAAGAATATAAGTAAATAAAAGGGAAAATATGAAGATAGTAATCATACCTTTCAATTCATCATTTCTTTTGCGAAGAATCGCGCAGTCGAGAGAATCATTTTGAAGATGATAATTTTCTTTACGGAGATCCTCGCATTCTGCTTGAGAAGATTTCAAAGATTGGCGAAGCAATTTAATTTATTTTTCCAAGGATTGACGTGAAGAAGAAATGTCTGGATTGACGAAATTATTTAGCACTTCGCAAAACTCATATTGCAAACGAACATTAGTAGACTTCGCAGTATTGGTCAAAACCTCAGATAACATTCGGAAAGTTGAATAAATTCCATCTCGAATTTTCTGAGGAAGAGGAGAAGAATTTGAAGGAATAAGAGCAAGCTGCAAATTTTTTGGAGAAATAGCACTCAAAGTATTTGGGGACAAGATAGGTTTTTTAAGAGAAGAAGTTGAAGAAATATTTTGCGAGGGTTGATCTTGAAGAAGTGTTGATAAATTGACACTGATGGGAGATTGAAAGGTAGGTAATGGAGTAGAGGCAGGAGTGTGTGAAGAAGCATTTTCACGAGGAGGAGAGGAAAATTCCTTATCAACTTCAGGAAGGAAATCATCAATCGGAATTAATGGTGTGGGTTTAGTTACTCGAGATCTCTTACCAGGGTTTGGTTTTTCGCCAACCTGCGAATCAAAATGTAGATTAAAAACTGAGGCAACAATATATTGTTCAGGAAAGAAGGCAAACTATTTTAACTACCTTTTGATTCTCAGATTTTCTTCTTCGTGGATTAGGGCTTGAATTTTTTAGTTGAGGTTTCATCTGAGGAGTTATTTTGCTGAAATAAACCAAAATCAGATAAAAAATTATACAGAAATTAAAGAGGATAACAAATGAAATGCGCGGAGATAGAAGAAAATTACCTTGGAGAACTCATGAAGATATAATTGAATAAAAAATTACAGAGAAAACAGTAATGGAGAGTATGAACAGAAGATAAAATTGCAGAAGTAAGAAGAAGAAAAGGAAGAGAATATAAAGGAGTTATATAAGGGAATAACTAGAAAAGGACGGTTACAAAAGACGTGTCCAAATACTAAAAGACTAAGTAACGGTTATGTTCTCACGATCATTTCTTCTTCGTAGAATTGACATGAGAAGAGGCAAGATGTAGGTATTGAATATCGCAAGATATCGTAATAAATAAAGGAGAAAAGAGTTATAAAATGATACGATGATAGAAGTAGCGCGGAGAAATATGAAGTTTTGCGAGGATGAAATAATTTTGCGAGGATGAATTGCGATACTTAGAAATTCATATACAGCTGCATAAGTTTTACTATAAATAGGAGTTCAAATGTAAAATTTGGGAGGTTCTTTTAATGAGTGTAAGAAATTATCTTAGGAAAGAGAATAGAAAAAGTTGTAACTATTCTAGTTCCATTTTGATAATTCTATGTAATCAACTAAGAGAATTAATAAGAAAATTATCATTCATCATCAAGAACTTCTTGAGTTTTTACTAATTCTATTGAGGGTGTAGTTGTAGATTATTCTGCAACTACACAGACCACAAATAATGCATCAAGCTCTTCCTTCTCACGCCTCTGACGAACCAATTCTTGTGCATCAATATCTTACCTTTCATGTCTCTGACGAATCCTCTCCAGTGCACGCTGGTTTATCTCCTCTATCAAATTATTTTTCAACTTCTCTAATTCTTGATCTTGCAATAAGAAATAAAGAGCTTTGGCCTACTCATATTCTACCGATGATGGTGGAACGACGGGAAGAGGTTTTTGTGAATTATCAGGCATGTTCTGATTACCGATATCGACCATTCTTTAAAGTTTTCTCCTTTCTCTTAATTTTTGCTTTTTCTGGGTATAAACTCTCTGATCCTCTGGTAACCTCTTTTTTTAGAAATACCCTTTATAGCCATTTAAGAGTCATGTCTCTAGACCATGCACGTCGGTTCAATACCCCATACATGGTACTCAGAACCATCATGATGCTTTGAAAATTATCTCCCATAATCAATTTTATCTAACCCAGTCTTGTCTTAATTATATCTCTTCGACCTTACCGCCGTCATTACTCTGTTAAACCCTATTTCCAAAGCCTAAATCTAGTAGCTTAATTCATTAGCTTTTACTCTAATTCGATCTATACATTAAGAGGTGCATTGTTCGGTCACCTTAAACAGTTTGGTTTTATGCAGATACATAGAAGGCACGTATGTCAGATGGGTTATTTATATATAGCCATTCAGGTAAACTTAGCATAACATCTTGTATAAGTTTTTGTTCTTGTCTTCTTGTTTGCTGTTGAATCCATTAAAACACTTGCACAAGCACCAAAATATTTTAATGGATTCAGCAGAAAACAAGAAGACAACAACAAAACCAAGTCCAAACATTAGTACTAGTGTTTGGGATTAAAGGGGTGAAAGAGTAGTAAAGGAGGAGGAGATAGAAATATAGGTTTTGGGTAAAGGGGATGAATGAGTTGCAGAGAAGGAGGAGGAAGAGGAAGAGTTTCTTTGTGATAGTAGTAAGCAGATGGAGACATTATGTTTATCATCTGATATGGCTCTGCATTCATCTATAGATTGTAACTATCCTTTGGTCCCTATAGAGTAGCAGAAACAAGTCAGTGATTCAAAACACTGATCTTAAACAATAGATATGGGCATATTGGTGGATTGATTCATCTTTTTACCTTTCTCCTTCAGGACCATACGTTCGAATGTGGGCAGAAGTTTTTTTTTTTTTTTTTTTAAAGTCTGTTAATGATTGTTAGGCCGGGGTAGAAAAAGGCCCTCAACACAGTTGGGCCTTGTGCTATCACAGTTAATGTCCATTTCATGTACCTAGTAATAAATAGAACTGACGTGTCTATAAAATGTACACTATGGACATGCATACTAGCGTGACCAATATAACAAACTTTTTAGCCACGCATATAAACCGGCATGTCTATAAAACTTACACTATGGAAACGCATAATAGCGTGACCAATACAACGAAATTTTTATCCACGCATATAAACCGGCGTGTTTATAAATCGTACACTATGGACATGCATACTAGCGTGTCTAATAAAACCAACTTTTTTAGCCATGCATATATACCGACGTGTCTATAAATCGTACACTATGAACATGCATACTAGCGTGTCTAATAAAACCAACTTTTTAACCACGCCTTAAATTGTGTGACTATTTTGTTGGACACACCACAACTGGCTAACGTGGTCATAGACTGGTTTATAAACATGCCCAATAAAAAATTAAAAGTTAACGTGACTAAACGGTGATATTTGGATACACTACTAGCCATGGTGTGGCTTAAATAACCTATATTAACACGCCCATACAACATGGCGTGTCTATAGGGTATAAGTATACCCTATAGACACGCTAAAAACAAAAGGCGTGGATTGGAAATTTATATCTGGCGTGTCTAAAGGCCACTTTTGTATTAGTGGAAGCGTATTTTCTTATAAACCTCAAACTCGATCATGTTGCTACCCCAAGTTCATATGAAATTTTCTCAAACATAGTATTTTTTACTTCCATTTTATAGGGATTTTAAATACGATTCCAACGAGCCAACAATCACTCAATTCAGACTTAAAACAAAGAAGTTATTGACGAAGCACGCATGTTGTCGCTGATGTGGCGACGATGATGGTGACTAGACCTAGATGCTTATGTGGCACTTGCTGATTGGACCATGGTTGCTGAAGTGGCAGAAACAAACGCTAAGAAGGTTCCAATGACGGGGTGGAATCCGCTGACGTTGCAACTGCTTTTGCAGATTTTTCGCCCGAGTGGTGGTAGTTGTTGATTGGATCTTGCAGCTGATGTGGCTACTGGTTGGACCTAAATGGTCAAAACCTGGTTGGACTAGCTGTTAGAGCGGTTGGACTAGACTTGAACCAGACTAGGTGAACCTAGTTAGACCGGAGTTTTACTATCGCATGAACCAGCTGCTTGGCTTGGTTGGCTCTGAGTGGCTCGGCTTGAATTTGGCTTTCGATCACGCTTTATGCAAGACTTATTTCTATTGCGTTCTTCTTGTGATTTTGCAACACTTTCTTCAATTGTTTGCAACGCTTACGGTATGAACCCTATTTTTTCTTTTCTTTTCTTTTTTGCTGATTTTTTCATGGAATCCGTGCATGATACCTTCTGCACCTTTCTCATTGTTTTACATGAATCCCCTTAGTCGGCGCCAATGTTTGTACCCAAAATTACTTTTAGGTACTAAGAACGATTGATTGATGATGATGATGATGCGAGATTAGGGTTAGAATGCGAATTAAAGGTGAATAAAAGAAGACAAAAAATTAACATGGTTCGGCTAATGATGCCTACATCTACATATAGAATCCCGATAGGGAGAGATATTGTATTGATATGAGGATTAAAATAATATTGTATGGTTAGCTAACCTAGAATTTCATATCTTCTTAGGGTTTAGGATACATGTATTTATATAGTATAGTTTATGTATGCCCTAATTTTGATATAAATTTGATATGCAAGCAACTTAGGGACTAAGACTTCTGGAGTCTTCGTTCACGGGCTAGGGATTGATTATCTAGCTCTCTGTCTATTTATAGACGGTACAAACATAGGCCATTCCTTGATTTGGATTTGTTAGATAAGGTTTTTCAGGCTCAGATTCATATTATTCCACATATACCTATCAAATGCAAGCTTAGGTTCTCAAGGGCTTTCAAACAAATAATGAACACAGTTATACTTAATTTTTTAGATACTTCCTACTTGATTAAGTTATTACTTTTTCCAATATGCATCTTGAGAAACTACATTCCTAGGTGTAAGGATGAAGAGAGGTTTGATATGCGGAAGATATTATATATTGCTTATATAAATCAATCTTGAGATACATGGCGTGATATTGATGGTTGTATATCCTTGATTCTGGATTTATTGGCAGAGCATGATATTTCAAAAAAAAACCTAGGGTTTCTGCTCATAGGGACAACCAAGTAGGTGTCAACCTTAGACTTTGTAGAAGGAAGTTAAGATAAGGTTCTTATACTGTTGCTACCAAGGTTATTATTTCTAGTGGTGTAGCTCCTTTATCTGATAATACTTTGGCAGATTTGCATATTAAGCATCCTTATATACCGCCGCCTACCTTGCCTACTGCACCTAATAAATGTTTTTGCAACAACTGTTAGTTCAGATATGTTTCTAAGCAGGATTCGAAGTTTCCCTAAAAGTAATTCATGCAGGATAGATGGACTTCATACCCAGATCCTCTTAGTGGGTCTTCCACATCTATTGTAGATGATCTCCTAGCTTCCATCACAGAAATTGTAAAATTTCGTATTGGCTAGTAATTGTCTTCCTCAGCTTGGTAAGTTTTTTGCTAGTACACCTCTTACACCTTTGATTAAACTTGCAGGTGGTATTAGTCCGATTGTCATTGGTACTATATGGAGATGATTAGTATCTAAGGTTGCTACCTTATCTTTAAGTAAGTATATGACGACTTATTTAAGTGATTTCAATTTGGAGTTGGGGTGCCTTGTGGAGGGGAAGCTATTTTACATTTTGGTAATCTTAATTCCATGTCCATGCTTTTAGTTGGTTTTAAGAATGCTTTTAACCTAGTGGATAGATAATCTATATTATGTGATGTGAGACATAAATGCCCTAACAAATATAAATGGGTTGAGTTATGTTACGCTTCACCCGCTAGACTGTATTATGGCACTGCTAATTTTTCTTCTGCGCAGGGTGTACAACAAGGAGATCCTTTGGGTCCTCTCATTTTCTCCTTGATGTTGTATCCCATTGTGTTGAAAATCTCCCAGCAACGCAACCTTGATGTGCAAGATTGGCATTTAAATGATGGTACCATCATAAGAGATACAATGACGGTCTCTAGGGATTTTCATATCATCAAGAATAAAGATGTTGTTGTAGGGATTGATCTTAACATCCAGAAAACTGAACTTTTATGGCCGTCATGTGATGAGACGTCTACTCAAGTTGGTGTTTTCCCTGCTAATATAGGAATACCATCTTTGGGTTTTAAACTTCTTGGTGGACATGTGAGTTTGGACACTTTGCAGTCAACTTATTCTAAGCAGATTACACAAGACTAATGAGTTAATGGATGCAATTCATAGATTAGATGATCCTCAAAGTGAGTTGCTTCTACTTCGATATTGTGTAGGTGTTTTAAACTTTAATTTACCTTGTACACCACTGCACCTAATTATGTGAAAGTTGCACAAGTTACTTTTGATAGTTATCTTTCCAATTACATGAGGAAGTTGGTGATTGGTGATGGTCTAAGTTATGGTTTGCTGCAACAGAGGTTAGTTTCTTACCCATCAGAGATGGTGGTATGAGATTATTTTTTTATGTTAGATATTAAGTAATATTGTTACTTGGCATCTTATTCTCAGAACTTACACCGGCAAGAGTCTATTCTTCACAGTTCATGTATTCCGGTTATAGGTCAAGCACATTAAGATATTTTTTGAAAATTTTATTCAGGTTTGTGGTATTGATTCGTCACAACTTTGTAAACTCATTATGCCCCCAACTCTATGCAAGCTTAGGCAGTTCAGTATTTTGCAGTTTTCACTAATGAAATGCCCACTCTTTTTAATATGTCAACACGCGATTTAACGTTATGGCTTTGTAATAGAACTAAACATGCACATGATTACCTATTTTCTATTCATAGTAATGGGCTTGAACATAAGATTGGTCCGTGACAGTTTTGTGCAGTGCTTGTTTACATACTTGGCATCTCATTGTTTGTTGTGGATAGTTCTTGCCTTTGCTATAATGGAGAGATGGATGTATATGGTGATCACGCGCTTCATTGTGCCAGTGAGATTGGTTTTCAGTTTCGAAATGATCTTGTCAGAAATACTTTTGTGGATATTTGTTTTCGAGCTGATGTGCATTCTAATGTTGAAGCTGCATTGGGGTTCCTTTCTCAAGATGGTGGTGATTCTAAACCAGCAGACATTTTGGTTTACAATATGAAAGATAGTCGAGATACTTGTTTTGATGTGACTGGGGTCAATCGCTTTGCCAATGGTGGTGTGCAAGCTTTTACCCATGGTCTTGCCTTGGCTAAAGCCATTGAACGCAAAAAGATTAAATATCTTGATGTATATAGAGCCAATGGCTTTAGTTTTGGTACCTTAACTTTTACTATTTTGGGTGAACTTTTTTTTGAGACTATTGAGTTTTTATAAAGGTTGAAGCACTACATAGCTAGACATGATGGTGATATTCATGTTGCCAATTTTCTTTTTATTAGAATAAGATTAGTTATTCAAAAAGGTGTTGGAGCCCAACTAGTTTCTTGTAAAACAATACATTTATTTTTATTTAATTATTTTTTTTGTAAAAAACAAAAAAAATATTTCTTTTACGAAAAATAAATAAAATAAAATAAAATACTTTTTTTATAATAAATAAATTTTGATATATAAGGATAAAATTGTAATCCTAACAAGTGAGGGTAAGTTAGTACTTTCACCATTTTGAGACTGCCCAAATCATTCTTATTTAGGTGGGTGAAGAAATTGATCGGCGTCAAATAATTCCTCTCGTTCCAAACTTGCCAAGTAATAAAATCCTTTGCCTCAAAAATATTAAACGCAAATATATTCACGTTCAAGATAGATAATAGACTCTCTTTTTTTTTGACTTGAAAGATCAAATATTATAAAGAAGGTACTTAGTCACCCCAAAGAGTGACAAAGTAGACAAGATTGCATAGATGCTTGCATCAAAGCATCCCAATTACAAAGTAAAACAGAAAAACCATAATTTTTAAAAATATATGTGTTTACTGTCCAATTATACAAAAGACATTTGACCTCAGTAATTACTTGATCAATATTCTTTTGCACATTATTATGAAGCCTGTTATTGCGTTCTTTCCAGATACCCCACCAGATTTCAAATGACAAATAACCCCACAATCTCCTAATTTTGATCTTGCTTTTATTATTACTCCACCCCCACATAGTTTTCCTGACATCACCACAATGCACCCACTTAATACCAAAACTTCTCAGGAAAAAAGACCATACTGCAGTTGTAAAATCACAATGAATGAAAAGATGCGGATTAGTTTTAGAATGATTTCCACGGAGCAAACAATCCGCATTTTGAATCATCCCTGCACTATGCATATAATCCAATCTAGGTGCACCATCATAGCAAAGTGTCCACACCAGAAAAGACACCTTTAATGGAACTTTTGGATTCCATAATTGCTTATTAGGGAAAGCCAGAAGTCCTTCAGTCTCAAGAGCACTATAAGCATTAGCCACAAAGAAGCCTTTTCCTTGCCCATAAATCCAATGTCTATCATCAGTTGTAATAACTCCATTTAAACCCAACTCCCTTGGATCACCAATCACTTACAGCAAGTTCACAACTTCTAACAGCTCATTTTCATTCAAATTTCTTGCAAAATTCAGATTCCAAGAGCCTTCAAAAGAAATCAAATCCTTAATGGCATCATTCTTCTTTCTAGACAAATGAAACAAAGTAGGAAAAAGAAGTTTTAGAGACTGCTCTCCCACCCAAATATCATCCCAGAAATAAATGTTGCTCCCATCACCAATAATCAACTTAGTCCCTGTTTTAACAAAATCCCTGGTCTTCAAAATACCATCCCACAAACTGAAACATACAAATTTATTTGAATGATTAGGAAATAAAGCTTGAGTGACACCTCCAAATTTCTAGTTAACAATTATTCTCCACAGAGCATTATTCTCATTATCATACCTCCAAATCCATTTAGCATGCAATGCTCTATTCACCAATTGCAATTTCTTTATCCCAACACCACCTCTACTTTTTGGCAGATTCACCCTGGACCATGAAACCCAACTTCTTTTTTTAACTGAAGCAGAAGAGCCCCATAAGAAGTTTCTAACAATTCTTTCCAACTCTTTGGCCACACTACCTAGCATATGAAACATTGATAGATAGTAAACATGCAAGCTTGCTAGCACACTTTGAATCATAATAATTCTGTGTCTCTTAGAAAGGTATCTTCTCTTCTAAGCACTCAATCTTTTAAGAAATTTTTGAATAATGTCAGTCCAAACACTTATGCATTTGGAGTTACTACCCAGAGGGATTCCTAAATAGTTAAAAGGAAAATTTGAAGAGGAAAAGCCAAACAAATCAGCACATACCTCACCATTGTGCAATTGTCTCAGCCCAACAATAGTGCTTTTCCTGAAATTAACCTTTAAACCAGAGATAGTTTCAAATGTTAATAGAATACTCTTCAAATTGTTCACCTGAAATTCATCATCTTTAAGAAACATAATTAAATCATCTACAAATTGCAGATGAGTAATTTCAGTACCTTGTTCAGCCACTTTGAATCCAGCGATAAGACCTTGAGCAGCTGCTTTTTTAAACACCAAAGATAGGACTTCAGCAACCAAAATGAAGAGGAAATGAGAGATATGATCACCCTGTATAATACCTTTTTGACTCTTGAATAAATCAGTAGCTTCACCTTTGAGTAAAACAACAAATATTGGAGTTGTGATACACTATTTTATCCAACTCCTCCATTTACAACCAAAACCAAATCTAGCAAGAACAGTCTCCACACATCCCCAATTCACATTATCAAAAGCCTTCTCAAAATCAAGCTTGCACAGCAAACCAATATACAATTGCCTTAACTTGGAATCTATGAGCTCATAAGCAATTAAAATGCCATCATGAATCTGCCTATCATGCACATAAGCCCCTTGAAATTCAGAAATTATAGAAGGAAGAACTTCTTTTAATCTCTCATCAAGGAGCTTAGATATGATCTTGTAAATACTCCCAGTGAGACTTATAGGCCTAAAATTATGCAATGAAATAGCACCATTGCATTTAGGAATTAGAGTAATATTTGTACAATTCACCCTCCAGTCCATCATACTAGTATTCTCAAATTCTTTCACAACCTTCATGAAGTCATCTTTAATTACATGCCAACCAGTTTTATAAAACTCCATAGTGAAGCCATCCGGACCTTGACTTTTATTAGATCCAAAATTATCCACAACCTCCTTAACTTCTTCTTCATAGAAAGGATTCTCAAGATGAATACTCTCACTAACAGATAAAGTAGGCATTTACAAATTATCAAAAGATAGTCTTGCTCTAAACTTCTCAGTGAACAAAGAAGAATAAAATCTTTTTGTCTCATCAACAATTTTCTTCTTATCAAAACAAAAATTTCCATAAATCTTTAAACAATTTATAATATTATGTTAATATTTGAAAGAAGCAAGTTAGCTTGAGTTAGACTCAGCATCCTTTATCCATCTTTCTTTAGCTCTCTGAGCAATTCTTCTGGCCAAAAGTCATAGACACTTCAGCATGCTTCAATTTTGCTTGCTCTCTAGCAATCACCTCCTCATCATCAAGCACATTAATTTCCTCTAAATTGTCTAAAACATCAATAGTAATCTCTAAATTATTTAATTGAGTCTGCAGATAACCAAAAGTGGATTTCTGCCAACTTGTAATTAAAAATTTAAGAGCTTGAAGTTTCTTTACAAAGACAAAACTTGGTTTCCCCAAAAAGACCAAATTGTTCCACCATATTTCCAAGTTATTCAAAATATCAGGATGAGTTAAAATGAAATTATCCAACCTGAATGGGGATTTGAACTTCTCACCTGAATTATAGCATAACATTATGGGTGCATGATCAGAGATTGGTTTTTTCAATCTCACTTGCATTGGAGCAGGGCAATGCTCTTGAAAATATGGAGACAATAAGAATTTGTCTAGCCTTATCAAAATTGGAGGGTTCTGTGAATTATTCCAAGTGAATCTACCACCTACCATGGGGAGATCAAAAAGAGCAAATTTTTCCACAAAGGATTTGAAGGATTTCCTATTAGCTCTCCCTCCACCAGCCACATTCCTCTCATCTTCATGCAAAGTAACATTAAAATCTCCTCCCACTAACCAAGGCTCATCAAATAATATTCTTATGTCTTTAATTTCCTACCAAAATTGATTGTAATAACCTGATTCTGCAGCTCCATACACAGCCGTAAAAAGCCAAACAAAATCATCAGCAACATTTCGAAACTTGATTGAAACAGTGAAAGCACCAATCAAATGATCCTCCATGACTACAATACCTTATTTCCACATCACTATTATACCACCAGAAGCACCCTCCGAAGATAATATACATTTTACTAGATGATGATATAAATATATAGTAACTCACAGTCACACTTTTGTGGATTGGAACAAAGTTGCTATGCTTTTTGGAAAACAAATGTTGCGGGATAAACTAACTGGTCATACATATAACACAACCACTTTCGCGCATCCAACTTTTGACGAGATTATAAATTGATAGGTGCATGCACCGACTTACGTAAATGTCACCTTGTCCAACTCCTGGAATAGGATCAAAAACGAACTTGAAAATGTAGCGTAATTTTTAGGAAAATGTACAAAACAGTCCAAGTATTAAGACATGATTCACAAAACCATCGTACTGTTACAAACTATTAACAAAATGGTCACACTTCCGTTAAAAAGAGAGTTAAGTGATGGCTCACGGTTAAATATTTTAACCAAATTACCTATGTGTCCTCCCTACTTATCCTCCATTCATAATTTTAAATTTTGCCTTCATTGTAATTGTTTTGATGGTGGTGCTATTTGTAAGTGGTGGTGTCACCACTTACACACCGTTACACCGCATTCAGGTTCGTTACACCGCATTCACCCAAAGGGTTCACCGCTTCCCCTCTGAGGTTTAGTGAAGATTCTTAAGCTTCCACCACCACCACTTCAACTAATTAGTTAAATGGGAAGGATATTTTAAAGGAGGGTATTCTAGGAAAAGATAACACTGTTTATTCAAAAGTGTTAAATTGGATGGAAGTATGACTGTTCAGTGAACGAATTACAAAAATGTGACCATTTTGTGACCCAATTATAAAAAGTATGACCATTCTGTAAATGGCCCTATTTATTTTTTACTAGCAATAAAGGAAAAAATTTCATCACGTGATGCGCTGAATTCAAATCTTATAACTTAATCATTTCTTTTTTCTCTCACACCAAAATCACGGTGCACTTTTTCGGCACACCTAACATTTTTGTAACTTAATATAAATAAATTTATGAAATATTTTGTTTACTTGGAAATCTGAATTCCAAATACTAAAACTCAGACAGCATACTTCCCTGTTCTTGCAACCTGTGTAACTCATTTGCTGCCTATATATTATCATCACTACCCCCATACATATCCAGTATTATTTGATTGATATAATATAATAAAGGATCCGTACCCAAATTGAGAAACATCATAAGAACTATAGTTTGATTACGAAATTGATTATTCAGTTTCTTTTGTATTGGATTTTCCGTTTTTATATGGATAGGAGTGAAACGTGTAGTTCATCCCTTGAACTGGTTATCTTTACTCTCACTAGTATTCTTAATTGAATTAGGTTTTCATTAAATTCGATCACCCCTATATACAATAATTTTCATATCGACAAAGTTTGTTTTACTTTAGTTGTCCCCGTAATTAAAGAAATAAAAAAACAAAAGTTATGCAGTTCGATCATATGCAAACTTGATAAAAATCATGATTTTCAAATTAATTTCCAAATGTGATTAATCTGGTGGTGGTGGTGGTGACAGGAGTTTAAATTTAGAGATCATCAGTAAAGAATGCTGAAAAAATAAAATTCTTGTTCTCTTGAAATAAAAATTAGGGTTATTTACAGAATGGTCATATTTTTTGTAATTGGGTCATAAAATGGCCACATTTTTGTAATTCGTTCACAGAACAGTCATACTTCCATCCGATTTAACACCTTTGAATAAAACTGTGTTATCTTTTCCTAGAATACCCTCCTTCAAAATGCCCTTCCTATTTAACTAATTAGTTGAAGTGGTGGTGATAAAGCGGTGGTGGTGGAAGCTTAAGAATCTTCACTAAACCTCAGAGGGGAAGCGGTGAACCCCTTGGGTGAATGCGGTGTAACGCACCTGAATGCAGTGTAACGCTGTGTAAGTGGCGGCACCAACACTTACAAATAGCACCACCGTCAAAACAATTAAAATGAAGGCAAAATTTAAAATTGTAAATGGAGGATAAGTGGGGAGGACACATAGGTAATTTGGTTAACATATTTAACTGTGAGTCATCACTTAACTCTCTTTTTAATGGAAGTGTGACAATTTTGTTAATAATATGTAACAATTGGATGGTTTTATGAACCGGGTCCTAATACTAGGACTGTTTTGTACATCTTCCAAGAAAATATAGCGGTTTTTCAATCTCCCACTCCATTCTCCCATTGAACTTATATTAATTTATTTTTGGTAAGTAGTACTGCAGAAGATATTTCGTCAATTGTTAACGTTGCTGAAAAACCAGCTATAGTATTTATTCTTAGAACTTCTTATTACTAATTGGTTTTACCTATTTCCTATCCACATTTTTCCTAAATCCCATCTTAACTACACAAATCAAATTTTGTGTAACCCTTTCTAGGTTGGGTAAACAAAACTTATAAATCAGATTCATCAACCACCGCCTTCCTTCTTCCTTTCTCTAAAATCTCAACCTAACTTCCCTGTTCTTGCAACCTGTGTAACTCATTTGCTTCCTATATATTATCATCACTACCCCCATACATATCCAGTATTATTTGATTGATATAATATAATAAAGGATCCGTACCCAAATTGAGAAACAACATAAGAACTATAGTTTGATTACGAAATTGATTATTCAGTTTCTTTTGTATTGGATTTTCCGTTTTTATATGGATAGGAGTGAAACGTGTATTTATCCCTTGAACTGATTATCTTTACTCTCATTAGTATTCTTAATTGAATTAGGTTTTCATTAAATTCGATCACCCCTATATACAATAATTTTCATATCGACAAAGTTTGTTTTACTTTAGTTGTCCCCGAAATTAAAGAAATAAAAAAACAAAAGTTATGCAGTTCGATCATCTGCAAACTTGATAAAAATCATGATTTTCAAATTAATTTCCAAGTGTGATTAATCTGGTGGTGGTGGTGGTGACATGAGTTTAAATTTAGAGACCTTAGGTTGTGTTCACCCAATCTAAAAAGAGTTAGATAAAATTTGATTTCTTTAACTGGGATGGGATTTAGGAAAAGTGGAGATGAGAAATAGGTAAAACTTACTAATTTGCTTATACGTTAAAGATATAATAATGAATTCATTCTCCTACCTTGTTAATAATTGATTAACTGAAATGATTAGTGCACAAATTTATCCTAAAGTAAACTTATAATAAATAGATTCTATTTTTATTTTTTTTGAAGAAAAAGGTTATATTAAAAAATAAAAAAGAAGCCAAGGAGTAAACCAAGGTTAATACAGATCTACATACCCATTAGTGTATCCCAATTAATCCAAATTAAACTAGGATCCACAAACTTAAATGTATCCTTGTCACAGGATCATAAAACTACCAATTGCTTTACCGAGTCGATGCTTTCTTGCACACTCTTTTGGCGACCTCCGAAAACTCTTCCATTCCTTTCCTTCCATAAGATCCAACAAACCGCATAATGTAAGATTTGCCAAACCTCCCTTCCTCTCCCTTGTAACACATTGATAGAACACGCTTCGAACAATTGAAGCAAAGTATTTGGTAATGGCCAAGCTATCACAAAGGATTTGATGAAATAATTCCAAATCTGGAAAGAGTACTTACAATGAATGAACATGTGATTTGCCGATTCCCTTACTTCATTGCACAAAACACACTGGTCGCTATCAATATTAACACCCCGATGTCTCAACATATCCCTTGTAGGTAACGAATTATGAAAGGTAGCCCAAATGATGAAACTCACCTTGTTTGGAATGTTATCTCTCCAGAGGAATTCGTCGAAGCCACAGTCTTCCAAATTGCCTGCCAGGCTTTCATAACATCTTGAAACGCTGAAATTCTCCATAATCTCCACTTCATCGTCCCCTTCCACTAGCCTAGGAACCCGATTTAAGTCACGCCTTAGAAGGTCCCATTCAAGTTGCTCATTTGCATTTAACGGCCTCTTAAAATCCCATACCCAAACTCCATTTGCTATCATGTCGTGAATTGTTGCATCCCTATTCTTCACCACCTTGTAAATCACCGGGAAAAAGTCTTGCAATTTCCCCCTGTCCAGCCAACGGTCCTTCCAAAAGCGGATGCATTTGCCATTTCTTACTGTAAAAGTCGCCATATTCTGAACCATAGGCACCAATTTTGTAACGTTGTTCCACAAACTCCTACCCTGCGGCCTATTATTCACATCTGGAATTAACAAATCGCAATTATGGGAACATTTTTCGTTTACTAACCTTCTCCACAGACTGTTTTTGGACTTTGAAAATCTCCAAATCCACTTAAGTAACAAAGACTGGTTAATTCTCCTCAAATTTTTCACACCTAGACCCCCTTTTACCTTCGACACACACTTTTTTTTCCAGGATACCCACACCAATTTCTTTCGACCTTCCACCGCCCCCCATAGAAAATTGCGCATGATTTTTATCATTTTTTTTCCACACTAACATGCAAGTGAAAAAGTGACAGGTAATAAATTGGTAAACTTGCAAGACAACTCTTAATAAGAATTAATCTACCTGCTTTATTAAGATGCCTTTTCTTCCAAGACGCCATCTTCTGTTCCATTTTAATCAAGACATGTTCCCAAACTGATGTGCTACGCCAATGTGCTCCAATCGGCATCCCAAGGTAAGAAAATAGTAATTTCTCAGTCTTGCAACCTAGCTCTTTAGCCAAAACCTCAATCGTCTCATCTGCTCCGACACTGATCATGGTGCTCTTCTCTAAATTCAGCTTCAGGCCCGTCATAGTTTCGAACACCGACAAAATGATAAATAGACGTCTAACTTCCTCCACCAAAGCATCAAGGAAAATCAAAGTATCATCCGCAAATTGAAGGTGAGAGATAACCGTACCTTGATCCACCACTTGGAAACCAGAGAGATTACCTCTATCAACCGCATCATTAATTAGCTTGGAAAGAATTTCCGCCACCAAAAGAAACAGATACGGTGATAAAGCATCTCCCTGTCTTAAACCGTTACCAGGTTTAAACCTTTCTGTCGAAGCCCCGTTCACAAGAAGGGAAATATGTTTGGAAGAAACACACCATTTGATCCAAGAGATCCATTTGACCCCAAAGTTGTGATTTTGTAAAATTGTGAATAGAGCATTCCAATTAACATTATCAAAAGATTTCTCCATGTCGATCTTAAACAGAATACCAGGTTTCCTAGCCTTCAGTCTACTGTCCACACACTCATTAGCAATTCAAACCCCGTCGAGAATCTGTTTACCGTGAATGAATGCCCCTTGGAAGTCCGAGATTAGAACCGACATCACTTTTGTCAGGCGATTCGCAAGCACCTTTGATAAAATCTTATACACCATACCAATGAGACTTAATGGGCTGTAGTCTCTAGGAGTACAAGAGTCCTCTTTTTTAGGAATAAGGGTGATGAAAGAACAATTAAAACGCCAATCGATTGATCCATACCTGTGGAAATCTTTTGCCAGATTCATGAAATATTTTTTAATCATTTCCCAGCACTTCTTAAAGAACTCAGCAGTGAAGCCATCTGGACCTGGAGATTTGTTACATCCCAGTTTCCTAACCACGTCCCAAACCTCTTCCTCTGAAAATTCACGCTCCAGACATAATCTGTCCACCTCTCCAATTTTTGGGAAGTGAAGATTTTCCATATTCGAGTTCACCTCATCGCCCTATAAGAAGAGGTTACCGTAAAAGCTTCGCAGTTCTTCCTTAATTACCTGCTGATCAAAACAATCTACCCCTCGAATCTGAAGTTTTGCAATAGTATTTCTTTTTTTCCTTGCAGTTGCTATACTGTGGAAGTACCTCGTGTTCGAATCTCCCCATCTAAAGTTGTTTTGTTTCGCCCTCAAATGCCATTTCCTCGCTTCCGCAGCTTCCACATTTCTTAACTTGAGCTTACACCTAGTTCTCTCCTCTAACTGATGGTGTTGAAGAGCCACCGTTTCCTCCGAAATATTGAGCTCCTGAATCCTACCTGTTAGCTCCGTTTTTTCCTTTGCAATATTCCCAAACTCTTTAAGCCTCCAAGGCTTAATAAAATGTTTCAAGTTTTGAAGCTTCAAAAAGAAGAAGCTGGTACTTGCACTTCCTGCATAATTCATGACCCCCACCAACGCCTCACATTAGGACCAAAGTCTTTATGGCTAAAAATAGATTCTATTTTTAGTCTACTGGACTTGTCCTTCAATGGCTAACAATGCTTGTCTCGTGCTCAAAAGAATCTTAGAGTGATAGCTAGAAAAAATAATCGAATCTTTGAACTTCCGGTGATAGATTGATTTGATGGGTACTTGATATTGCTAAAAAATTATTTGATTAATCTAGTCCATTATCTTATAGGATGATTGAAATACTGTTGTTTTGTAAAACATTTTCATTAAAAATAAGGGTGATATCAGCGTGTACATGTGTGTATTCTAGTTAGCAATTTGGCATGTGGTAAAAATTCGGGCCGGTAAAACTGCATGCATTAATCGACTAAATAAAGTTTAAATTCGATCAATTATGTGTGATTCAAGAAAAATGGGGAAACGAGTAAATTAACGTTTAATGTGTTCATAAAATTTGGCATATAAAGAAATTATTTTAATGTAGGTTAGTAAAATAAAACGTGCATATAGATCGGGAGTGCATTTGTGCATAAATATAGGCGAACAATGCGTTTACCAAACTTTCAAAAATGATGATGATCTAACCCATATACGCGCACCTTGAAAAACCACAAGATGTAATCATGTTTTGTCTTTATGTCTGATAGCAATGAGAACATAGCCTTGTCTGCTCATGATTGCATCATCCTAGACCATGATTGAGAAACCACGAGCCTTTTGTCAATTACACTTCATGAGTTGCAACTTGCAAAGTGTGGAAACTGGGCTCAAGCACCATCCTAGAGTTTTTCCCAGAACTGACTCATTAACTGTCACTTCTTTTTTGGACCAACCAAGTCAACATACAAATTAAGTTTGCCAGCCAATCGATTATACACGCAATTGTGATGTCGGCAACAATCCCTCCTTGGTTTCTGTCTGCAATTTATGGGCCTCCTCATCCAGTTGCAAGAACATATCTCTAGGAATCATTGCCGGTAATTCTAAACTTAAATGATGATGCTCCTCCTCTCATGGTGGGGGACTTTAATGACATCCTCTCGCAAGCTGAAAAACAAGGAGGCAAACATGTATCGCATACTCAGATCCTAAAATTTCAAAGTTTTTTGGATGCTTGTTCTTTGTTGGATCTTGGATTTGTAGGTACTCCATTCACTTGGTCAAACAGACAACAGTGGAATAACCTTATCCAAGAGAGACTTGATCGAGCTTGCGCAACACCATCGTGGAGAATCTGTTTTCCTCATGCCGTTGTCTTTAACCAGATGCGATTTGCTTCCGATCATGGGCCAATTGTTTTACAACTACGAGTGTCTTGCTTCACACTTGACAAGCTTTATCGATTTGAGCACATGTGGATATTACACCCAGGTTGCATACCAACTATCAAAGATGCATGGGACAAACCAACGAATGACTCCACAACATTCATTTTGCAACAGAAACTCATTACAGCCAAGAAAGCTCTTTGCAGATGGAGTAAAGAAATTTTTAGGAAACTAGAAGAACAAATTAAACTGTCAGAGACAAGTTTGGAACATGCAAAAGCACGATGTGCTACTGCTACTGCTCAACAAATGCCACAGGCTACCCAAGTGGCTGAAACGGCTCTGCAACATCACATTTTTCTGCTCAACTGCAAAAATGAATACTAGAATTCAAGATCAAGAGTTCAATTGATCACAGATGGAGACCGCAACACTGGGTTCTTCCACATAACTGCCAAAATTCATCGAAGCCATAATATGATACATCAAATTAAGAACAGCCAGAATTTATGGATAGACGATAATGTTTCAATAATAAATACTTTTGTCTCTTATTTTGACAATCTATACTCTCAACCTCCTACTACCATAAATGATGATTTGTTTTGTAATGTACAGTCTCGCCTTTCCTTAGATCGGGAGAAATAGCTAGAGAACAGGGTGTCTCAAGAGGAGATAAACCATGCACTATTCTCTATCAACAAAGAGGGTGCCTCTTGAGCGGATGGATATTCGGGTAAGTTATACATGGCAGTCTGGGATATTATTGGTCCAACTATCACCAATTTAGTTACTGACTTCTTCGAGAATGGGTCTTTCTCTTCTCAAATTAACCATACCCATCTCACCTTGATTCCCAAAACCGATAACCTTGAAAACCCTTCTCAGTACCGTCCTATTGGTATTTGCAATGTAAGCTACGAAGTCATTTAGTGGATAGGCTTCGTCCATATCTCCCTCTTCTCATAAACTCTCACCAAAGTACTTTCATCCCTAAAATATCCATTCATGACAATATTTATCTAGCTATTGAAGTATTCCACATAATTAGAACGTCTCCGCCAGGGAAACAACCCAAATTTGTGCTCAAACTTGACATTCACAAAGCTTATGATAAACTTGATTGGAAGTTCATATCGAAAGCTATGACAGCTCTGGGTTTACCAAATTGGTTAATAACTAGAATTATGTTCTGCATCAAAAGTGTTACATTAGTTGTCAAGATTAATGGTGATCCTCATAGTTTCATCCAACCTTCGTGTGGCATTCGTCAAGGAGACTATTTATCTCCTTACATATTCATTATGTGCGCAGAAATTCTCTGAACAAATTTGATTCATATGGAACATCAAAGACAGATAAAAGGTATTTGAATCTCCCAAAATTCAACACCCATTACGCATCTCATGTATGCGAATGATTTGCTACTTACTTTCCATGCCAATCCCACACACTGCTATAATCTCATACATACCCTAAACAGATACAACACCTCGGTAGGCTAACAAAAAAGTGCTTCAAAGTCTTGTATCATCCACCACCCCCACCTTAGTTCACATCATATTAACACATTGAACTCAATTTTCCATTTTACCACTACTTTGATACCACCCACCTATCTTGGTGCTCCTATATCCCATGGAAGAAGATCCAGAGATAGGTATAACTCGTTATTGCAGAGACTTATCAGTAAGCTTCAAGGATGGAAAACCAAAATGCTGAACCAAGCAGGGCATCTGCTACTAATAAATACTTCGCTCATCCCCACTACAAACCATGTAATGCAAACTTCTCTCCTTTCTTAGCATATACACCACAAAATTGATCAATGGAAGAGGAATTTATTTTGGGGTCACTTGGGAAATACAAGGAAATTGCATACTATCAATGGGAAAATTCTTGGTAAGAATAAATCTACAAGAGGATTAGGTATTAGAATAAGTGAAACTATGAACAAGGCTTTACTCCTCAAACGTCTGTGGGTCATAAAGGATCAACCAAATTCTTTATACTCTTTTACTTCCAAAAGCAAGTACCTCAATGATTATTCGTTGTTTCATCCTGTGACCATCACTAATTCAAACCCTAGCCCCCTCTAGAGATACATCAACAAGCTCCTACCTCTATTTAACTTGGGATTGTTCCATCAAGTAAATTCTGGAGCTCAAACTTCAATTTGGTCCCAACAATGGATACCAGGTCTGAAATCAATACCCAATATCACATCTTTACCACTTCACACTGTAATACCTGGAATACTTAACTTATACAAACGATCACCGACCCAGTTACCACCTTAAAAATCATTTCCATCCCTCTACCAGATAACCCTTTCATTGACAATCTGATATGGTACCCAACGAAAATGGAACTTACTCTGTAAAATCTGCTTACATACTTTTCCACAAGTATGCCAACCCAAACCAGGCCACATCCCCTCAACACTTTATTTGGTCTCCCCCCCCCCCCCCCCCAATCCACATTTTTATATGGAAAACCCTAAACAATGGCCTTTCGACTAGAGAGATACTTCACCATCAACAAATCATCAACACCCCCTTGTGCCCTTTGTGCAATGAATCCCCAGAAACCATATGTCACATGTTATTCTATGCCCTCAAGCTCAACTGATATGGAACCAAGTTAAATCTTTTTTACAAACTCAATACCCCTCAATGCCTCTTGTTATCCTCCATATCACTATTATTGAGAATTTGCTCCACCCTTTGCCTCCTCGCTCCAAACCACCTGTTGAATACACAACACACATATGTTACATATTATGGCACATTTGGATTCACAGAAATAAAACCTTTTTTTAACAGAACAATGAGACACCAACTATTAACAGGCTACTTATCATTAAATAAACATCTGAGTACCGATGGGCACAACTATATCAACCACCATTAGCTCCAGGTCTTTCTCCAACAAGGCGCAACAACAACCATCAAACTTCTCATTATACTGCTTCTGTAGGATAGACTCCACCACTAACTGGGATACCTAAACTCAACTGTGATGGGGCTTCAAGAAATAACCCAGGTATAGCAGGAGCTGGAGAAGTTCTACGTAATGAAGAAGGAAAGGTTCTATTTTCCATAGCAGAACCATTAGGTTTTACATCGGTAATCATGGCAGAGACGAGCGGCATGTTAACTGGTCTTCACCAGACATGCCGAATGAATATCACCAAGCTCCTCATCGAAACTGACTCTCTTTCACTTGTATACTACCTCACTACAAACAACACACCACCATGGCACATTCAACCTCTTATTCAAAAAATCAAAGAGCTACTACGACATATACCTCATTGGGAGATATTCCATGTCTATAGAGAAGCAAATCAGCTTGCTGATGCGTTAGCAAACTTTATAGCTAACAAGACTCAGGCATTGGGGCATACAGCAACAAAGCACATTTGTCTAGACTTACACCCACAATTCCTTAATATCCTTGTAATCCAGGACCAACTTGGTCTGACATTTAAACGTGTACTTGCTCTTTAAGCTTAAATAAATTGTAGTTTGGTTTCAAAAAAAAAAAAAAAACTGTCACATCTTACTTGTTGGATGATTTAGCCAAACCCCCTTGGTACTTTCACCATATTTGGGAGTCGATTAAGCGTCTTTGAACCAAGTTTTTATCTTGTTCTATTCATCATGCTTACAGAGAAGCTAATAGAGCAGCTGATCTGCTTGCTAGTCTACAACCAAATGTAGAATTTGTGGAAGTCGCGCCAAGATCGTTTTTTGAAGACCTCAAGAAGATAGTTTTTGAAGATGCAACAAAGAAAATTTAAATTCGTAGTAAGGCATGTAGGTCAGAGGTTTCTGTTTGATCCTTGTAGTCGAGTTTTTTCTCTTATTACTTTTTTTCCCTGTTTGTGTTTGTAGGTTGGGGTCTCCTTAACTCACTCTCCTTTCCCAAAACAAATAGTGGGTATATTAATTAAATACCCTTAGTTTTGTAACCCTTCAAAAATACCCCTATCACATTATAAATATACCCCTCCTCTTATATATAAAGCTTATCCACTTAAAAATAAACAATTTTAGTAATCTATTTCACATAACTTTTTTTTATTTTTCAAAAAACAATAATTTTCTTTTTCAATCACTCCACCATCGCCTCCAACTCCACCGAAGGCAATTCACCACCACCACTGTAGGATCAGAATATCGCTACAACGATATTCTTGCGATATTAATAACACTTCTGTGAGAACATTGCGAGTACTTCAACAGCATCTGACGAGTGTTGCAGAATTGCTTAAGGAATAACATAATGAATGATGAATGAAGAAACATGTAAAGAGCATGTGTTGACCTGCGACAGTTATAAAGTTAGCGAGAAGGAAAATCATGGTTGTCACGATGATGATCGCAGTGTAAATCCGAGATAAAAGGAAGACTTAGATGTCATCCATTATGTAACTACCCTATAAATAGAGACCCAATATGTCCAGAAAAGGATGATGTATTTTTGAGAGTTGAAAGAGTCTTGAGGAGAGAGAAACTTCAAGAGAATAGTTGTAATCTTGATTTCTTCCATTTTGTAAACATTTCTGAGAACAAAATAATAAAGTGTCATTTTTAATCTTCAATTGTGAGTTGATTATAGCAAGATCATAACAAGGTTGTAGTGTGGGATTTCCTGCAACTATATTTTGGCGCCGGAAACAGGGATTGAATTAGCGAAATCATAGAAAAGGTGAAGAAGAAGATAAGAATTGTTCAAGATTAAGAAAATCATAAAACAAATCGGTGAGATATTTGAAGGAAGAATGGTCAGAACCAAAGAGGATTGTAGAAAATTGGAGTGTGGTATGGTAACAAGAACAATGATTGATAGATTTCATGAAAATATTAATGGGAAGATACACAAACAGGATTTTGAAGGAAGGAAAATTATGACGGTGGAAAAAATATCATCATTGAAAGATTGGGAAAAGCAGGAGATCACATTTACAGCAACAGAAATACCAGAAGAAAATCTAAGTCATACATCTCCTTTGGTAATCACGGTATCCACTATACCAATGAGAAAGGAAGAATCAATAAAATCTGTAGAAGAATGGGTTATGAATAGAACTTTGGTGGATACTGGAAGTTCTGTGGATATAATATTTTATCATACTTTTAAGAAAATGGGATATAAGGATGAAGAAATATCTTGTTCAACATATCATATTCATGGCTTTGGAAAATCTTTAACAAAACCTAAAGGCAAGATAGTGGTACGAATTCCACTAGGAGAGATTGAAACACAAGTAACATTATATGTGGTAGACGTGGAATCACCATATAACATGATATTAGGAAGACCGTCGATACACGCAATCAAGGCTGTAGCATCAACATTGCATCAATGCATCAAATTTCCTATACCCAGTGGAATTGGAGAAATTAGAGTAGACACGGATTTTGCGAAATTGTGTTACCAAATTGAAATAAGAAATTGTGAAGAACGTCCAAAGCTGCGAAAGGCTCGCAGAAAATTGGCGAGAGAAACAAAGAAGGAAGAAGAATTTAAAGTTTACATGATAAGAGCAAAAGAAGAAAAAGGAATACCCAGCGAAATCTCGCGAGAAGGAGATGAACTCGCGAGAGTTATGAAAACACCAACACCAATGGGAGAACCTGAAGCCATTTATACTGCAACAGAACCAACAAAGGAAGTAAATATTGGGAGTGAAGAAGAGCCTAAAGTGCTAAAAATTGGGACTAGAATTGAGGCAGATAAGGAAGGAAGAACTATAAATCTCTTGCGAGAATATAAAAATATCTTCGCGTGGAGCATGGATGAGATTTCGGGGATAGATCCATCAATAGCATGTCATAAATTAGAAATCAACAAAAATATAAGACCATTTAAGCAAAGAATAAGGAAAATCGCAACAACATACCATTCTCAAATAGAAGAAGAATTACAGAAAATGCTCGACGCATGAATTATAAGGCAAGAAAAATATCCAGAGTGGATTGCAAATATGGTGGTGGTCCCAAAGAAGAACAAGGGGATAAGAATTTGCATAGATTTTACTGATTTAAATAAAGCTTGACCTAAAGATAGTTTTCCGTTACCAGATATCCCACAGATGGTTGAATCAGCAGCGGAAAATGCAAGAATATCTTTGTTGGATGGATATAAAGGATATAATCAAATCCCTCTCGTTGAAGAATATCAAGAACATACCGCATTTTTTGCTCCAAGAGGATTATATTGTTATACAAAGATGCCCTTTGGCTTACGAAATGCTGGTGCAACATATCAAAGAATGGTGGAGAAGGTGTTTGCAAAGTGGATCCATAAAAAATTAGAAGTGTATGTAGATGATATGCTGATCAAAAGCAAAGAAGCTGAGAATCATGTGTAAGATTTGAAAGAGATTTTTGATCAAATGCGGCAATTTAATATTAAAGTGAATCCCGATAAGTGTACTTTTGGAGTAACTTCAGGAAAATTTCTGGGGTATATTGTATCAAAAGAAGGAATACAAGTTGATCCAGAAAAAGTGCAAGCAATTCGCGATATTCCAACGCCTGCAACGGTAAAATATGTGCAAAAGTTTAATGGACTCTTAGCTTCGCTAGGAAGATTCATTTCGCGATCTTTAGATAAATGCAAACATTTTTTTGATATACTCAAGAAGGGAACAAAATTCAAGTGGACAGATGAATGTGAAAATGTTTTTCAGGGAATAAAAGAACATTTAATGAGCATAACTATCTTACAGAAAGCTGAACCGGGAGAAGAACTATTGATTTATATCGCGACAACCACATACGCGCTAAGTGCAGTGTTGCTGCGAGTAGATGCAGGAGTAGAGAAACTAATTTATTATATCAGTAAAACATTCAATTCTGCAGAGAGAAATTATTCAAAAATTGAGAAATTAATTCTAGCATTAGTGCATGAAACTTTCAAGCTTCGTATATATTTTCAAGCACATAAGGTCAAGGTGTTAACAAAAGTGCCAATTGAGTCAGTAATGAAAAATTCAAAAATATCAGGCAGAGTTGAGAGATGGAATGCACAAGTAGGACACTTTGATATCCAATATGAAATTCTATCCTCGCTAAAATCACTAGTTATCGCAGATTTCTTAGATGAATTTCCTTTGGAAGATGATGAAGCTGTGGAAGAGATGATGGATGTAGAAGAGGAACATGGAGATCCAAAAGATCTATTAACAGAACCCAACAGATGGGAGTTATTAGTGGACGGATCATCGAATGGAGAAGGAAATGGAATTGGAGTTATTTTTATTTCACTAGAAGGAGAAAAAACAGCTTTTTCATTCAGATTGGAATTTGCATCCACTAATAATGAGACAGAATATGAGGCTGTGATTCATGCTTTAAAATTTGCGATAGAAATGAAGCTGGAAAATGCTAGAATCACTAGCGATTCACAATTGGTTATTCGCCAAATAAAAGGAGAATATACAACAAATGAACCATATTTGAGAAAGTACAAAAGACTTGTTGAAGAATTGTCTGCGAGAATCCCAAAAATAAAATGGAGACACATATCAAGGAAAGATAATAGGCTCTCATATACTTTTGCTTTCATATCCAGCATGATGACAAACCCAGCCGCGAGATGCATAAAAATTCAAACACTTTTATTACCATCGATAAACAAAGAAGAAGAAGAGACGGATGTGATGATGATAGAAGCTAGCGAGGAAGAATCAAAAATCAATAATACAGATTGGAAGATCTTCATGCTTACTTGGCGAGAGGAGAAATCCCAAGAAATCGATTAGAAGCACATAAATTAAAAATTAGGGCAACAAATTATGAGTTAAGAGATGGAGTATTATATCGCAGATCTTTTAGTGGACCATCGCTAAGATGTTTTACGGGGGAATAAGGACAAAAGGTGTTAAAGATATTGCATAGTGGTGATGCTGGTAATCATAGTGGAGGAAGATCTTTGGCATATAGAACAAAAATGCAAGGCTATTATTGGCTATATATGCATGAAGATGCAAAGCAACTCTCAAGGCGTTGTGAATATTTCCAGCGATTTGGAAAGAAGATACATGCACCAGGAGCACCATTATTATCTTCAACAAGTGTATGGCCTTTTGGAAAATGGGGATTAGATATTGTGGGACCATTTGTACCTGGTTCTGGACAAAGAAGATATCTAATTGTCGCAACAGATTATTTCACAAAATGGGAAGAAGTAAAAGCAGTACAACATATCCGCAATAAAGATATTTTTACATTCATATTTGAGAATATAATTTGCAAATTTGGAATTCCAACACAGTTGGTGTCTGATAATGGAAAGTAGTTTGAAGGGCATAATATAGAATTGTTACTTAATGCATTTAAGATCAAATGTGGAAAATCTACTCCTTTATATCCACAAGCAGTCAGGCTGAGGCAACTAAAAAGACAATCGCAGACATCTTAAAAAATAAGCTAGAAGGATATCACAGGACATGGTGCGAGCAAGTGCATAATTCCATATGGGATTACAATACAACTAGACGAGAAGCTACTGGAATGTCGCCTTTTTGTTTGACATATGGGGTTAAAGCTGTGTTACCAACAGAAGTTGCTATTCCTACAACAAAAAGAGAGGCTTGGGAAAGAAATCTAAGTGCTGGAATAATTCTAAACAAATTGGATGAATTAGAAGAGAAAAGAGAAAAGACTTTGCAACATATGGAAAATTATCAGCAACGAATAGCTCGCGAATACAACAAACGTGTTAAAGAACGAAAACTCCAACCAGGTGATTTAGTGCTGCGAGAAACACCGAGTTATCAGCGAGAAAATGGTGGAAAATTGGCGAGAAAATGGGATGGACCGTACATCATTAAAGAGATAGTTGGAACTGGGGCATACAAATTAATGGATCCTGAAGGGAGAAATGTTGGTCAAAGACTTGATAGACCATGGAATAGACTATATTTGAAAAGGTATTATCAATGACAGCTTCTGCGAGGTAAGAGATACTTGTATATTGTATGATGAAATAGATAATAAATTCATCTTTATCTATTACAAAGCAAAGCAAGAGCTGCAATAATAATCGCAAGAAAGGAGAATAAAAATTTGCAGAGATTAAAAGAATGGGACGAACCTTTATGGCGTACACCTTAGTTCGCGAGTACAATCTCACAAGAGGAAAATATAAGACCTAAAGTACGTCATATAAGGGGGTATCTACTAAGATGATTCACGGGTAAGGTTATACCGCTGCTGGATCCTGAGTCATGGAGACGTTGGGGTTAAAGAAAACCCATCCAGGAGAGAGACCTTGGATTTCCAGCTTTATAAGGTTATACCCTGGTTGGACGACCGAGGATCTCTTCTAAGAAGTGCAAAGTATGACAAAGGCACCGAGGTACACGGTTGATCCAAGGGTGCCTGGGGCGTACGAAACTACCCTGGCCATTCTTGGTAAGTCTTGGATATGATGCACTTGGCCTGAAGAAAACCCCACTTAGGGTGCAGTCTTGTAACTATAATCCATATAGGCATAAAGGACAAGAGGCTACGAAAACAGCTGGTTGTTGGAAAATCTGGATGGGAGGATCTAGTCTTATATGGCCGATGTGACCTCCTTGAAGGGGCAACCAGGGGGAAGATAAGGGCGGCACCCTCCATTAGGGAGCTGATAAGTGTCTTAAGACGGCAATGTCATGGGGCTTTATAATAGCAAGAACATTTAGGCCTGTCATATTGTCACGTGACGTAAATTATACAGAGGAAACAAGCCATAAGAGATATGTTTAGATGAGATCAATAGGTTTTTACATGAAAATGTAAAGACGTCCTGCGATTTTATCGCAAGATGGCAATGTCATGGGACTTTATTATCGCTAGAGGATTTAGATCTGTCATATTGTCGCAGAAAATTCAAAGAAAAATGGATAAGGCAAGATCAATGGATTTTTACATGCAAATGTAGAGATGTCCTGCGATTTTGTCGCAAAAAGAAAAATTTGGCAAAATAAGACCTTTAACTAGGAAGGCAAAATAAGACCAACAGAATAATATTAAACATTAACTATTTTAAGAATGCAGGAAATATTTGTTCATCGCATGAGAATATATGAGAAGGCAGCTTTCTTCAAAAAAAATTAGAATATCGCAAGAATTCATTACATCGCAGATATATTCCTACTTTCGCAAGAGGTATAGTCACACAGTTCGCAAAAAGAAGATACAGGAAATAATTCAACATCTCAAGAAAGTCAATGAAGGGAAAGTAGGGGAATGAATAAATAAGATCTCATTATCTTCCTTGAGAATATTCAAAGTAAACAAAATTAAAGGTTGAATTCTAAAAGTTGCAAAAGTTACATTGCTCGCAAGAAAGAAGAAGGAAAAGAAAGCAAGAATGAAATTCAAGCTTCAGCGATGGTCTCGCCGGACTCAGGATTTTTGCCATTATTGTCAGCATCACCAACATTTTTCTCATTACGAGTTTCTCCTTCTCTGGGAGAACTTTGTTCTTCTTCTTCTGGATTATCCTGAGAAATATCTTCTTCAACATCTTCTTCAACAGGTACATATTCTAAATCCTTGTCCATGGGAAGAGGGATTTCATCATCATCAACTTTTAGAGGAAGAATAGATACATGAGGGAGAGAATGGGATATTAGAATATCATTCACAAGAACTTTAGCATTAAGGTGAACCTTGCAAAGGAAACCTTTGTCACGATTTTTAATCTATATATTTTTGAAGTACTCGAGATAATCAAGTCTTCTCTCTACCTTATCGCGAGCTTCTATAAAATCGGAAATGAGAATCCTGTTTTCTTTGCAAACTTTGCCCAACTTATCAGTAAGATTAGCGATGGTAGAATGAAGACTTCTTTCAGATTCTGCGAGCAACAAAAATGATTAAATATTATTCAGACAAATATCTCGCAAGAAACATAACATAAAATTTGACAGAAAGATCAACAAATGAGGCAGTCAATTGACTACCTTCTTTTTGAGAGGTTAAGTTTTGGATTAATGTAAAGAAATAGTTCTCTCATTGGTTCATAACGTCATCAAATTTATCGCCAACCATACCCTTCAGACGAGATTTCATGTTTTCTTCTTTGGTGCGTAGATACGAGTTTTCCTTTGCTAATAAAGAATGAGATTTCTCTAATTGGGAGTATTGGTCTTGAAGCTTGCTGGCCTTTAAACTAAGAGTTAATCTACCCTTAATAAGTTTATCCTTCTCAGCGGCAGATGATTCAGTTACTTCCTTGAGTTCATCTTTAAGAGAGCGAAGAGATCGCTCTTGATTATCACATATTCTTTGTATATTACTCAATTGTTGCGAAGAAATCGCCATCAATCTTGAAAATCTATGTTTCTCTTGGGATAAAGTTCTATTTTCATCTGATAAAGATTCTACCGCCAAGTTAGACTTGATTAACAAATATGAGAGATGAGTAACCTCGTTACTTAATAAATTTTGACTTTGCGATAGTTGATTATTCTCATTAGTAAGATTATCAATTTGATCGATCGAATATGTGTAGAGATTATCTAATCTATTATACTGGTCCATCCAAGAATCTCTTTCAACACGAGCTTCTTCAGCGATAGATTCAAATTTAAGTCTTTCCATGAAACGAGTCTGATTTAAAACTAATATATGAACCAAGAATTTAAGAAAGAGGCTTGAGTACAGAGGATATGAAAGCAAAACATAAAAACAAAAGGGTAGAGGCAAGAAAATTGTACCTTTCAGCTCGTCATTTTTTCTGCGAATATTCTCGCAGTTAAGTGAAGAGTTGCGAAGCATATGGTCAATAGTATCACATTCAGAAGTTTTGACTTGAAGGATTTTTCTTAGAGCTTCAACTTCATTTTCTAAAGATGCTCGCGAAGAAGTACTATCAGAGCCAAAATATTTGAGTAAAATATCGCAAACTTCATACTGGAGAGATTCAGTAGAATATTTTCTAGCATCATCTAAAATGTTAGATAAAATTTTAAAAGCAACATCAACTCCTGCTAAGGTTTCATTTGATGAAGGAAGAGATGCAGAGGATGAAGTAGTAATGAGGGCAAGTTGACGATTTGAGTCATTTGCGATGGTTGTATTATCATAAGAAGGAGTATTTGGAAAAACAACAGTTGCATGCAATAAAGGGCTAGAAGGAGATTCAGTCACAGCAATTTTAGGAGCTTGATTTGTCAAAGAATCAGAAGAAATAGAGGTATTGGCAGCGATATTCTCGCATATAAAAGAAAGAGGATCCGATCGCGAGGGTGTGGGAATAATTCTCGCAGATGTTAACGTGGGAATAATGGTATCAGCCTCAAGAGATTTAAATTGATGAGGTCTTTTGGGAGGATTAGCGATGTTCTCAACATTCTGTGAATAATAACTTAGATAAGAAACAGAGGCAACAATATTGTTATTAAGAAATAGGATGTATTTCTTACCACCTTATCATTCGCATAATTCCTCTTCTTCTTATCAGTTGGCCTTTTGCGAGCATTAGGGTTTTGAATTGAGGATTTGGGTGTTAGGGATAGTTCCACTGAAGAGAAAACATAATATGGGAGTTATGAAGGATCAAATAGAGAAGATTGAAAAATATAAGTAAAAATTGACTCAAATAAAGATTATAATCAAAATACATACCTTGATGACTCCATTAGAATAGTAGCAGGAGAATATGAAGAAGAAGAAAAGTTGCAGACGGAAGACAAAATAAACAGATGAAGAAGATAGAGAAATAAAAGAAGAAAATTAGTTTTGAAGTCTAACTCTACCTTTTATATGCAAAAGGGAATGACCTGTTGAGTAGAGACGTGTCAGTAAAAAGATGAATTTACAACACGTGTAGGCGGTTAAGCTAAATTAACGGAGTCTTGTCGAGAAGAAAATATGGAAAGAAAAGAAGTTACGAGCGCTATAAAGAGTCTTGGATTCTCATGATCTTCTCTTCTTTGCATAAAAGACATGAGAAGAGGAAATATGTAGGATCAGAATATCGCTACAACTATATTCTTGCGATATTAATAACACTTCTGCGAGGACATCGCGAGTACTTCAACAACATCTGACGAGTGTTGCAGAATTTCTTAAGGAATGACATAATGACTGATGAATGAAGAAACATGTAAAGAGCATGTGTTTACCTGCGACAGTTATAAAGTTAGCGAGAAGGAAAATCATGGTTGTCATGATGATGATCGTTGTGTAAATCCGAGATAAAAGGAAGACTTAGCTGTCATCCATTATGTAACTACCTTATAAATAAAGACCCAATATGTCCAGAAAAGGATGATGTATTTTTGAGAGTTGAAAGAGTCTTGAGGAGAGAGAAACTTCAAGAGAATAGTTGTAATCTTGATTTCTTCCAATTCTGTAAACATTTCTGAGAACAAAATAATAAAGTGTCATTTTTAATCTTCAATTGTGAGTTGATTATAGCAAGATCATAACAAGGGTGTAGTGTGGGATTTCCTGCAACTACAACCACCACCACCACTCCATAACCATCACAACCACCACCACTTCACAACCATCACCAACATTCCACCACAACTCATCGTCATCACCGCTACCGCAATTGCGACCACCATCTCCTCCAAATCCACCATCGTTGCCGCCAAGCTGATAACAAAATTGAAAATTTAGAAATAAGTTAGGTCCAAATCACATCCATGGGTTTAATCGGTTATACCAATCACTGGGATCGGTTGTACCTTAATATGGAAGCGCTTATGATCGGTCATACAAGTTACCAGGACTGGTTAAAACAGTTACCAGGATCGGTTATATCAATCACTAGGACCGGTTACCATATACACATGGTATTGATTATGATCGGTCACACCAGTCACTAGGATCTGTTATACCAATTACCAAGATCAGTTATACCAATTACTAGGACCGGTTACACCAATTACAAGTATCGATTATACAATTCTCTGTGACTGGTCGCACTAATTAAAAATATCGATCATATCATCTCAGGTGATTACTTAGGATTGGTTACACTAATTAAACAAAACTAGTCATACCAAATCATCAGTCAGGCATTCTGATTAGTTGTACAAAGATACATAACAAATTTACGATCGGTTATACCATCTCACACATATTGGTAATCCAAATATTTGCAATGAATAACCGTACCAATAATCCTAGCGATTTCCTTTCGATTCATAAAACAAGTTCATGAGTATACTTCCTTTAAACAAATATAAAATATTGTTTCCTAGGATGAAATCTTCACCTTTACCCATTCACATAATCATAACAACTAGCATTCATAAGATTATGTCTATGTCTCACCACTAGAGTAATACATCCATACACAGCTTCGCAGTTATGTTTTCAATACAGCACGACTTAAAAGATACGTTAGGAATGAAACAGTTTAAGTCAATATTACTAACCTAAAGAAGAAGGATGATGTCGTCGTTGTAGCTCATTACTTCTTCACGTTCTTCAGGTATTCGAGTAATACTTGTATGACTCAACATTCCTAGACTTTCTAGTCGAACCTAAACGAAGTTGTCTCTAGTACATAATCAAACGAATCTTAGATGAGGTTTGACTTACTAAAATATGACAACCAAACTTGACATACCAACGCTTGGTTGGTTCAACCGAGATATGCTCTAACAATCTCCCCCTTTGTCAATTTTAGAGATAAAACTCTTAATACATATGGATAAACAAATTACAAGAATTCATTTACATACGTTTGATTCCAAGTTTCAACAACACAATAACCTGCATATATTCAATCAATAAATGCCACTGTTAACATATGGATATCAAATCTTATACTCCCCCAAAAGGTAAGATAGGTAGATATTTAATCCAAACATCTTTGTTATTCCCCTTTTGTAGTCCAAATAACTACACAGCAATATGATATGTTTCTCCCCCTTAGTCAATGCTTTACTCTTTTGTTAGATATAACATTTAAGCACAATTATCCTTTCCTTAGTGATTGCAAATCACTTGTTTACTGCATATATTTTTTCCCCTTTTTGTCACAAAATGACAAAGGTTGGAGCAAACATAGGTCAAACCGAAAGGATCTTACAAATCTAAAAGACTTGTAAAACAACCTATAAGAGTTAAGCACCAAGGTTTCACATACCACTTTAGATAACCATAATTAAAACCGAAACTACAAGTAATTTAATGTTAATATGTTATCAAGGAAAACCATTGCCCGATGCAATTATCCGTAATAGTTTAACAAATTGACTAAGAAACTTAGCTTCCTTGTTAAACTGATTGTAAACATACAATCGCTTATTTCGATAAGATCATAATTAACTTTACTTCTCTCATCAAGTTCTAATTATTCAGATAATAACTTAGACCTTTCTCTTTAGACAAGACAAGCACTAGGTTAGTTAACTAGTATTTCTTTCCAAGACATTCGATTAGACTTGAATAACCGAATCCTTCAATTTGATAAGTCTAACTAAGATCAGAATTAACTTAGTTTTTGTTATCCGGAATCAAATTGTACTAAAAAAATGATTCCGAATTTTGTTAAGCCATAAACAATACATACAAACCATAATAAATTGACTTGCACAATTATTTTCTTAACCGGAAGCAATTGAAACAAACATAGACATTATAGCACCACAATTGCACCGAAATTTCGTTAAGCAAAAACACTTGATTCCAAACAATAAAGAAGATACCAAACAATAAGCCATATAAATTGACACAGTTTTTCTTAACCGAAAACAATTGAATCACACACACACATCCATACACATCATAATGGAATATATCAATTGTACCAAAATTTTGTTAAGCAAAAGCAAAATATATGCAATATAAACAGGCTTTTCTTAAACAGGAAAACGATTAACTAACAAATTCGTTACCTCAGATTCCCCATCCTTTTCTCCCCAGAAATAAATATCATTAAGCGCAAGTTTAAGTTAGAAATCTCCCCCAGTATGTTGTTATCCCCTCGCAAGAATAAAAGAACAACAACAAAGAGCAACCTTTACCAGAGAAAGGTTGAATCAGTTTTTAACTAATACGTGCCAATAAAAAAAGTTGAAAACCTGAAACACATATGTTTATGCTAAACACAACTCATGAAAACACAAATTGATTCAACATATTGTGACTTTTCACATATGAGTTTCAATCAGAATACCTTATGATCCTTTGATAAATCCTACCAACATGGTCTAGAACTTAATCCCGCTAAATCAAAAATCCACACAAACCATAAGGGTTCTCATCATATGAGATCGAGTATTAAGGTTATGAAAACCGAAATTAGACATCCCATAAACTGAAAACACATAGCAAATATATAGACATTCATACACATGCTATGTAATCGGAAACTATCACAAGAAAAATTATAAAATAATAATTTTATTCGTAAATAATGATAGTTTTATTCAAAAATAGACCTTATATACAATAATCAAAATAAAACAAAAACTGATGTCTATTTTTTTGAAAATAAATCCCTTCATGATGTTGAGATCTCTTTCTCTTGATATGAATAGTTCTCCGAATTCCTTGAAGAGATCCTTGATTGAAGAATAATTCCTCAACCTTGAGAAAATTAGGTTATTCTTTGTTTACTTTTTTTAAAAGTAAATCTTGTTGCTTGATAAGTTGATCTTGAATAAGTAAGGATTTCTCAAGATAATGCTTCAGCATCAATACCTCCAATTTAGTTTCTGCACAAGTTCGTGCCATCTTGTGAAACTCCTTTTCGTAATCAATCATTGAGTACGAGAGATTCACATTATTGCAAGAGGTGGTTTCGTTTCCATTGAAATTATAAAGCCCGAGAGAATCACATGCCATCTTTTCAACATACCTTTCTGTTTGTACCCAAAATTACTTTTGGGCATGAAACACGATGAATGGATAATTTGGTGAGTATTTAGGGCTAAGAGATGAATTGGAACACAAACAATAGATGCGGGTTTTACGTGGTTCGGCATGGTTTGCCTATGTCCACGGGCGAATTCCCTTAGGGAGTGATTTTTTATTGATATTTGTATTACAATGTATGTTTTTTTATCCTATTGGCTACCTATTTTCAGAATTACATTTCCACTATTTATACAATCCTGGACATAAATGGTATTTACTTTCCTTGCTTGCCTCCTAGCATTAAACTGCATGAAACCTCCTTTGCATGCTGTCATTAATATGCATGAAACCTCCTTTGCATGCTGTTATTAATCTGCATGAAACATCCTTTGCATGATTCCTTGAATAAATTTTGTTTGCATGCTTCCTTGAATAAATTCTGCATGAAACTGTTTGCATGCTTCCTTGTGTTAAATCTGCATGATGGACTGAATGGCTTCCAAGCATAACGGGCTGACAGACTAGATTGACTAGCTAACACGTATAGTGGGCTGGCAGACTGGATTGACTGGCATAATGGCTGACAGTATGGATGGATGTTGGCTAGCAGCACAGCTGACAGCATGGGTAGAGACTGCCTGGCAGTGTGGCATAGTACTTAACTAAAAATTGGTTGGCAGCACCGCTGGCAACATGAGTGGAAAACGCATGGCAGCACCATCGGCAACTGCATGGAAATACTATCGGCAACACGGTCTTGACATTGACTAATGGTTGATTTTTACCGGTGATCGCTTGTTGACATTGACCATTAATCGAGCGTTGACTTTGACCGTTGACCCCGGGCGTTGCCTTTGACCGTTGACCGAGCGTTGACTTTGACCAATCATTTGATTTATGTAATACTGGGCAGGCTGGTGGGCTACTTCAGTTGACTGGTTAGCGGGCTTGGATGAGGGCCAAAAGATGATAATTGGGCCCATTATGTGGTATTTTTACTTATGGTACAAACATCGCCCCCTCTTAACCTCCAACTTGTTAGGGGTTAAGAAAATTTCGTTTTCCTTAGTTAATGACAAAACTCGCCCCCAAGTGTGAATTATTGATGTTGAGGTGATTGGCAAACTTCTCTTGTTGTTCGCGGAAATCAAGATGCCCCCAAGAGTAAATTTATGTTGCTGAAGGGTAAAGAAAACTGCCTTCGTTGATTGTGGAAATCGAAATCAAGCCGCCCCCAAGTAATGAAAAAACAAGACTGAAGGTTGAACTAGACTACAACGGAAGCGTGATAATGGAGCAGAGTGATGTAGGAAATGAGCGATAACATCATTGAGTGAAGCTGGTCTGCAGCAGCTGCGATCAGCTGGACTGCAGTGGCTGCGAACAGAGCTGGACTGCAACAACATCGAGAAAAGCTGCACTACAGCAGCTGCGATTACCTGGACTACAGGAGTTGCGAACATAGCTGGACTGCAGTAGCTGCGATCAGCTGGAATGCAGCAGCGACGAGCAAAGTTGCACTACAACAGCTTCGATCATCTGGATTGCAAGAGGGAGGAGCAAAATTGCACTGCAACAGCTGCGATCAGATGGACTGCAGGGATTGCGAGCATAGCTGGACTGCAGCAACTTCGATTATATAGAATGCAGCAGCGATGAGAAAGACTTCACTGCAGCAGCTACGGTTAGATGGACTGCAGGGATTGCGAACATAGCTGAACTGCAGCAGATTCGATCAGCTGAAATGCAGCAGCGATGAGCAAGACTCCACTGCAGCAGCTGCGATCAGCTGGACTACAGGATCGACGAGCAGATCTGCAGCAGTTGCGATCAGCTGGACTGCAGGAACGACGAGCAGATATGCACTGCAACAGCTACAGTCAGTTGGACTGCAGGAACGACGTGCATCATTGCAGCAGCTAGACTGTAGGAACGATGAGCATCATTGCAGAAGCTGCGATTAGATGGACTGCAAGAACGACGAGCAGGTCTGCACTGCAGAAGTTGCGGTCAGCTGAACTACATGAACGACGAGCAGCATTGTAGCATCTGCGATTAGGAACGACGACCAGGTCTGCACTGCAGCAGCTGCGGTCATCCGGACTGCAGGAACGACGAGCCTCACTACAGTAGATACGGTCAGCTGGACTGTAGGAGGAGTGAACAACGTTGAATTGCAGCAGCTGCGATAAGCTGGACTGCAGGAAAGGCGAACTATGCTGGAATGAAGTAGCTTAGATCAACTAGACTGCAACGGTTGTTGAGGAACTGGGCTAAAATAGTTTGATAAACCTGAGTGTAATAGTTATAAATAAAACTAGACTGTATCAGTTGCATCTAACTGTATCAGTTTCATCCAACTGAGTACAACCAGATTGCATCAGCAGTCCAATTGAGTGCAACTAGACTGCATCAGTTGCGTCCAAATGAGTACAGAGTTCATGAGCAAAACTGGAATGTGTCAGTTGCGTCCTACTGAGTGCAACTAGACTGCATCAGTTGCGTCCAACTGAGTACAGAGTTCATGAGAAAAACTGGATTGCGTCAGTTGCGTCCAACTGAGTGAAGTAGTTTCTTTTGAACTGGACTACAATAATCTGATTGTAATAATTGCGTCAAAATATTAGGGTGTATGCTCGCCCCCTCTTAATCCTGTAACTCGTTGGATGATTAAGAAGTTTGGGTTACCTGAAGTTTCGATTTTCAGAAGGTTAATTCCGCATTGCATTTAGGTTCCATGTAACTCGCCCCTAACCATATGGAGTGTTATGTAGCTCGCCCCGAAAGAGTTATTTTAGACCATGAGGTATTACATATCTCACCCCACGTTGAAGTGATTTTCAACTCGTCCCCAGAAGATAGTGATTGTTATGCTACTAAATACTCACACAAGGGTGCACTGCCTTGCTGCATTTTGCTCGCGCATGAGATTTTGAAGATGTCTGCTATCTGGAATTCGCACGGGGGCCAATCCCACTATTCCAGATACGCGCAGAATTGAAATATGTGCATCTCCTCATGAGAAAATGCTCGCCACATTATAGGTGTCTCACTGAACAAAAGTATGCATGAATATATGAAAAGATGCGAAAACATGTAAATCGTATACGTACCGTATTGTAAGTGTTATTGCGACTTCGTTTATGAGGTGATATGGATGACCACTAGCTATGTTGATGTTTTCCAGTGGTGATGACTAGTGTAGTTTCCTTAGCGTCTCGGCTTGACTCAGCTACTAGATTTGTATGCGGGTATTGGAATACACCAGTTAAATCAAAACTGGATTGCAGACAGTTGCCATGGAACTGTATCTCAGCAGCAGCGATCAGCTGAACTGTAGCAGTTATTAAGAAAACTGGACTGAAGCATTTGCGAGGAAAACTGTACTGAAACAGTTTTGAGGAGATTCGGACTACAGCAGTTCGATCAACTAGACTGTAGTAATTATACGAAAAAGGACTGCAGCAGTTCGATCAACTGGACAAGGAAATTTTAACTAGCACCGAATATGCGTGTGTTGTGGTTTATGAATCGAACCATCTCTCACAAACTTGCACACGGGCGTTTAGTGGGTAGAAAGTCAACACAACAGCGTCTACGAACATTAAATATGATATGTAGTTTCCACTTGAGAGTGGTTGATATGCCGCTCGGAACCTTGATTTTTTTTTAAACTCAATATCTTTCACCTCCATTTTGTAGGAAATTGAAAGGCGATTCCAACGAGACAAAAATCACTCAATTCGGACTTAAAACGAAGAAGTTATTGACGAAACAAGATTTTCTCTTAGCGCGCAATCTGTAGTTGATGTTGCACAGCTGACTGGACCAGATGGTGATGCGGCAGATGCTGACTGGACCAGTTTGCTGATGTGGCACACCTTTTTGCTGACGTGGCCCACCTTTTCTGACGTGGCACACCTTTCTGACGTGGCAGAACTTGCTGACATGGCACGCTAACGTGGTGCACCTTTGCAAAAATTTGATATAGCATAGAGCATCGAAGTTTGATGTACCACAGAACATCAACCGTTGATATACGCCGCCCATCGAAGTTTGATAGAACTTGAAGCATCGAATTTTTTCTGTTAATTGAATTTTGAAGTAGCCAAGAGCATCGAAGTTTGATGTACCACAGAGCATCAACGGTCGGGATACGCGGACCATCGATGTTTGATGTAACCAAAGGCATCGAAAGTTTTCCATATAACTGACTGAAATGGGTGAACCAAACCTTCGTTGACGTGGGTCAACATAACCGCAGCTTGGAACGGCTCAACTCGGCGGCTCGGCTTGGCTTGCATCCGCAGTTCGACTTAGTGGCTCGGCTTTGGCCGCCGGTTTTTTTTTCATTTTTCGCCACGGTTCTTCTGTAAAGTGTTGCCTTTTTAACTTTTGTAACAGTCCATCCAAACTGTTGCCTTTTCTTTATACCTTCTCTGCAACAGTTTTTGCTGAAATGTGATCTTTTCTTCTGACCTTTGCAACGGACTTGGCCGCCGGCCTTATCTTGATTTTTTTGTTTTGTATTTGAAGCTTTCCGCGATGTTTTTTCAAAAATGTGGTCTTTTCCTTCAACGGTTTCTTGCAACGGTTCTGGGGAATGTTGTCGTTTCTTATAGAATTTCCACCACCGTTTTGTTGTACTTTTGCGGCCTTTTATGGGACTTTTTGAGATGCTTTTTCGGAGGTCTTCTCTAGGGTTTTCAAGTGCTTAGAGATGTAGGAAACTTGACAACCCTGTGATCATGACAGTAGCGATTTTATCATACGGCAAACTCGAACAGGTGGATAATGCGTTATTTGAGAAGCAATTTTTTTTTTAAACTTTGGACTTGAATATGTTGCGAATCGAACATCCTGGCAACAATCTTAGCGATCTTTCCAATGAGTCATTCTTGGTGGCCTCTGACTTTGCTGCTGGACTGCCGTAATTGCGATCAACTGGACTGCAGTAACTGTGATTAACTGAACTGCAGCAGCTGCGATCAGCTGGACTGCAGTGATTGAAATTAAAACTGGACCCAGCCATGTTGCAGGTCAAATATCCAGCAGTAATTTTGATGATGATTTTACGCCATCTTTTACCGTGGACCGAACGTCCCGAGAGTAGTTTCATCGGTCCTTGTAGTGATGCAGTTTTAGTAGTTTTCGAAGGTAATAGTTTTTGCAGATCTCAAACAAAGACTCTTGGATTGCGTCAGTTGCGACCAACTGGACCATAGCAGTAATTGTTAAAGGCATCCAAACTGGAAAAATTTCGGATTTTTTTTTTGTTGTTTCACAGTAATCGTAAGATTCTTGGCGGAAATTGCAACGAACCTTCGATCCTATCATGTTGCGATTCGAACATCCTACAATAGTTTTGATAGTATTCCATTACATATTTTTCCGCGGACCGGGTGTCCCGGATACACTTTCATCAGATTTTATAGTGATGCGATTTTCAACGGTATCCGTAGGTAATAGCTTCAGCAAATCTTAAACAACGAATCTTGATTGCAGCAGTTGCGATCAACTGGATTGCAGTATGCGATTATATGGTCAGTAGCAGCTGCGGTCAGCTGGACTGCGACTATTACGATCAAACTGGATTGCAGCGGTGATTTTTCATGATGTTCAAACAGCTTTTTCACGGACATGATTTTAAAGCATTCTGTACAACTTTTCTTAATGGGAAAACACGATTCCTTTTCTCGTAATCCCCTTAGCCGGCGCTAATGTTTGTCCCAAAATTACTTTTGGGCATGAAACACGATGAATGGATAATTTGGTGAGTATTTAGGGATAGCAGACGAATTGGAACACAAACCAATAGACGCAGGTTTTACGTGGTTCAGCATGGTTTGCCTACATCCACGGGAGAATCCCATTAGGGAGTGATTTCTTATTGATAATTGTATTACAATGTATGTTTTTTTCTCCTATTGGCTACCTATTTTCAGAATTACATTTCCAATATTTATACAATACTGAACATAAATGGTATTTACTTTCCTTGCTTGCCTCGTGGCATTAAACTGCATGAAACCTCCTTTGCATGCTGTCATTAATCTGCATGAAACCTCCTTTGCATGCTGTTATTAATCTGCATGAAACCTCATTTGCATGATTCCTTGAATAAATTTTGTTTGCATGCTTCCTTGAATAAATTCTGCATGAAACTGTTTGCATGCTTCCTTGTGTTAAATCTGCATAACAGGCTAGCAGACTGGATTGACTGGCTGACGTGTATAGTGGGCTGGTAGACTGGATTGACTGGCATAATAGCTGGCAGTACAGATGGATGTTGGCTGGCAGCACAGCTGACAGCATGGGTAGAGACTGCCTGGCAGTGTGGCATAGTACTTAACTGAAAATTGGTTGGCAGCACCGCTGGCAACATGAGTGAAAAACGCATGGCAGCACCATCAACAACATGGATGGAAACTGCATGGCATCACTATCGGCAACACGGTCTTGACATTGACTAATGGTTAATTTTGACCGTTGACCGCTTGTTGACTTTGACCATTGACCAATCGTTAACTTTGATAGTTGACCTTAACCGTTTGATTTATGTAATACTGGGCAGGCTGGTGGGCTACTTCATTTGACTGGTTAGCGGGCTTGGATGAGGGACAAAAGACAATTTAAGTACCAATTGGGCCCATTATGTGGCATTTTTACTTATGGTACAAACACTTTCCGAAACCCTTGCCAAAAGTTTTGCATGATAATTTGTATTGTACATAATTCTTAGTTCCAGAGGAATGGACAAGAATTTTTCTCTTTTGTGTGACAAAGATTACCGAAACTTTATATATCAATAGTTTCCAAAGACTTGGTCATTGATTATGGAAATCAAATATTCTCCTTAATATGGAAAAACCGATTTTTTTCAATATTAACATTTTAAGAAAGTGCCTTTCTGTGAATATTTCCATAAATCCTGCAAGTTTTAAACTAGGGCTTTTTACAGAAATAGGCCTGTTTTTTTGGTGCTTTTCAAATCTAGGCAATTTTTTTTATTTCTTACATAACTAGGCTAGTTTTGACCAAAAACTATGGACGGAAAGTTAGCCCAGTTAGGTGACCATAAAAAGACCAAATAATCCTTTGAATCGTTGGTTTAAGTCACTATATTTTTCATATCAGACCGAGTTATCTAGCCGACTCAACGGTTGGTCCGAGTTGCAAATGTGTAAGAGCCATGGCCAATAATTCATCAAACCCATAACTAGCAGAAACACCCATATCTTGACCTAGCCATTATATATCAAGCACAACATATAATCTAACCATATCTCCCTTGATCCTCTATGTTGGATGTGGTGATAGCAGTCGTAGAGGGGGTGTCTTCCGTGCTTGGTGGAGAAGAAGTAAAGAAAGGTCCGCTCGATTGCTGTTTTGTTCTATACCGTGAACTGGGAGTTCTCTTTCTTCAGCTGTGTTCTTCTTTTATAGCTCAATTCCCTTGCTGAAAGTTCAAATTAGATAGAGACCATGTTCCCTAATCTTGTATAAATTCTATTCACCTCTATATCTCTTCTGTTCATCTGCAATATCGACGGAAAAGCTACTTCAGTTGAGGCTAAAACTAGAGTTGCGCGGTTCAGGCATTTTAACAAGCACCTCGTGTGCATTTTTCTGATCCTTCATAGATGAACTCTCACTTGATTTTTAAGACCAAATTCTATCTCATTCCCTACAATGTAATTTAATTCCACAATAAATCTCATTTCTAATTCATTCAAACCTATAAAATGCACATTAATCTCTTCAAACATCAATAGTAGGAATAACTCTTCTTCCCACGACAATAGGTTTAGTTTTTCACATGGTTTCCCTCTTAAAAACTCTTACCTAGACATTCTCAAAATTGAATCAAGCCATAACCCAACTTCCTTGTTTCTCTGAACTTCAAAAACATCATTTTAACCCCTTTCATCGCTACCAAAATCAATGACAGATGTTGAAGTTCTTCACTATTTTTTTTTCCGGCTGGGAAATCATGACAATGCCGTAACCAAGACCACCACGATTTGAACCCATTTATGCCTTGTACTTTCTCAACTTAAATCACATATTAAAAGTAATCTAGGCTCATCCATTCTTAACACCATTTTTTGAATCATCTCACTTCTCGGCAAAACTCAACTCAAAACCACATCCAGATACTGATCACAGTCTCAAGCCACTTTTGATATGTTCTTCAGAACTATATGATCCATAGTTAGATGGCCAATAGTTCAGTTTCTTCATGTTTGGCAGCTACAGAATCTTATCCAAGACTCACTCATTCACCACTGCCTCGAGCCATGACAATACTAACGACTCTTGATAGTGAACAAACCATTCAGGCATTTGAACAAACACCTGATGTGCATTTTTTTGTTCACACAAAGAGTTGTTGTTTGTCTCAAAACCCATTAATCTCCTTCCCCGAAATTGCAATCATACAACCCATTCAATCATTCTTAAACATTATTGAAACAATTTCAAAGATCAAGCATCGTTTCCAATGAATCACCATCTTCAACAACAACCACTCATTTCTTTTTGATCACCACAAAATCACTAGCCAAACTCTAACGATGTATACACTTACCTTCCGAACCCATTTTCCTTTCCATCATCTTCTCACGAAACAAAGATCAACACCTATATGTTCATGTTTCCAACCAAACTTCAATCCACCAGCAAAACCCTTTATTCTTGTTTTACTAATCAATTTCACTGAAAGAACATATCCGAATACATCCCCAATTCCAATTGTTACTGCTCAATCTCTTCCTTCAATTTTCTGTCGGCTTCAAAATATCAGTCAAAAACTCCATGGACAAAAACTCTAACACCAAAACATCTTTTGTTACTGACACAGTACGGAAAGAGTATTTTGGTAATGTAAGCACCTCCGCGATATCTCTCTATACGAGATTTTGAAGAGATATTGACCAGTCTCCACGAGATATTGACTGAGATAATGAATTTGGATGGAATCCGTTTAATTGGCCTAGATTTGTAAGAAATAAAAAAAGTGGCCTAGAAACGAAAGTGAGGGTCCAGAACAGGCCTACTTCTATATATAATCCTTTAAACTATTGTGCAATATACACTAAACTCATCAAACAATTGTTTGAGCACTTCATGAGTCAGTGTATTCAACCACGATACTAAGTATCTGGTTGAGACAGATTACTCTCTTCAAGAGTAATAGAGAATTTTTCATTCTCCGTTCTCTTAAGGATCTTACTCCTTTTAATGGACATACCAAACCTATCATAGAAATGACTATCATCAAGATATTTTGGTATTACCTTATTTGTTGATGAACTAGAGAGTTTGTCATACTCCTTTCTGTTGAGTTCCATAGTATTCTTTGGTATCCACTTCCATGAGTTCCTTGTCTTCAGATCTTCTTTCTTTCTGTGATGAACATCTCTTGCAGAATTCTTCGATCTAAGAAGATCAATCTTATGTATGATTTTTTTTGAAAAAAATCTCATATTGCATCCTTGACCAGAAGTGGTTTTTCAGAGTTTGAACAAGGTAATCGTTGACAATCTCTTACAACATGACCTTTGATTCCACAATGAAAACATCGTTTGTGATGATGCTTATGATGATGTGGAAGACTCTGATGTGGGTAGTTCATCTTGGGATTCTTAGAGAATACCAATGCTTCTTTATAAGATGAATCTTTCGTTCGAGAACCTTTAATGACATTCTTCTTTCTTTTTGAAGGAACTATCAAACTAGAATTTTTGGGTTTATCCAGGGCGGATGTAGCCAACTGATTTTCTGACATTAATGAATGCATTCATCTTTTAGCCTATTGACCTGTTCTGAAACTGTCTTTATCTCAGAATCACATGATATTTTTAAGGCATTGTATTCATCTACAACTGTTTTTCTTAAGATCTCAATCCTCTTTTCTTGATCAATACCTTTCCTTAGCTTTGCTTCTAAAGATTGAATCTTTGGAGTGGATACGATCTTAAAAGATTCTAGATTATCTTAAAGAGTATTTAGATCAAGATTGAGTTGATCCCCTTCAGATTTCATATGACATAAGTCTTAAAGAATATTTCCTTCTCTTTTTAGTTCAATAGTAAGTTCAGTTGCACACAAGAGGAACTCTTTACTTAGTTTATTTAGATGAGATGTTTTTATATTCACATAATCAATATCTTCTTTATCATCTTTATCATTATGAAGAGATTTCTCAGAATCTGAATCATTGATTGTGAATACAAGGCTTAACTTAACTTCTTCTTGAAAACATAAAAACATATTTTCAGAAGAGCAAGTAGAACTTGTGGAAGAAGCACCTTCTAAACATTTGCTAAAATTAAACCCATAGAGAGTTTTACCCAAATCTTGTGATACGTTAACTGAGTCTATTTATGGCTTCACCTTACCTTTACGCAGACTCGTTTCTTATAGGTTGAATCATACCAAACACAGATTATTAGATCTTTTCATTTTTGCCGGCTCTGATACCAATTAAAAATAAGAGGGTACCCAAATACACCACAATCTTTTATTTATCCACCTATAAGTCCTCTACCGAAAGTGATTGTCTATAGACAGAGTCGAGATAATACAACAAATCAGTTCACACTTCGTGTGATTGTCTATGGATAGAAGATCGAGACAATACGACAAAAAGATAACTTGTGTGATTCACTATGGATACAAGATCAAGACAATACAACAACGAAGTATGATACTTGATAATAGGTTCAGACTTAAACAAACTCTATAAGATCAATATCAAGTATATACGGAGTTAACGTTTGTGTAATACACTTTAAACTATAATAACAACAACTATAATTGCGGAAAGGTAAAGTAAATAACGAACCAAGATTTTGTTAACGAGGAAACCGCAAATGCTGAAAAACCCCGGGACCTAGTCCAGAATTGAATACTCTCAGAATTAATCCGTTATACAAAATCTAAACCAACTTTGTATATTTGAGTCCAAGAAACTACAGTTAGAGCACTGCTCGGTCGAACTCGCAAGCGTTGATATTTCAAGCTTGTTTGTCAATGTTAGTGATCAAAACTATAATTCTTAATTTATAGTCTACTTATAGTGATGCCTCGGACTAGGATAGATTGTGTAGTTGAGCTTTAGACTTCACGGCGTTCATCGATTGAATACGAAAAACTATTAAGGATAACTAGTGGAGCTTCATCAACAAAAGGTATATGGAGACTGAAACTTATATATCACTCAGAAAGTCTATTTATACTCTATCTCCTATATTGAGACAAAAGTTGTATTAATATATAGTATTCGATTATACACATTTGATATTTCGAGTTGAGTTTAAATCACTTACATATTTCTCGAAATATGTGTTGGTAAGCTTTCGCTTTAACCAAGTTCATCTTATTATTGACGCAAGTCAAAAGATGATCATGTGAAAATTGCCTAGTAACATCTTACATGATTTGTGTGAGACAATCATTTGATGTAAACCGGGAATATTTCGTATTGATTATTTCAATAACTTGAAAATCGCTTTGATGCTAATAGTTCGTAAAAACAAGTATTGTCATCCTCTAAAAAAGTTCCAATGATTAAAACAGAGTTTAGAACAATTGGATTTGAACATAGTATGCATTCTTGCATATATGTAATCCATGTTCTGGAACCATAGTATGCATACCCGTATGCGTACTTGATGGTTTGTGAAATTTTGGGTACCTAAGTACACGTACTAGCGTAAGGTTTAAGTCCGTGAATTTCTGTTGCAATTTGGAAGTGTACTAAGGTATGCATATACATTCGCATATTGGCGTACCCAAACCCAGTCGGTCACTAAGGTATGCGTACCTGTTTACATACCTAAGTGAATGATGTTCTAAATTTGGTTTGTTCATGAACTAATACATTTATAAAATAAGAAATGCAATCTTTTTCAAACAGTGGAAATAATGTTCATGACTTGATTCGAGTGAATCAAAATTGATTTTGCTTCAATTGTGTCTTGTATACTTCTATGAGATTATGAACAATTGAACAACTCTAGAAACTAGTTTCATTTGAGTCATTTGAACTAGTTGTGATCAAGATGAATAAGGTTGATATGAAAGTGTTCGTATGGCTAACTTCGGTTAACTAATTTTGAACCAGCCATGTGCACATGTTTAGGTACGGTTACCCTTATCTAAATGAAAGCATATTTCATTTGTGTATAACAAGCTAAGTTAGATCTAATGGTTAAAAGATATAAGCTTGAGTCGAATCAAGTTTTCATCTAAAGGTGAATATTGAATGCTTTGTTACCAATGTAACTTATATTGCAAACCCTGATTTGAAAACTATATAAAGGAGAACTCTAGCAACTGTGAAACCTAATCCCTACACCACCTGTGTGATACTAGTTGCTACTAGAGTCGATTCTCCTTTAACCTTAGGTTTTTCACGAAACCCTGTAAGTTAACGACTTAAAGACTTCATTGGGATTGTGAAGCCAGACCCAACTATTTTCTCTGTAGTTGTGTTTTCTGATCTTGCTATTTTCTATTATGATTGAGTACTATATTCTCCAAGATTTGCTCGAGATTTAATCTCCGATAGGAAAGATAAAAAGAAGTCACAAACATCTTCGTCCTATTGTTTGTGATTCCACAATATCTTGTTTCGTTACCATACGATTAAGATTATTGTGAGGTGATTAATATTTCTAGGTTTTCTTCGGGAATATAAGTCTGGTATATAAATTGGTTCTTGTTCACCTTGATTTATCAAAATTCGGAACAAAAACTCTTGGGTATTTCTGTGGGTGACAGATTTATTCATTCTATAGACTTTTCTATGTTAGACAGATTTTTTTATCAAGCCTTCGACTTTGGGTCGTAGCAACTCTTAGTTGTGGGTGAGATCGTCTAAGGGAATCAAGTGCGTAGTATCCTGCTGGGATCAGAGGCGTAAGGAGCACGAGTGTACCTTGAATCGGTGTGAGATTGATTAGGGTTTAGCTATATTCCAGTATGAAGTTAACTTGTGGTAGGCTAGTGTCTGTAGCGGCTTAATACAGTGTGGTATTCAAATCTGGACTAAGTCCCGGGGTTTTTCTGCATTTGCGATTTCCTCATTAACAAAAATTTTGGTGCATGTGTTATTTCTTTTCCGCATTATATTTTGTTATATAATAGAAATATCACAGGTTGTGCGTTAAGATCAATCAGTTCTCGAATCTAGCCTTTGGGTTATTGAATCAATTGATTGACACTTATACATTAGTTTGTGATACCGTCCAAGTTATTTCTCTTACTCAATCAGGCTCACAAATTCTTATTTGTTGGATTGCAGATTGAATCGAGAAATTAAGATATAAACTCTTTGATATACTTTTCTTAAGATTGAGTCTAACTGTCTAGTTGATTCTCTTGAAAGTATATTGGAGTTTTTCCATACAGATTGCTAAGTGAAATATTGGGTGTGGTTGTTAGACCTCAGAGCAGGAAAACACGTTTAAGACCTATAAGTCCGTGATTATAGCAATCTGACTCTATGGACAAGAGTGCTATCTCCATAAACTCACCTCCAGATCCAGGGATTTTTTAATTCTCTTCCATGATTGATTTAATAAAATCTGTAGAAGAAATTCTATCTAAACCTCCAACTGGTTTAAAATCCATTGAAATGTTTTCAGGGCTTGAATAGAAACTGGAAAGCTTATCTCTTGATGTTAAGTTATACCTCTAGAAAGAACACGAATCTCTTGATAAGCTAAATCTAGTTTTGATAAATAATATTCATGTTGAGGTTGACATTGATTTACTAATCAGTGAGAGCAATGCTCCTCCTATGTGTAATCCAATTGGTTGTACCAAATTAATTGATTTACAAGAAGAATTTATGTTTGAGTCTCATGACTGCATCACCTCTAAGCATGAATCAATTCATTGGTTAATTCCTGATACTTCGTACCAATATAATAGTATTGTTTCTCCTTATGAAAAATTTAGGACGTCTCTTCGTATCAAAAGAGTTTCCATGTGCAATACTGAATATTATATGCAAAGCCAGTTGGTTATAAGTTGTAAACGAATAAATCAGGAACACAAACTGGCTTGTGATCTTTTTAAGTTCTTTGAGAAACTTGTAAAAATAGTCCTTTGGGTTTCTCTCAATACTATAAGATGTAACAGTTGTTGGAAATAAACCCTTTCTTGGTGCCATGGTGAGCAATATATTATTCACCTCAACACAACTTGATTGTGTTAGAAGTGCATTTTCACCAAGAAATTCCCTGCTAAGTATACAGTGAGGGAAGCACGAGAATTGGGGCGTACATGTTGCGTTAGGTACAATTTTGAATATTTGGTAAGGCTGTAGAATTCAATTGGATTCTTCTAAAAGGTATGCCTATAAACTTGAGCAAGATTTATGTTTTTATCATTTGCTTAGAGTACTTATAATGATCCATATACCTTGCTTATCGTTCATTTCTACCTAACTTGATCTGTGTTTAAGGTTCTTAAATGTTTGGGTTTGAAAATAGTAGTTCGGGATGTTTGGACTTCATGGTACACATACTAGGTATGCATAACATCATTTAAAAACAAAATCCATGGGTTTTAGTACGCATACCCGTTTGCATACTGCTCCAGGTCACGAAAATTCGTTTGCAAACACGTATGCATATTGTCCTGTAGATGTCGATTTTCGGTAAATTTATTTTGGCCTTAACTTCTTCGTCCGAACTCGGAATGACCTCATTATTTTTGAATTCTCCTCCGATTTGAATTCTCTTGAAAATGGAGATGAGAATTCCTGAATTTGAAAGAGTTAATATTGGTATTTGTCCCGACTCTTGTTTTTGAGTGTTTTGCTCCATTTCGTCGCTTTTGTTCCACTTTTCTTGGACTTGGGCACTTGGATTCTTGGAGTAATTCTCTTCTAAGATCATTTGTAACTTTTACAAGAATGTTGTTGGTGAATCACAAATAAGGAAGTTCAAGAATGGGCAGTAGTACGTATTGTTATGAGATCCTTGAATGCTCACAATCATCTTTTGTGAACTATGGTGCATGGTCGATAATGACTTTGTATGTTCTTCTATGTTAAGAAAATCTTTTTATATGCCTTTGGTAGCTATTCTTGGTGTAAATTCGTGCGAAAAAGATTGATTTTACCCTATAAGGACAAATCATCTTGTATGTGCATTACGATTTTGTCTTGATGTCTAGGAAACTTCTTATGAGAATTTATACTTGTGTTTTAAGAAGGATAACCAGAGCTTGGAATAGTAATTATTGTGATTACACATAGTTATTTCCAACGATCTTTATCTTGCAATGTTTTTAGATTTATTTAATTAAATTCTAAGTTATTTGAAAGATGATTTTTGCAGTATTAATCTTTATGGTTTTATATATTGAAAATTGTTATGAGATATGTTGTTTACGTCCGTAAACCTTGACTGTCCCATATTTGTTCAAAAGTTAACTCTATTATATGTCGGTATGCAAATATTGATAAAAGATAGAATGAACTTTTGACAACAAAAGTCGAGCCTATTATTGAAAAGGAGAGGGTACCCCAAATAAACCTCAAGCTATTACTTTTCCTTCATATAAGTCCTTTCCCCGAAAGTGATTGTCTATGGACTGAGTCGAGACAATACAACAAATCGTTTCACACTTTGTGTGATCGTCTATGGATACGAGATCGAGACAATACAACAACAAAGTATGTTTACTTAATACAAAGGTTCGGACTAAACCAAACTCAATAGGATTCGCATATCAAGTAAATAGGAATTAACTTTTGTGCAATTTACTTTAATTATAATAAAACAATTATAATGCGGAAATATAAAGTAAATGACATAGCAAGATTTTGTTAACGAGGAAACCACAAATGCAGAAAAACCCCGGGACCTAGTCCAGAATTGAATACTCTCAGGATTAAGCCGCTATACAAAATAAACCAACTTCATATAGTTGAGACCAAGCAACTAAACCTATAGTTCACCTAGTTCCGTCTGTATTCCCACACCTCCAACCTGTAAACAAGTCATGTACTTGGACCAATTCCTTTGGTTCGTATTCCAAACAGTAAAGGAGCAACAAATCTGTTTGGTATCAACTCTCTTAAACCAAGTGATATGAGTTGCGCAAAGGTTTCCTTGTTTATCTTAACATAAACTCCTTTGCTAGGTTCCAAGATATATCTCATATTCAATCACCCAAAGGCAATCGTTAAGATTAAGCCAATCAATACATTTAATCATAAGGAATCTTATTGATGCCGATCTTCCTCAACTATTCTATCAAAATACCCAAAAGGATAAATCAATTATAGTCGGATCCTTTTTTTCCCAAACAAGTATTGTGCACACCAAAGATTGTAAAAACCAAGTCAGAAATCTTCAATATCTTCTTTGTCTTCAAATCTTCTTAGATCTTCAATAAACACCTGCACAGAACTACTTGAATCTCTTGTGATCAATCACACACAGAACGGAGTCTGTTAACAATAAATTATCACAAGATCGTCTTTAGATCTAACAACAGTCTAAAGATCCCTGTCCAAACCTTGAACTAGTTTGAGTGAATATTATATCAGAAGAGAAGATTCTCAAGCATAAACAAACTAGGTGCAATCAAAGTTCAACCACCGTTAGTCAATCAAATCAATATGAAAACTAAAGATAAACCTCAATATCTAGTTTCCCACCAATGGTTCACGCTAGAGATTCTCAATCCTAAATTGAGCGGCCGTAAGAGATTTCACCTAATTAGATTACTCTCCTCTCTGATAGGCGGCTTCACTAGTAACAAAGACAAAAGTATAAGTCTAATGTTACGCAGGATTAGTTTGCTAGAAATGCAAACTCAAGGTATTTATAGACAAGGAAGTTTGGACACCAAGGAATTTCCAAAACCGAAAATATACTCAAGATATTTTTCCATATTAACCCAAATTTGGTTTTCATAATTCATGTGAATGCACTGTCCAAAAATATGATCGAAATCTCCTTGGAAAATCCTTAACTAGTAAATGCACATTACTAATTCTTATTTTCCATATATAATTAAAAACCCTTATTTAAAAAGATTCTTAACTTATTTAAATTCGATCTTGGGATTTACTTCCTTCTTAGCCGTTAAGGAATATCAACAATATATAATAAGCATTAGTGCACCGTGTTCAAAGTGTGATGACATCTTACTCTTGCAAGTCTTTTTAATGCTCACTTGAAACCAATTTACCACACTTCCAAACAAGTTTAGAATTGGTTCATCTGACTTTCAAGAACTATGTGATTGATCAAGTTCCACACAATCACAACTCATGGGTTTACGGTTCTACCAAAACAAGTTTCGGTTCTACCTCCATGTGAGTATTGTGCATACTACACTATCTTACCAAAGATACAGCTGACTAGGATCGGTTCCCAACATATATTTGGTATCTAACTTGTATGCATTGCACATGTCCATAGGATCGGTTCCCCCTTCCCAAAAACGTGTTGCACATGTTCATAGGATCGATTCCCCTTTCTTCCATAAACCTTGTTGCACCTCATACAAGGATCGGTTCCCCTTGTGATCTACTGCACCTCTTACTAGGATCGGTTCCCCTCTTCCCAGTAATAAGTTCAGACACTCACAACCCGATCATACCCCAGGTGATTACTTAAGATAGGTTTCACTAATAAAAGTCATACCAATACATAAGTCAGGCCTCATGTGAATAGTTTTACTAAGAACACAAACAAGTCATGAGCAGTTATAATAATCACACATATTGGTCGTTCATAAGATATGCAATGTAGAACATCGCCAATAACGCCTGGCGATTTCCTTTTCGGTTCACAGCACATATCATGAACTTACTTCCTTAGAACACATGTAAACATTATTACCTAGGATGAAATCCACCTCATACCCATACATAGTCACAATAACATTCATACGATTATGTCGATATCTTATATACAAAGTTTAATGGTTAAGCAAGAAACTTCATATTGTATTCCTTAATACTATATCTATCTAGAGTGTTCATGCTTCGCAGTTTTATGTTTTCAATATGCACGACTTGAAAGATATGTTAGGGAATGAAACAGTTCAAGTCAAATATCACTAACCTCAAGTGGAAGGATGATGTTGTCGTTGTAGCTCCACACTTCTTCACTTCTTCAAGTCTTCGTAATATTTGTAATGTCTCACCCTAATACTTTCAAGCTAACCTATACGAAGTTGACTCTAGTACATTTAAATCAAGCGGCTCTTAAATGAGTTTTGCTTCACTAAAATATGACAACCAAACTTGACATACCAACGCTTGGTGGGTTCAACCGAGAAATGCACTAAAAATTATGCAATATGCAAATATTGATGGATGATAGGATGAACTTTTGTTTACAAAGATTAAGTATATTATATGTCATTGTGCAAATAGTGATGAAAAATAGAATGAATCTTTGATTATTCCGCAGTATTGGTCTTTCCCTGATCCACATCTTTGTGGATGTATTGTGTTGCTCCATAAGTTTTCTTATGTTGAGCATGGAAAATTGAATTGATCATTTTCCTTGTGGTTAATTCAATTGAGATTTTTGGATACAAATTCATGTTATTTGTTAATATCCAAAGAAATCCTTATTTTCTTGTAAAAGTAAGGTCGCTCTTGTTGTTCTTTCGGGAATGGAATTTTAATGGGGGGAGTTCTTTTTGAACTTGTGCTTAATTTCCAAATCTTTCTGCGGAGTGCGGCTGTGGAATATTGTAGGGGTTTTCTTGTATCTTTATAAACTCCTTGATGAATGCATTTAGTTTCGGCTATGTGATTATATCTAAACAAAATGATATGTTTTTCATTTGGTCATGAAGTATCTCTATGAAAATTTCATGAAGATCCCACTTGTTTTCATACCTTTGCCAATTTTTATTGACAAAAAGGGGGAGAATTAATATGTAGTTTACACTACAAATACATATGGTTTACGAATCATTATGTAAGGGGGAGTGGTTTTCATGTGGATATGGGGAGTCATACATATCACCATAGTATTGTTGTGATACAATTGAACTTTGATGTTTTGTAATAATACTATGACACTGTATAACAATGATTAAGAGCAACTATTTTCTCATTGTTTTAGCTACGGATCTTCCACAACTGTGATTCCGAATTGAACACCTTTAGAATCATGGAGTACTTGGACGTGATGAAGATTTCTAGTAATGTTGAAGAACCAAGGAGATCAAAGCATTTGGATGAGAAGCTACAAAGTTTTATTTATTTTGTAATCTATATTTATTGATAGTTTTGTCACTAAAATTGACAAAGGGGGAGATTGTTAGAGCACTTCTCGGTCGAACTCGCAAGCATTGCTATCTCAAGCTTGTTTGTCAATGTTAGTGATCAAAACTATAAGTCTTGATTTCTAGTCTAATTATAGTGATGTTTCGGACTAGGATAGATTGTGTAGTTGAGCTTTGAACTTCACGACGTTCATCGACTGAAGACGAAAAACTACTAAGGAGAGCTTGTGGAACTTCATCAACAAAAGGTATATGGAGACTAAAACTCATCTATCACTCAGAAAGTCTATTTCTACTCTATCTCCTATATTGAGACAAAAATCGTATTACTATATAGTATTTGATTATGCACATTTGATATTTCCAGTTGAGTTTAACTCGCTTACATATTTCTCGAAATATGTGTTAGTAAGCTTTCGCTTTAACCAAGTTCATCTTATTTTTGACGCAAGTCAAAAGATGATCATGTGAAAATTGCCTAGTAACATCTTACATGATTTGTGTGAGATAATCATTTGATGTAAACCGGGAATGTTTCGTATTGATTATTTCAATAACTTGAAAATCACTTTGATGCTAATAGTTCATGAAAACATGTATTGTCATCCTCTAAGAAAGTTTCAATGATTGAAATAGAGTTTAGAACAATTGGATTTGAACATAGTATGCATGCTTTCATATATGTAATCCATGTCCGGGAACCATAGTATGCATACCCGTATGCGTACTTGATGGTTTGTGAAATTCCGGGTACGTAAGGACACATACTGGTATGCGTACTGGCGTAAGGTTTAAGTCTTTGAATTTCTGCTAGAATTTGGAAGTGTACTAAGGTATGCGTACCCATTTTCATACTGGCGAACCCAAACCCAGTCCGGTCACTAAGGTATGCGCACCCGTTTGCATACCTAAGTGAATGATGTTCTAAAATCGGTTTGTTCATGAACTAATACATTTATATAATAAGGAATGCAATCTTTTGCAAACCATGGCTATAACGTTCATGACTTGATTCGAGTGAATCAAAATCGATTTTTCATAAATTGTGTCTTGTATACTTCTATGAGATTATGAACAATTGAACAACTCTAGAAACTAGTTTCATTTGAGTCATTTGAACTAGTTGTGATCAAGATGAATAAGGTTGATATGAAAGTGTTCATATGGATAACTTTGGTTAAATATTGTCAAACCAACTGTGTGCACATGTTTAGGCACGGTTACCCTTATCTAAATGAAAGCACATTTCATTTGTGTATAACAAGCTAAGTTCGATCTAACGGTTGCAAGATATTAGCTTGATTCTAATTAGGTTTTCATTTAACGGTGAATATTGAATGCTTTGTTACCAAGATAACTTAGATTGCAAACCCTGATTTGAAGATTATATAAAGGAGAAATATAGCAACAGGGAAACCTAATCCCCACACCTCTTATGTGATACTAGTTGCGACTAGAGTCGATTCTCTTTAACCTTAGGTTTTTTCCAATAACCCTGTAGGTTAACAACTTGAAGACTTCATTGGGATTGTGAAGCCAGACCCAACTATTTTCTCTGTAGTTGCGTGTTCTGATCTTGATATTTTCTATCGTGATTGAGTACTATCTTCTCTAATATTTTCTCAAGATTTAATCGCCGATAGGCAAGATAAAAAGAAGTCACAAACATCTTCACCTCATCTTTTGTGATTCCACAATATCATGTTTCTCTACCATACGATTAAGATTATTGTGAGGTTATTGATATTTCTAGGCTGTTCTTAGGGAATATAAGTCTGGTATATCAATTGGTTCATGATCACCTTGATTTATCAAAAGACGGTACAAAAACTCTTGGGTATTTATGTGGGAGAAAGATTTATTCATTCTATAGGCTTTTCTATATGAGATAGATTTGTTTATCAAGTCTTCGACTTTAGGTCATGGCAACTCTTAGTTGTGGGTGAGATCAGTTAAGGGAATCAAGTGCACGTATCCTGCTGGGATCATAGGCGTAAGGAGCACGATTGTACCTTGAATCAGTGTAAGATTGATTAGGGTTCAACTACATTCCAGTCCAAAGTTAACTTGTAGTAGGCTAGTGTCTGTAGCGGCTTAATATAATGTGGTATTGAAATTTGGACTAGGTCCCGGGGTTTTTCTGCATTTGCGGTTTCCTCGTTAACAAATTTTCTGATGTCTGTGTTATTTCTTTTCCGCATTATATTTTGTTATATAATAGAAATATCAAAGGTTGTGTGTTAAGATCAAACAATTATCGAATACGGCCTTTGGGTTGTTGATTGAATTGATTGACACTTGGATATTGGTTTATGATACCGTCCAAGTTATTTCTCTTATTCAACCAGGCTTGGAAATTCCTATTTGTTTGATTGCGGATTGAATTCTGAAATTGAGATATAAACTCTTTGATATACTTTTCTTAAGATTGAGTCTAATTGTCTAGTTGATTCTCTTGAAAGTATATTGGAGTTTTTCCATTCATATTTCTAAGCAAAATATTGGGTGTGGTTGTTTGACCCCCAATTTTTCAACTACCCCTAGTTCACTTAGTTTCCTCAGTATCCCTGCGCTTCCCACTTCGATGAATCATGATTGGGGAATTATTCATCGTCCCATGGGCACTGCCTATATGGAACTGACTGCCCAATTTTATGCTAACTTGCACGAGCCCGACCATGTAAACTGTACTTTCAAGACTCATGTTGAAGGAAAAGTAATTGTTATGGATCGACAAGTAATTTCTCATCTCCTGGACTTGACTCATGTTGGTGACTTTCTTTTACCTCCTCCTGAGAACCTCAGACCTTCTCCAAACGTGCTCTCAAATTTCCTTTTTGCAAGGGATATTTCCTGGAGTGATAGTAAATGCACATGATGCTGCACTGTTCCTCAGGGCTGCTGGAAAATTACTAGTAGCTAACCTAATGCCCAACACACTTGACAGATAGCTATGGATCAAGCCACTTATAGAATTGGTTTATTATGTTGTTGAAGGTAGAAATATTGACTTCCGTGGCCTCATTATTCGTCAGATGATAAGTGTCAGACATATTTCAAGAAGACTCCTGGATTTCCTTGTCTTATTTCAAGGATCTGCAGTCAATTTGGCATTGGTAACATTGGAACTAATATTGGTGGACCAAAAGTCTTAACCATGAGAAGTATTGCAAAAATGTCCATAGCTCCTGCACCATCCAATTCTGAACTCCTTCTTCTCAAACATGAAAATGAAGTCTTGAAATGGCAGCTGGACTATGCTCGGACAACTTATCCTGAACTGGCGAAGAAGTTTTATGAAATTGCTAGGGATATAAGATGATTATTATATCTGTTCTTGCTTATTATGGATCGATGGACATCATGTTATCTCTATTTTATAGTACATGTTTAATCTCTTTATGTTGAACTTAAGTTAATACTTTTGCTTGTAATAACTTTAATGACACTTTGGCTTTGAATGATCTTTTTATGCTAAATGTGTTAATTCATAAGGAGTACAATTGAGCAGGTTCAAAAGTTAAGTCTTTCATATATCAATATGCATGTATTGATAAAAGAATGAATGAGCTTTTGATATTACAAAAGTTAAACCTATTATGTCAATTATTGATGAAAGATAGGTTAAAATATTTTGTTTACGAGGATTATGTCTATTGTATGTCATTATGAAAACAGTGATGGAAAAAGGATGAATCCTTGTTTATTCCGCAATATTGATCTTTCCTGATCCATATTTGATGTATATACTGTGTAGCTCCATAAGTCACCTTGTGTGAGCATTCCAACTAGAGTAATCATAGGTTCGTTGTGGTTATTTTGGTTGTGTATTCCAATTAAATTAATCATGGGATTTCTTGTGGTTATTTTAATTGAGAATTTTGGATACAAAATTATTTTTTTGGTTTTTTGTGTCCAAAGAAATTCTTCCTTTCTTGTAAAAAGTAAGATCGTTCTTGTTGTTCTTTCGAGAATGACATCAAATGGGGGAGAGTTCTTTTGAACTTGCGCTTAATTTCCATATCTTTGTGGGGAGTGCAGCTATGGAATTTTTAGGGGTTATCTTGTATCTTTATAAACTCCTTGATGAATGCATTTAGCTTCGGCTTTATGATTGCATATAAACAAAGTTGATATGTCATTTTATTTGATATTGAAGCGTCTCCGTGAAAATTTCATTAGGATCCCGTTTTCGTACATTTGCCAATTTTATTAACAAAAAGGGGGAGAATTAATATGTAGTTCACACTACAAATACATATGGTTTTCAGATCATTATGTAAGGGGGGAGTGGTTTTCGTTATGAGATGAAAGTATTGACCAAGGGGGAGTGATACATATCACCATAGTATTGTTGTCAAAGTTGTGATATAAGAAATTTGATGCTGTGTAATAATACTATGACACTGTATAAAAATGATCAAGAGCTTTTGTTTTCTCATTGTTATGGCTACTAATCTTCAACAACTATGATGCCGAACTGAACATCTATGGAATCATGGGAGTTTTGGAAAAGACAAAGTTTTCGAGTAATCTTGAAGCACCAAGGAGATCAAGCATGTGGACAAGAAGCTACAAAGTTTTATCTATTTTGTAATCCATATGTATTGATAGTTTCGTCACTAAAATTGACAAAGGGGGAGATTGTTAGAGCATTGCTCGGTCGAACTCGCATGCGTTGCTATCTCAAGCATGTTTGTAAATATTAGTGATCAAAACTATACGTCTTGATTTCTAGTTTACTTATGACTATGTCTCGGTCTAGGATAGTTAAGTATAGTTGAGCTCCAGACTCCATGTCGATTATATTATGAAGATGAAGAACTACTCAAGGAACCAGTGGAACTTCATCCCACCAAAAGGTATGTGGAGACCTGAACTTATCTAGCACTCAAAAGTCTATTTATCTCCTACTCTTGAGACAACAGTCGTATAAGTGTGATAGTTTTCATACATATATTTCGAGTCAAGTTTACTCACCCATCTTTATCTCGAAGTATGTGTTGGTAAACTTTCGCTTTAACCACTTTTCATCTTTACCCATGACGAAAGTCATGATGACGTTTCAATCTTGAAAATAGCTTTGATGACGATAGTCCTGAATAACGATTGTTATAACATTATAGAAGAATGTTTTAATGATTGAAATGTAGAGTTGAGATTACGTAACCATCTATGGATAAAAGCGTATATAGTGTGTTTTCACATTGGTTTATAAATCCATATACCGGAAACCAAGTGCGTGCATATGTATGCATGCGGTATTGGTGAAGGAGATAGGTTGGGTACGCATACTGACGGAAGTTTTCGAACCGAAAATTTCTGCTGAGTTTGTAAGTTTGCAAACTGTCAAACCAGTCACCTTAGGTACGTGTACCCGTACGTGTAACCACGAAAGTTTTCAAAACGAAAATTTCTGTTGAGTTTGTAAACCCAAATCCGGTAGCTAATGTACGCATACCCATATGCGTACCCAAGCTGGTTATATTTCTCAAATTGGTAGCTCATGAACTTAAACAATAAATCAATAAGGAATGCAATCTTTACAAACCGTGGCTATATTATTCATGAATTTATTCGAGTGAATCAAATCAATTTTGTTTCAATTGTGTCTATGTATAAAGATCTAAGCAATTGAACAACTCTTCAACTAGTTCTTTTGAGTCATTTGAACTAGTTATGAAGAAGATGAATATGGTTGATATGAAAGTGCTCATATGGATAACCATTGGTTAACTATTTGTGAACCAACCAAATGTACACATTTAGGTATGGTTACTCAAACCTAAATGAAATACATTTCATTTGTGTATGACAAGCTAAGTTTCGATCTAACGGTTGAAAGATATTAGCTTGGATAAATCTGGTTTTTCATCTAACGGTGAATATTGAATGTTTTGTTACCAAGGTAACTTAGATTGCGAACCCTGATTTGAACACTATATAAAAGAGACATCTAGCAACTGGAAAAACTAATCCTCACACCTCCTGTTTGATACTAGTTGGTTTTGCTAGAGTCGATTCTCCTTTAACCGTAGGTTTCTTCTCGAGACCCTGTCGGTTAACGACTTAAAGACTTCATTGGGATTGTGAAGCCAGATGAAACTACTTCTCTTATAGTTGAGCGATCTGATCTTTCCCTTTTCTATCGTACGATTTCAATTGAATAATTGGCTTGAGATTATATCTCCGATAGGGCAAGATAAAAAGAAATCACAAACATCTTCGTCTCATCGTTTGTGATTTCGCAATATCTAGTTTCTCTACCATATGATTTAGATTATTGTAAGGTGATCAATAATTCTAGGCTATTCTTCGGGAATATAAGTCTGGGTTATTGATTAGTTCCTGTTCACCTTGAATTTATCAAAATACAGAGCAAAACTCGTAGGTTTATCTGTGGGAGACAGATTTATCTATTATCATAGACTTTTTTCTGTGATACAAATTTGTTTATTAAAGTCTTCGACTTTGGGTCGTAGCAACTCTTGGTTGTGGGTAAGATTAGCTAAGGGAATCAAGTGTGTAGTATCCTACTGGAATCAGAGACATAAGGAGCACAACCATACCTTGAATCAGTGTAATATTGATTAGGTTTCAACTAAAGTCCATATCGAAGTTAGTTTGTAGTAGGATAGTGTCTGTAGCATCTTAATACAGTGTGGTGTTCAATCTGGACTAGATCCTGAGGTTTTTCTATATTTTCGGTTTCCTCGTTAACAAATTTTTTGGTGTCTGTGTTATTTCTATTCCGCATTATATTTTGTTATCTAATTGAAATATCACATGTTGTGTTTTGTATCGATCAATTGTGAAATCCAACCTTTGGTTATTGATTGGAAATTGATTGATCCTTGGATATTGGTCTTTGGCACCATCCAAGTATATATGTCTTGTATTTGATAAAGACTCGCAGATTTCTATTTGCTTGAGTAAAGATCAAATCGAGAGATAGAGATATTAACTCTTTGATATACTTTTTATTAAGATTGAGTCTGACCGTCTAGTTGATTCTCTTAAAAGTATATTATAGTTAGTCCATACATACAGCTAATCGAAATATTGGGTGAGGTTGTTAGACCCCCTCTTTTTCACTTTAGGCATCATCTTCATCATCGGAAACCATCAAAGTAGCTTTAATTATATCCATGTCTTCCTTGATTTTGGGAAACTTGGTGGCAATTACATATAATTGTTCTTGCACACATTTTAACTTGTAATTGATCTTACACACATCCTTGTGACTTTGAAGAAGAAGAATCAAGGTAGAAGAATCACAAGAACCATCAAGGGAAACACATCTTTGTCTCTTGCAAGCATTCTCCTTCGTACGTTTGAAGGTACAAGGACGGACAAGATTGGGAATTCCAATAGAGTTGGCAATGGAGTAATAGCGACAAATTTTCTCAATCAAACACGGAAAACTTAACTTCTTATTAGAAGACTTCATCGAAACCATTTGAAGAAGGATAAATCCACAAATGTCAAGACTTTGAGTAGCAATTCAAGGAAATAGACCAACTCCGCAAACTCACGACTCCACCGCGAATTCTCAATTGTGGAGGGAAAAAGATTAGATATACTAAGTTTTCCAAAGGCCATCAAGGTAAGACTAAGATAATTAGTAAGAAACTTTTCATTAATCCAATCAACACTTTTACCACAAGGACCATTAGAAATGGTTTCACAGGATGGTCTTTCTTCTCTTGGTCTAGGAAGACGAAAATTACCAAAGGGGATTTTGGTAATCCTTGAAATCAACTATCTATTAACAAGAATCCTTTCTCTATTTATCATGGTATTGAATTCCATGTCAACAAGATCAACATCACAGATGTTAGCATAGAAAATTCTTGTTAGAGTGTCAAAACCTTCACCAAGACCATTGAAGATGTTTCCAAGATTAAATTTTTCAAAACAAACCGAATCTTCTTTGTGACCACTAACCATATATAATTTTTTTTCTAGAATGAACCCATTAAAAGAAATCCTTTCAAAGATCTTACTACTAGAATCATTGATAAATCTAATTCTAATAGAATCTTGATTTTGAGGCATAGTCAAGCTAGAAGATGATGAATCCAAGTTTTTTGAAACCTTGAAATTTCCCATGAGATCCAGAAATTGAGAGTACAACAAGAAGGAAAAACATACTTGGTATGATCCTTCAAGATGATGAAAAACCTTAGTCTCTTTTGAATCTCCAAAGAAATTTTAATGGAGATAATACATGAACCCTGGAATTGTTCACGTATGCAGACTAGAGAGGGAATAAGAAGGGTACGCGTACCATACTTCTTATATACCCAATAATGGGCTTGGACCCGCTCATGAACCGCGACCCACAAAAGGAAGGCATGATTTCTTAAAGCATTCAACAACCAAGGTTTGCACACTGAAAGGATCAGAACCTTGAAGTAAAGGGATAAAAGGAAGAAACTTAAATCACCGCAATTAACCTTGGATAGAAAGAAAAAAAAAAAAAAAAAAAAATTAACCCAAACACAAAATAAAAAACCAACCGTTACTTGCCCCATATCAAGATATATACAAATGGGGTAAATCCAAGCTTGTTACCAAGAGGCGAGATGTGCAGAGAGATTCTCATGCAACATTTCCGGTTGATATTTGTGAAATGTACTCGAAGTATAATCACGGTAATGATGATACCCAGGGTTAATATAATTTTTTGAATCCCTTTTCTTATGACCAAGAAAAGACTTTTTCCGACAATTAGAACCTACACCAAACTCACCAAATATCTTTTTATCAATTTCACATGAGTTGGTAGTAAGCCAAGTTCGTACATAATGAATACATAATTTGACATGTACAAAACTTTTGAAAGAACGATTCTTATTCTTAATCGAATTAAGATTTTTTAAGAATTTAAAAACGCTTTCAAAAGCTCTGAATAGATCTTTGTAAATTGATCCATCATGATAGTATTCCTCAAAAAGATTAAGAGTTAATCTAGTGAGATTCCATATCTTTGAGCGTTGACCACGTTTTCTCAAATGTCCTTTCTTAGAAGAACTTTTAATTTTTTCCTTTAGATTATATCTCATCATCTAAGTTTTCCAAAGTCTTAGATGGAACGAGATTATCATGAGAGACCAGAGGTCTACTGGATAATAATCTCTAAATAATCTTTAAGGAATTTTGGCGTGCGTTACATTTGGCAAGAGTAAGTTTCCCAATGAAATTTCCCATAGGAACCCAATATTTCGCTTCACAATATGTATGGACTAACTCCAATATACTTTTAAGAGAATCAACTAGACAGTCAGACTCAATCTTAATAAAAGTATATCAAAGAGTTATATCTCGATTTCTTAATGTAATCAACAAATCAAACAGATAGAAATTCGTGAACCTGATTAATATAAGAAACAACTTGGACGGTGTCAAAAACCAATATCCAAGTACCAATCAATTTAATCAACAACCAAAGGTTGGATTCACAATTGATTGAACTTACGCACAACCTGAGATATTTCAATTATATAAACAAATATAATGCGGAAAAGAAATAACACAGACACCAGAAATTTTGTTAACGAGGAAACCACAAATGCATAAAACCTCTGGGACCTAGTCCAGATTGAACACCATACTGTATTAATCCGCTATAGAGACTAGCCTACTCCAAGTTAACTTCGAACTGGAATGTAGTTAAGCCCTAACCAGTCTCATACTGATCAAGGTACAGTTGCGCTCCTTACGTCTCTGAATCCCAGCATGACTCTATGCACTTGATTCCATTAGTTTATCTCACCAACAATTAATATTTTCTACGACCCAAAGTCGAAGACTTGATAAACCAATCTGTCTCACACAATAAAATCTATATTGAATAGATAAATCTGTCTCCCACAGATAAACCTATGAGTTTTGTTCCATATTTTGATAAATCAAGGTGAACAGGAACCAATTGGTATATTATACTTATATTCTCGAAGAATATCCTAGAAATATCAATCACCTCACAATAATCATAATCATATGGTAGCGAAACAAGATGTTGTGGAATCACAAACGATGAGACGAAGATGTTTGTGATTACTTTTTATGTTGCCTATCGGAGAATAAATCTCGATCAAATCTTAGAGAAGATAGTACCTAATCACGATAGAAAATAGAAAAATCATATTACACAACTATAGAGAAAATAGTTGGATCTGGCTTCAAAATCCCAATGAAGTATTCAAGTCGTTAACCTACAGGGTTTTTGAAAAAAAAACCTAAGGTTAAAGGAGAATCGACTCTAGTCACAACTAGTATCACACATGAGGTGTGGGGATTAGGTTTCAAGTTTCTGGAGTTCTCCTTTATATAGTCTTCAAATCAGGGTTTGCAATCAATGTTACCTTGGTAACAAAGCATTCAATATTCACCGTTAAATGAAAACCTGATTAGACTCAAGCTAATATCTTTCAACCGTTAATAAAAGACGAGGGTACCCAAATATACCTCAATCTAAAACTTTTCCACCTATAATTCCTTTCTCCTAAAGTGATTATCTATGAACTAAGTCGAGATAATACAACTAATCGGTCCACACTTCGTATGATCGTTTATGGATACAAGATCGAGATAATACAACAACGAAGTATGATTACTTGATAATAGGTTCGGACTTAACCAAACACTATAAGATTTCTATCAAGTAATTAGGAATTAATGTTTGTGTATTTTACTTCTAATTATAATAAAAACAATTATAATTGCGGAAATAAAAGACACATCAAGATTTTGTTAACGAGGAAACCGCAAATTCAGAAAAATCCCGGGACCTTATCCAAAATTGAATACTCTTAGAATTAAGCCGTTATATAAAATCTAAACCAACTTCGTATAGTTGAGACCAAGCAACTAAACCTATAGTTCACCTAGTTCCCTCAGTTTACCTACGCCTCCAACTTGTAATAAGTCACGCACTTGGAACAATTCCATTCGTTCGTATTCCAAACAGTAAAGGAACAAAAAATATGTTCGGTAACAACTCTTTTCAAACAACGTGATATGAGTTTAATGAAAGGCTCTTCCGTTTAACCAATAAACTCCTTTGTCGGGTTCTTAGATCAATCTACTCAACAATTACCAAAATAATTATTTAGAATATGCAATCAATACTTTGAATCACAAAGAAATGTATTGATGCCGATCTACGCAACTAAACTATCCAATCTATCAAAAGATAAACCGATTATAGTTGGATCCAAAACCGATCAAGTTTTGTACACACCAAAGATTATGAACTCAAATAAGAAATATTCTTAGATCTTAAATAAACACCTGCACACAAACAACTTGAATCTCATGTGATTAACCACATACGGAATGGAGTTTGTTAACGATGGATTAATGCAAGACGTCTTTTGATCTACAAACATTCTAAAGATCCCTGTCAATACTTCGATCTAGTTTGAGTGAATCTTATATCAAAAGAGAAGATTCTCAAGCATAATCAAACTAGGTGCAATCAAAGTTCAACAACCGTTAGTTAATCAAATCAATCGAAAACTAATAATAAACTGCAATTATCTAGTTTCCCACCAACAGTACTCATAGAGCTTCTCAATCACAAAGAAGTCTTTAAAACAAGAGGTCGTAAGATATTTTTCCTAATTAGGGTACTTTCCTCTCTGAATAGACGGCTCCACCAGTAACAACACAACTAGGTAGTTTTGCTGGCTCTGAGGATTAGTTTGCTCGAAATGAAAACTTCAATATTTATATACCAAGGAAGTTTGGACACCAAGGAATTTCCAAAACCGAATATTATCAAAGATATGCAATAAATCCAAAATCGGTTTTCATAAATCCTGGAAATGCTCTGTCCAAATATTGACCGAAATCTCAGTAGAAAATCTCCAATTAGTAAATGCACATTACCAATTTTTATTTTCTAAAAATATGCATTTAATTTCTGGTAATTAAAAGCATATCTAAAGACTTAAAGGCCTAGACAAATAAAGCTCCCACATTGAATGGTGAGGAAACCCTCGCTTCCTATTGGCCGAAACAAGTCTTTTTTGTGTTTTGTGAAATAAGCATTCTGGTGTGGACACTTGGCAACCTATGATTGTATAAAAAATAGGAAAAGGAAAAAGAAAAGGAAACCAAGTTTAGTTTGGAATTCAAGCGGTGACAAATTGGAAATCCGTTGTCCGATCGACGGTTTAGACAAAGACGTTTTAACTATGTTCCTTATTAAAGCAGGTTGTCCCCCGGCTAAATTCAGTTTCTCTGTTAAAATGGGTTGAGAGAAAAACAATGAATTTCCTATTATAGTTGTGTTTCCCATTATAACTATGTTTGAACAGAAAGGGATATGTAAAAGGACTATTCTTCACTGTTAAGCCGAATTGAGAGATAACACTGAATTTCCTATTATAGTTGTGTTTACTATTGTTGATGGTGGTTTTTAGTTCAAGGCTAAAATCGTTAAACCCTGTAATTAATGCGCTGTCATTCTGCAAAGGAACAAATCCATTTGAAATTGATGAGTGCATAAACCTTTTCACTTACATATGCATTAAGCAATTCAACAAATTTACGAAATTTATCCAGAATGGTGCGTGAAGCAATAATCCCTGATATTCTGTAAATTTTAACCTATTGCATTATTCACTAATGCATTGCCTACCTAGTATTTTCCTATGCAATGTTCCCAGCCGAACTCTCTATATTGGCACGACATGACGATTAATGTTCACTCACAGCGGAGTAGCATGAATCTCCTGAAGTATCGGTATTGAGACCTGCATGAAAACAATAACGTAGGCTACACCACTCTCTGATAAAGAGATTAGCGTGTTTACGCACTTTTAATTAAACGAGAGTGATAGGTGTCATAAACACCTAGATATTTATCTATTGTTTATGCTTTCTTTGCGAATTTTCTTATAAATTATGTATCTTATGTTTATTTTGAGCTATTAGGTGCAATGGAGTCATTTGAAGCAAAAGAAGGAGAAATGATATACATGGATCGAAAATGGAAAACAGGGCTAAGGTTGCATAAAGGAAGAGCCGAAGAATAAACTGTTAGTTATCTGGAACTGACAAGCGAAATAGTTTTGGTGGCCCTTATCTACTCTGCAGGGGTGGCTATATCCACTTGCATATTTCTACAGAAAACTTAGAATTCAGAGGGCAACTTACTTCTCTCATCATTACCAGTTTATGTCCGATGGTGGCACCACAACTGCTGAAATACGAGAATTAAATGGAGATCGAATTGGAATCATAGAGAGGATTTGCTATCATTGTTGTTACATATCTAGAGCTTATGATGAATCACTCGATGAGTTTGAATTTGATCTAGAGTATGGTTTGCTGCTAGTGATCGAGAAAGAGAGGAAGAACTGAAGAGGGATTTGGGTTTTACTGGGTTCGATTTTGAGATGGAAATTTAGGGTCCCTGATGGTATTTATCAATGATATTGTAGTAAAAGGTTCGTTGAGACTTGTGAAGGGAGATATTTTAGACTTAATTTTTATAAATAAAAATTACAAACTCAATTAAAAAGTGTTGTAAAGAATAAATATGGAGAGACCGGGGCTAGGATTCCACCAATTTCCACACTCATATGGTTCATATATCAATTCTAAACAATAAAAGCTCAAATGATAAAGTTTTATTGACTCTAGTTCATTGCCTCAGGTAGATTTCGAAAGTAATGGGTGTAAAACTAAAGCATGGGACATCAAAACTTCTAGGCTAAGAATGACCCATCAATTGTAATCACACCCATTCAATGAAACTCATAAATCAATTAAATAACAGTGCAAATAGTCATAAAAAGAATTGATAGAATTACCACATTTGTGAAACTTGGCTTCCTCCGTCGCCCCAGAGGATGGGTTTAGCTTCTCATCATGGAAACACACTCAAAAATTGATTTCATTACTCAAAAGGTGCTTAAAAGGATGAAAATATGTGACAACAACAATTTGTAATGATTATAATTGTTGCAAACGCTACTGTTACAGAATGATATAAAGAAACTGTCGATGTTACTGTTCAGCTGTCGATGTGAAACTGTTGCTAAGCCTGAGAATGTGACAGTTTTTAACGACTGTCTCTAGCCGTATGTTCTTCGTATTCCTGATGATCACAGCATCAGAAAAAAATATTCGCTGCAGCTCTCGATTTCGCTCTGTGACGTTCCAAACTGCTCCCAAACTCTCCGCCCCCCTTCTATGACCTCCAAACACTTCTTTTATACTCGACAGGGGCAAGAAATCTCGATAATAACTCCTCATAATTCTCCCATTGCTCGACAGTAAAAAAATATCTTCTCGGGAATATTTTCTTCCCTTTCTTGCCTTCCCACGCGTTAATTTTCTTCCAGCGCATTCTAAACAGGCTCCTACACGTTCTAAAATTAGTTTAACATGTTGTAGACTCGTGCAAACTCCCCAAGACAACATCTCAGAGAAGCCCGAGTATCTTCACACCTCTGATATCTTCTCACCGAGAATCTAACCAATGTTAGCTGACGAAATCAACCATACCCTGCCTGTTAAGACAAGTCACGTCATCCCATCAAATACCAGCCATTGAATCTCTTTGATTCCCGTCCAAAATACGAACCATAATTCTACCATAGCATGTGAATAGTTTCCCGCCAAAATCATCAGTTTGAAATGATGAAGATGGAGTGCCCCGATCCAAAATAGGGGCGCTTTTAACAGCTGGGGGTGCCTGGGGTGACCTTATCCAAAGTGAGGGTGCCTTTAGTACTTTTCTCCGGGGGTCCAAAAAGCAATTTTTGAGCAAGTTTTTCCACACAAGTGTATTCCTCCAAAAACACCTACACAAACACAAAAACACCATAATTAGTACAAAAATCGAGACTAACAATAGAGACACTGAGGACAATTCAGTCACAAAGATGTGTCTATCAAATATCCCCAAACTTATTATTTTCTATTCCCGAGTAAATCTAATCTAGAAAATAAAATGACTACACTTAGTACGAGCAGCAAGCCATTAAACCGCTAGGTGTCCCTAGTGGCGGAGTGTTGTCTCCGGAGGGTTTACCAGAGGTGTACCCACAAAACCTGTACTTCTAATTAGTCACAAGTATCCAAAGAGCTATGAGGACATGCAAATTCTCAACCTATCTCCAAGTGACTAGAATGTCAGAGAAATTAAAGGTGCCAGCTCTAAATCTGATTGGAGAAAAAGGGAGACACATCCGCAACACTGCTAGATAAAGAGATATGCGTCCGCTGATTTACAGCTGGATAAGATTAGGAGAGAGAAAAATATGAGAGGGACATCTGCTACACAGCTGGACTAATTACGTGTGATGAGTTAAACCAGTGCTAGAAAGATCTTGTGCCAGATTGAAAGCGGACTAACAAAGCAACCAAATGTATCTTTCTTTGACTCTCTCATAGTGCTCAATATAAACAACGTCTTCTTAGGCTTCAACTGTTGATGATAAACTCTTGAACCTCGTAGAACCTTGACAATTAACTCTTCTCTTTGATTCCTCACTTGAAACTTCCTTATAGATTTCTATTTCCTTATGGACTTATTGAACAAAATTTAAAATTTAAACTTTATATTATTTTTTTCATTTTTTTTTTTTGATGAGTAATAACAAGACAAAAAATTACATGGCCATCACAGAAGGAATTTAACACTTGGATTTTCGTAACTTGTAATGTCTTAGTATCATGAACTTCAACAACTTATATCGTTTGACTTTTCTTTCTCTTATAACTTCTTGTAACCCTTGATTTTGAATTCTGATTTTCTATTGTTGCTTCTAAACTTTAAACATCTTCCACTTTTTTCATAGATTTTGATGTCGCTCCGTTTGTTGATGATGATAAGTTTCTACTGAGAGAGAGTTGTAATCCAGTAACTAAGACTACATTGTGAGGTTGCTTTGTCTTTCTGGAATTTCCTGACCTACTTTCCTTTCCATCATGGATGGTTAGGTCCATCACGGTTACCCTCTAAAAGGAACAAGTTCTCTCCTGAATTTCAAGTATCTCAATGTCTTTTTCTCTAATGTCTCAATAGGTTGTTACCCTAGCATACTAATTTCTATCTTTTCGGTGAGAAACAGTATGTAAACTTAGCTAATTGGATACCATGTGACGCTAGAAGTTTCAAAAGTACAACTAAAAAGTTTCTCCCATACCCCCAAACTTAAGTCTAACATTGTCCCCAATGTTCTAAAGATGAAATTAGAAACATGAAAAAGGAGAAACCGTTACCACTAGAAGGAAATGAGGAAAAATATTACCGTGTTTCATGAGCAAGGGATTCCTCCCAAGGAGTGCTAAGTTTAATGTCTTCGGCCAGACATCAAATACCTCAAAAAGGATCTTCACCTTCCAAAGTCATACACAAATAGCCGAAATAGTTGTGGGTCCATAAGACCAAATAGAGTTAACACCAATATGAGACAACTGCACTGGTTCAGAAAAATGAATAGAAGGAGCACATCCTCATCTAAGGTTTCTTCAAGACAACTGGGTTTATCTGGGGAAAATAACGAAGCTTCATATGTGTGTCTTTATAAAGAGATTCATTCGAAATAATGGCCTCTAATACTTGGGTCACTTCCTGGACAGTATCAGGAGAATCGGGTTGCGGAGTCTGAATAGACTCAAGTAATATCTCAGATGCACAAGGCTCGAGTCCCAAGTTAGGGACTTCAATTAGGGATATGTGACGATCACAAGAACCATCACTACCCCCAAACTTAGGGTTTTCACTACTCACAAACAAACCTCTAAAGATTGCTTGAATTTCTGGATCCTCAGAGTCCCTAAAGTACTCAAGAGCTTCTTCTAGTTCTCTACCCCCAAACTTAGGGTCATCATTATTTTCAGATTGACCTAACACTATTGCCTGGATTTTTGGGTCCATGGAGTCTTTAAAATTCTCAAGGGCTTCTTCTAAAGATTGATCACACATCTGGTCTAAGAGATTGGTTTCCTCAAATTCATCTAAAGAATCTCCCAGTAGAGTAGCATCCCAATTATCCTGAACTAAAGTGCTAATCATATTCACTTCTTCTAAATCATCATTTTTAGAAGGTTGTCTAATAACATTAAAGACATTTAGTTTCTGTGGTCATATTACCAAAGGATATGTTCATAATCCTAGTCCTACAGTTGATGACAGCGTTAGCTGTGGCTAAAAATGGGCGACCTAAAATCACCGGGATTTGAGCACTTGGGTCCTGAACAGGCTGGGTGTCTAGAACAAAAAAATCCACTGGATAAATAAACTTATCAACCTCAATCAGAACATCCTCTATGACACCACGAGGTACTTTGATAGATCTATCAGCTAATTGTAGTGTCATTTTAGTCGGTTTCAACTTACCAAGACCTAGATGGGTGTATACATGATACGGGAGTAAGTTAACAATAGCTCCTAAGTCAAGTAAAGATTTATTGACCATGTGATTACCAATCGCACAAGATATGGTGGGGGCATACAGGGTCCTTATACTTAGGGGGTGTTTGGTTCAGAATAATGGAACTTACTTGACCAGCTAAAAAGGCTTTCTTTTGGACATTAAGCTTACGCTTTCGTGTACAAAGATCTTTAAGGAACTTGGCATAAGAAGGCATCTGTCTAATTGCTTCTAATAATGGAATTTTAATGTTCACTTGCTTAAATATCTCCATTATCTCGTTGAAAGTCGACTCCTTTTTTGTTGGGGCTAACAACTTTGGATATGGGGCTCTAGGCACAAAGGTAGTCCTATCAGGAATTTCTTGGGACTCCTTAGGAATTGTTTCAGTTTCCTCAGCTATGGGCTCCTCCTCTTGGGTAGTAGAAAGTGGAACTACAGTATGTCCACTAGGCATGGCTACCTTACTGTCTACCGTTTTACCACTCCTAAGGGTTATAATATAATTCACATGATTGTACGATTTCTCTCCTTTGGGGTTGGGATCAGTATGACTAGGGAACCTTCCATATTATTTTTCACTTATATACTTAGCTATCTGGCCGACTTGAAGTTCTAATTTAGCAAGAGACTGGGAATTATTCTTAAAATTCTGCTTGGTTTCCTCTTGAAAATTAACCTGGCTCTTTATTAACATTTCCTGGCTTTGTGATAGCATATCCTGTCTCTTTTTTAATATACTAAGAGATTCCTCTAAGCTAGTCATTCTATTCTCAGAAGGGTTCTGGAATTGGGCTTGACTTGAAGAGTTCTTAGCATAATCAAAGCCTGGGGGAGGCTGAGAATTACTAGACTGATCTTGATTCTGGCCCTTAGACCAAGAAAAATTAGGATGGTTTCTCTAACCAGAATTGTAGGTCTCTGAGGATGGGTTAAACTTTTGACGGTTCTCAAACCTAGCATTGTTATAGACATCATGGGCTTGCTCTTCACTCACATGACCTTCCCAAAACGATTTATTGGGTTCTACTCCACAACTAGAGACTTGAGAGGCTTTAATTCTATCATTAGGTTTAACAAAGGACCTATTTTTAGACTGACCCATTTCCAAAGCTTCTAACCTTCTAGACAAAGCAACAAACTTAGCATCTGACCCAAAGCTTGTATCTACCACATTGGTACTACTTTTATTGACCAAAAGTCTTTTAGGGGGTTCAACACAAGACTCCCACTTTTGGGATTTTTCAGCTACATCTTCTAAGAAGGAAAATGCATCATCGACGCTTTTACTCATGAATAAACCAGCGCACATACACTCGACCATGGCTTTGGTCGAATAGTCTAAACCTTCATACATAATTTCAACTAGTTTCATTTTTCGAACCCATGGTGAGGACATTGCGATAAAAGATCATTAAATCTCTCTAAAAACCTATAAAGGGATTCTCCTTCTTGTTGCATACTGGAACTAATTTTCTGCCTAAAGGATGCGGTTTTATGCTTAGGGAACCACTTTAAGTAGAAAGCAGCAGTAAGTTGGTCCTATGTTTTTATAGACCAAGATGGTAGATTATTCAGCCAAGACTTGGCTTAAGTAAAAGGGGAACATCCTAAGTTTCAAGACTTCATCAGTAAGGTCCTTAATCTTAATTATTCCACAAATTTCTTCAAAGTCCCTAATATGAAAGTAAGGGTTTTCATCATATTTTCCTAAGAATATAGGGATCATCTGAAGAATACTAGGATTCAACTCATAAGTAGCCGTAGAGGCTGACAATTTAATGCACGATGCTCGGTTGGTCCTAGTTGGGTACATGTAGGATTTCAAAGTAGCCATTGCTGGAACAACTGAAGTACTAGGGGTACTTTCTTCACAAAGAGACAGATTCTCAAAACTGAAGTTTCCAAAAACGGGGCTCTCAAAAGAAGAGTCTTCGATCTCCCCGCCTTCACAAGAAGAACTACTAGGTTTATCACTAATCAAACGACCTAGAGTGTTTCTTTTCCAATCCCTTTCTCTAATGACCTTGGGCATACACTAGAAAAACAGAATAAAAAGAAAAAGAAAAATCCTAAAAGGAAGGGAAGTTCTATGCAAACACAAACAAGGCTGACTCCACCAAATCAAACCTAAAATTTTCTAGCAAACAAAAATCATGATGGCTCCACTTAGATTATTTCTAGACCAGCTTCTATTCTTTCAAAAAAGAATTCGTTATAATCTGAGCAAACCTCTCTGGAATCAATTCGAGTCAAAGCAAGCTGAATAGAGGCGAGGGAAGCTGCGTGGAGCTTTGATACCCAAGGCCTCACCGCATTACAAGGCGGCGCAGTCACGCATTCAACTCACAAAAACCATCATGAACTTCGAAGAATGCTCAAAATAGTAACCAATATTTTTCGAACGAGTTTCCTATTAAGCTCGTTACCCTATCGGTCTCGTTCTATTCCAAATTTTAAGGCTTAGGTTCACGTTAATTTTCGTTTTCCTAAGGCGGGCAAGAAGAGAACGGTGATAAAATTCGAACCCTTATCTTGTATGGCCAGTCCTTTCCCTTTATTAGGAATTTAAAACAGCCGTTTTCAGTTCCTCGACATATATGCAAATGAGGGAATACAGTAACTCGCTAACAGCGGATTCGAGAGTGTTTCGACAAACTTACCTCCCGTACCAGACGGGGGATGAACCGTTTTAGTCGACTCGGGCCACGATTCCTATGTCATGTACGAACCCGAGGGGCCGAGGTGATATCGTAATCACTGTCCTTCTCTGCAAACAGTTTAATATTTAAACAACCTTTCCGTAGGGTTTAAAAATAAAAAAATGTCCAAATATCCAAGTCCAAAGTCCAAAAAGTAAAGTGCAAAAGAAAAAGAAAATTACAAGAATAGAGAAATCCTAATACAATCTAAAAAATAAACTCTCTTTTTTTTTCTCTCTTTTTATAATAAAAAAAATCTCCTTCTTTCGCTCCTTTCGTTTTGTCTTTAACTCCAAATCTTTAAGTATTCACCAAAAGCTTTGGAAAATTTTTCTTTCGCTCCAAATTCCAAAATCTGTAGTAAAAAGACAAAAACAAAAACGTAAAGAAGAACAAATAAAATAAAAACAAAAAAAAAACCTAAAAAAATAATAAAAATCTAAAAACTCTATCCTAAAGACAAGCTCCGTGTCGACGGCGCCAAAAATTGATTTCATTACTCAAAAGGTGCTTACAAGGATGAAAATATGTGAAAACAACAATTTTTAATGATTATAATTGTTGGAAACGCTACTGTTACAAAACGATATAAAGAAACTGTCGCTGTTACTGTTCTGCTGTCGCTGTGAAACTGTTGCTAAGCCTGAGAATGTGACAGTTTTTAACGACTGTCTCTAGCCGTCTGTTCTTCGTATTCTTGATGATCATAGCATCAGAAAAAAATATTCGCTGCAGCTCTCGATTTCGCTATGTGACGTTCCAAACTGCTCCCAAACTCTCTATCCCCCTTCTATGACCTCCAAACACTTCTTTTATACTCGACAGGGGCAAGAAATCTAGATAATAACTCCTCATAATTCTCTCATTTCTCGACAGTAAAAAAAATATCTTCTCGTGAATATTTTCTTCCCTTTCTTGCCTTCCCACGCGTTAATTTTCTTCCAGCGCATTCTAAACAGGCTCTTACACGTTCCAAAATCAGTGTAACATGCTGTAAACTCATGCAAACTCCCCAAGACAGCATCTCAGAGAAGCCCGAGTATCTTCACACCTCTGATATCTTCTCACCGAGAATCTAGCCAATGTTAGCTGACGAAATCAACTATACCATGCCTTTTAAGACAAGTCACGTCATCCCATCAAATACCAGCCATTGAATCTCTTTGATTCCCGTCCAAAATACGAACCATAATTCTACCATAGCCTGTGAATAGTTTCCCGCCAAAATCATCAGTTTGAAATGCTGAAGATGGAGTGCCCCGATCCAAAACAGGGGCGCTTTTAACAGCTGGGGGTGCCTGGGGTGCCCTTATCCAAAGTGAGGGTTCCTTTAGTACTTTTCTCCGGGGGGTCCAAAAAACACTTTTTGAGCAACTTTTTCCACACAAGTGTATTCCTCCAAAAACACCTACACAAACAAAAAAACACCATAATTAGTACAAAAATCGAGACTAACAATAGAGACACTGAGGACAATTCAGACACAAAAATGTGTCTATCAGTCCCAACTATGATTGGAGATATGGTGGTGAACTGTTGATAAACATTAACTCAGAAATTAGATATTTGTGCAGATGGGTTCGATTTTGAAGGAGATAATGAATGGGTTTTGTGTGAATTAGGTATTGATATTGAATAACTTGAACATGAAGATAATACTGCAGTCGGTTATGGAAATTTAAGATGATGGTGGTCATATAGATGCTTGTAACAACAGAAGATAAAATGGAGTGTTGGGATTATAAAACTGGAGATGTATGGATGAATGGAGATTGAGTTACTGCTGGTGCCAATTGGTGAATTGCAGGTGCAGCTCTGGTTGAATGATGATGTATTGGTGGTTAAACTGAATTGCAGAAGGTTGTTATGATGGAGAATTGGTGGTGATGGTTATGTCAGTAGAAGCACATGAGATGGATATTGATTGTGGATCGAAGCTCCAGTTACAAGGAAGCATAATATGAGATACTACAAGTGACAATGTGAGCTGGGTTGGTGTGAAGCTGAGTTGAATTGAAGCTGCAGTATGTATAAAGGTTGTGATTGAATGTGTATGCTTGTGTTCAAATTCGATATTGCAGGGAATAGATTTTGAAGCTACATGATATGGGTGTATGGTATGAAGGTTGATGTGGTGACTCATTCTATGTGATGCAGTTGAGATGGCTCGAGTCTCTGGTAACGGCCGGAGTCAAGATGGAGTCGTTGCAGCATGGTGTTGTTTCCCAATGGTCTAGGAGCTATATCGGGTTAGTTACTGATGCAGAGAATGCCATAGTGTGATTGAATTAACTAGAGTGAATGCTTGAGAAATTGATGAGCAGTGGATGATATTAAGAGCTGTAATGATACTGAGACAGTTGGATATGGAATTGAGATGTCACAGTGAATGAGTTAAGCTGCTGTAGTTGAATGGGTTTATAGGTTCTGATAAAATGGAGAAAATTCAGAGGAAGTTGTGGATGAAGGTTGTGTTTTAATAGGTTCAGTGCAGGGAATGTATGACTTGTGTAATTACAGTTGTAGCTGAACTGAAAATTGAAACAGTGATGGAGCCGGGAAAGAATGAGTTGTAGTTGGAGCTGTTGCTGTTGCTGCCATGGGTTGTATTGAAGGTGAGATTATAGAGTTGTGAGCTACATAAAGGTTGGTGATAGCTGGTGTTTCTGGTTGAGTCAAGCAGGAGCAATGGATAGGTGTAAAAATACATGGTATCAGCTAAGAAGTGTGATAGACTGTGTGCTTATGAGTCAGGTTTGGCTAAAAGATGGTTGTTGTTGTGTAAATAGATGCCGAGGCAAAATTGGTTTTGGCTCGGGATTGAACTGAAATAAGAGTTGAGTTGAGGAACATGTGATGTCGCAGCTGAAGTTTTCTATGGTTTGAATGGTGATGTCCAAGGGAGATGAGTTTGTAATTGTTCTGGAGTTGGATTGCAAGGCAGGATGGGGAAGCAGCGGAACTGAGGTACTGCTATGGAGTTGTTATGAACTATGATAATTTCCCACCAACTTTGGGATACAATCAAAACCAATTTATTGGCTATGATGCATATCCTAGAGAACCTTATGGTGATTTTCATACATACCAATAACAACCTTGTAGTGGGTATCTAAGTCAAGCACCAATGTGGAATAATTCTACTTCTAATTGGCTTCATTCAAGTTGTATGCAGGTTTTGAATGGATTACAAGACATGCAACAAAGACTAGACCAACTTGAACGTAATAGAGAGAACGTCGCACAAACCAATTTTTGCAACACTTTTTCTTACCCGACTCCAGATCGTATTTATGATCGTTCACCCATTAAAAGGGAAGAGTCATAGGAAATAGAACCTATTGTAGTCAATGGTGGTAAGCATGTGAATGTCAGGAAACTTGCACAGAAATTATACAAGTTGGAAGCTAATGGAGACTCGAAAGAGCTTGTCGCAGAAATTAGTAGGACCATTCATATGGAACTTAAACGACATCAGGATAAAGGTTATGAAACCTATGAAGATTCTCATTATGGTGAGTCTGAAAATGAAGATGATTGTGTGGAAAATGACCAACCTTTGGAGATATTTGATGACATTAGTGTAGTTAACTCAACTCTTGATCTTTATAATGATCAAGCACCTATTCAAAAGGTACATTAGTATGATGAAACTAGTGTTTTACAGAACTTTGCAACAAGGTTTGGGTTTAATGAAGAGGAGTACGTTGAGAATGAAACCGGTATGACCAATATTGTGGAAGACCCAATTGAACTTGTGAATGATTGTAATGATGATGTTGATGTCGAGACTTTGGTTAAGGAATAAAAAGACGAAGAATGGTTTCAAGGTTTGATAGAGGACCATGATATACAAGAGGTGAATAATTCACTTGAGCTTTTTAAAGGATGAAGAGGATTATGTGATACAAGAGATTATGCAAGGTTTGTCTAACACTTTGCATATTGTTTCTTCTCCTTTACCTCTTATTGGTTTGAATGTATGTGCTTCGAGAATATTGTTGAATGACTTTGGTTCTCGATTTCCTCTATTAGAGATACTTGATTCTCATACTATGCAAGTTTTGGAACAAGAAACCGTGGTAATCCCTGAATTCTATATTATTTATACACTTCTCAGTGTGGACAAGAATAAGTGTGGCGGAAATTTTTATCGGTTCATAGCTTCATTTCTGTTTTATATTACTAATATTTTTGCGAAGCTAGTGTTTGCAAAACAGGTGCTATGGGTGGATCCCCAACTTTTCCGATTATTGGTGTATGGAGATTTCGTCTTGCAAGTCGGGATGACGACTTTAAGACAAGCGCTAAATGGGAGGCAACCCACTGGTTTTGTGTATCTATCTCTATCTTTTTATTTCTCAAGTCTTTTATCTTTATCTTCTTATTTTGGATATTTGTGTATCAAAACTCCAACTTTTAGAGATTTTTGAACAATTTAGAATAAGCACTAGCCTTTCTAAGTAGATAGAATTTTTTCTTGACGATGAGGTATATCTTGGCTGAGTTGGGATTAAATGCCAACTAAATAGCTTGTTTAGTGGTTATCCTCTATTGTCAGAAATAGCTATGAGTTGGAGTATCAGTTTTTATTATGCATTTTATTTTCTTATTGTGTATATATATCATGTTATGAATTTCCCATCTTGAACTTTACTTTGAATGACTAAATTTTACATTGAGGACAATGTAAAGTTTAAGTGTGGGGGAGCATTTATATGTTTGTATAGTTTGTTTGATGCCTTTAGTGATTTTGTTTTTTTTTGCTTATACACTCCGAAACCTAGAAACATGTGCCTTTAGGATGACACTATCAATCTAAATGGATGCTACCATCTTGGCTACATGAGTTGAGGAACCCATTAACTTAAAGGAGAATTATTCAAGTGTTAGAAATAATATGATAGTTGTTACCATATTTCGAAATGTCAACATATCACCTTCTGTTTTTATTTTTGCAAACTTTTTGTTTCTCTTGAGTGATTTTTTGGGTCACTAACATCGAATTGTTATTACTGCTGGGATGAAACAGAGTGATTGAGTTACTAAAAAAAAAGACATGACCAATCAGACCAACCAGAATAAAAAAAATGACACTTGGATAGAAATATGTGTGTGTTTTCCCTGTCTCCGTCGCCTAAACAAGCATGGAACGCAGGATCCACGAGAATTACCATGTAATTTGCTGACAAGAAGCATGCACTTGGATCCAAAATATCTAATCATGTTGTCAAATCAAAAAAAGAAGAAAAGAGTGAAGAAGAAAAATAAAATATAAATTATTGTTCAATAAAATCGACTCCTGGTTCCCTTGTATATGTCAGTTGAGTTGATCTAGAATTAAGATTGTATACCGCTGGTTCCCTTTTATATGCCAGCTTTTTTGATATTAGAATTTAGACCAGTATCTCAATCTAATAGGATTCATAGGTTCATCTTGGCGGTGACCTTCAGACAGATATGGGAAACACCATTCACTTAGTCAACATTCGCAAACATCTATCTCTATATCCATTTTATTAATCTATTCTTGTGTGATTGTGGTTAGTCAGATTCCGAGTATTGTGGTTTGTTCAACTTTCTGAGTAGAGAGTAATTTACATATATATATTAATTTTGGATTCGCATCAGGGTACCTCCTCCAATAGCCATTTTGGATTCGTTCATAGATTTGTCACGGGTAACTAGATTTGGAAAAGTAGGTTTTGTAGGTATACCTCTTGTAAACCTTCATGAGACTAAAACTCGTCCACTAGGGACACCTAGGGGTTCAAAGGCTTGTTATACATGCTAAGTGTGACCGTAGCCTCGACGACACGGAGTTGTATGTATGTTTTAGAATTATTTTGTTCGATTTTCTCGAGGACTAGCAAAGTCTAAGTGTGGGAGAATTTGATAGGTGTCATAAAAACCTTGATATTTATCTATTGTTTATTCTTTCTTTAAGAATTTTCTTGTAAATTATGTATCTTATGTTTACTTTTGAGCTATTAGGTGCAATGGAGTCGTTTGAAGCAAAAGAAGTTGAAATGAGTTACATGGAGCGAAAATGGCAAAAAGGTCTAAGGTTGCATAAAGGAGGAGCTGAAGAATGAACTGTCAGTTATATGGAACCGACAAGCCAAATAGTTTTGGTGGACCTTATCTACTATGTAGGGGTGGCTATATCCACTTGCATATTTCTACAGAAAACTTAAAATTCAGAGAGCAATTTACTTCTCTCATCATTACCAGTTTCTATCCGATGGCGGCACCACAACTGCTGAAATTCGAGAATTAAATGGAGATCGAATTGGAATCATCACTGTTGTTACATATCGAGAGCTTATGAGGAATCACTCAATGGGTTTGCATTTGATCTAGAGTAGGGTTTGCTGCTACTGATCGAGAAAGAGAGGATGAACTGAAGAGGGATCTGGGTTTTACTGGTGTTGATGGTGGTTTTTAGCTTAGGGTTGAAATCGTAAAACCCTAGTCAGATAGTGACGTCACAAAATTTGAGTAATAATGTCTCCACTAAGCGCATTTATTGAACCCTTTAATAACCCTTTAATATGTCTGCGAGAAAATTACTAGGGTACCTTTTTTTAATAATAATTAGGGTTTCGATAGGCCAAACCCTAATTCCCACACCACATGTGCCAATGGCAAGCCGATCCAGCCACATCTCTATGCCAAGGCATGCCAGCCGTACCACCATGCCAATGGAAAACCATGCCAACCACGTCTCTGCGCCAAGGCATGCCAACCATGCCAGCCGCACCACCGTGCCAATGGCAAACCATGCCAGCCACGTCTCCGCGCCAAGGCATGCCAACCATGCCAGCCGCACCACCGTGCCAATGGCAACCCATGCAAGCCACGTCTCTGCGCCAAGGCATGCCAATTGTGCCAGCCGCGCCACCGTTCCAATGGTAAACCATGCCAGCCACGTCTCCGCGCCAAGGCATGCCCACCATGCCATCCACGCTACCTTGCCAATGGAAAACCATGCCAGCCACGTCTCCGCACCAAGGCATGCCAATCATGCCAGCCGCACCACTGTTCCAATTGCAAACCATGCCAGCCACGTCTTCGCGCCTAAAACGTGCAAGAGCATGCCAACCATTCCACCATATTGCTGGATGACAAATGAAGGGTTGCGATAATCGACAACTACCCTTCTCCCTGAGATGCAAATATCAGCCGTACAAGTTCACCACCAAACGCGTGGCAACTTCTGGCCCAATGCCAAAACTACACAGTTTGTACCAAACACTAATTTTGGCCGCGCCTAAAACATGCACGAGCATGCCGTCCATGCCACCATGCCGCTGGATACCAACATCCCTCTTGAATTCTTCATGAGTTTTACTTTCGGGCTGTTTTCACCTCCGAACGAGCTCAAAACCTAAATATTCCCTCTTAGGCAGATATGAAATTCTTTTTAATACAGAATTGAGGGGAAGACCATCAAAATCCGATTCCGTATGAGAATTCTACATCGATTCTAGTAAAGGGCTCTAATTAGGGTTTCAGCATACCAAAACCTAATTTAGACAAAGTTGCAAGCGCTTCCCTTCCAAGCCGCACACTGCCAGTGGCTCCACTCCACGTTAAATCCATTCCGGCCATGCTTTCATGCCGCTGGCTATCAAATGAAGGGTTGCAACGATCAACGACCACCCTTCCGTCTAAGATGCAGATCTTAGTCGTCCAAGGTCACCAACTAACTCATGGCCACCTTTGGCCAAATGCCAAAATCCTAGCTTGGCCACGCCTAACCACGTTAAAGCCATGATTTCATGACACTGGCTACCAAATGAAGGGTTTCAATAATCAAAGGATGCCCTTCCATTTGAGATGCAGATCTCAACTGTTCAAGTTTTCCACCTAACGCATGGCAACTTCCGTCCCTGGCCAAACATCACGCTTTGTTAAAGTTTTCCACCTAACGCATGGCAACTTCCGTCCCTGGCCAAACATCATGACACTGGCCAAACATCACGCTTTGTACTAAAACACTAATTTTGTCCACGCCTAAACTATGCCAAGCCATGCTGGCCCTAAACCATGTCGTTGGCTTCCAAACAAAGGGTTGCAACAATAAACGGCCACCCTTCCATCTGAGATGCAGATCTCAGCCGTCCAAGGTTGCCAGCTAACTCATGGCCACCTTTGGCCCAACACCAAAATCTTAGCTTAGCCATGCCTAATCATGTTAAATCCATGCCAGCCATGCTTTCATGTCGCTGGCTACCAAACTAAGGGTTGCAACAATAAACGGCCACCCTTCCATCTAAGATGAAGATCTTAGACGTCCAAGGTCACCAGCTAACGCATGGCCACCTTTGGCCCAACGCCAAAATCTTATCTTGGCCTCGCCTAACCACGTTAAAGCCATGCCGGGCATGCTTTCATGTCGCTGCCTACCAAGAGAAGGGTTGCAATAATCAACGACTACCCTTTCTCTCAAGATGCAAAATCTCAACCGTCGAAGGTCACCACCGAGCCGAAAAGTCTCCCAAGATCAGCTTTCCAAACAGCAGCAACATGCTACATGTTTTCCACGAAAACACTCGAGACATCAAAACATGTCACAAACTGGGGGATGCTCATTATGGTATTGGTTTAGCGGTTTACAACGTACGGCTTACACTACACCAATTACAAGACAGTGTCATAAGGATGAGGTGGTTAGTAAATACAGGGAGTAATCGTGCAACGCTTTCCTTCATTATGGAACATCAATTCTAGGCGTTACCGGTTACCACCTCCTCCCATTTACTCATCTGTTTCTATTTATTACGACACCAGAGTACGTTTCACTTCGACTTGTATAAATAGGTCTCACCTATTTCCACCAGAGAACAAGTTCTCATCAGGAGCATGCAACACTCAAAAACCAATTTTCTAGATTTCCCATCTATTAGCTTCCCACTTTTTGATACAAGTCGTAAAACTACTACTCTTCCAGAATCAACTATTCTGGTCTCAACACTCTCTTCCCTTCCCTCTCCAAAACTAACCCTTCTCATTCACTTTGTGACCGAAGAAAGTTTGGAACGACCATTTCTTGGTTTAGGCTGGATCTGTACAGATTGATCTCTCGAATCTAAAGTACTCCCTTGCAGTACATTGTTTAGGGTTTAAATTTATTTCTCACCCACATACCCGAAATTACCAAAATCAGCAGAAACTGTTTTCACCCTCAAACAACTAGGTTCGATTTTGAGATGGAAATTTAGGGTCACAGCTATGATTGGAGACATGGTGGTAAACTATTGATAAAGATTAACTCAGAAATTAAATATTTGAGCAGATGGGTTCAGTTTTGAAGGAGATAATGAATGGGTTTTGTGTGAATTAGGTATTAAGAGTGAAGAACTTGAACATGAAGATGATACTGCAGTCGGTAATGGGAATTTGAGATGATGGTGGTCATATAGATGCTTGTAGCAACAGAAGATGAAATGGAGTGTTGGGATTGTGAAACTGGAGATGTAGGGATGGATGGAGATTGAGTTGCTGCTGGTGCCAATTGGTGAATTGCAGGTGCAGTTCTGGTTGAATAATGTTGTATTGGTGGTTAAACTGAATTGTAGAAGGTTTTTATGCTAGAGAATTGGTGGTAATGGCGAAGGCAGCATAAGAACATAAGATGGATATTGATTGTGGATCGAAGCTGCAGTTACAAGGAAGCATAAGATGAGAGACTGCAGGTGACAATGTGAGCTAGGTTGGTGTGAATCTGCAGTATGTATACAGGTTGTGATTGAATGTGTATGCTTGTATTGAAATTCGATATTGCAGGAAATGGATTTTGAAGCTACATGATATGGGTGTGTGGTATGAAGGTTGATGTGGTGACTCATTCTCGGTGATGCAGCTAAGATGACTCGAGTCTCTGGTAACGGCAGGATTCAAGATGGAGTTGTTACAGGATGGTATTGTTGCCCAATGGTTGAGGACCTATATAGGGTTAGTTACTGATTCAGAAAATACCACAGTGTGATTGAATTAACTAGAGTGAATGCTTGAGAAATTGATGAGCAGCGGATGATATTAAGAGCTGTAATGATACTGAGACAGTTTGAGATGGAATTGAGATATCATAGTGAATGCGTTAAGATGTTGTAGTTGAATGGGTTTACAGGTTCTGATGAAATGAAAAACATTTAGAGGAAGTTGAGGATGAAGATTGTGTTTTAATAGGTTAAGTGAAGTGAATGTATAACTTGTGGAATTACAGTTACAGCTGAACTGAGAATTGAAGCAGTGATGGAGCCGAAAAAGAATGAGTTGTAGTTGGAGATGTTGTTGTTACTGCCATGGGTTGTATTGCAGGTGAGATTATGGAGCTGTGAGCTACAGAAAGGTTGGTGATATATAGCTAGTGTTTCTGGTTAAGTCAAGCAGGAGCAATGGCTATGTGTAAGAATATAGGATATCATCTAAGAAGTGTGATAAAATGTGTGCTTATAAGTCAGGTTTGGCTAGAAGATGGTTGCTGCTATGCAAATGGAGGCCGAGGAAAAATTGGTTTTGGCTCGGGATTAAACTGAAATTAGAGTTGAGTTAAGGCACATGTGATGTTTCTGCTGCAGTTTTCTATGGTTTTAATGGTGATATCCAAGGGAGATGAGTTTGTAATTGTTATAGAGTTGGATTACAAGGAAGGATGGGGAAGCAGCAACACTGAGGTACTTCTATTTGGTTGTTATGAAGCAATGAATGAGACAATGTTGCTGAGATGCAGAGAATGAAGGTGATTGAAGATGCAGGTGGGGTTTGGTTATGACTCGACTTATAAGTTGATTTGGCTAATGGTTTGAGAATAGTGGTGGTTGAACTGATGGTAGAAGGATAAACTAAAATGGGTATATGTATGTTAGGATTGAATTGTACAGGGAACTAAGCCTGAAACAGGCCTGGAATGGTGGAGAAATAAACAGAACACTGCCTGTATTTTGTTCAGGCGAGTAAACTCAGTGAGTCGAACTGACTCAGCTGATCCAGTGCTTAATTAGATGGATTTGGACCTGGCTAATGGGTTGTCTAAGATTCAGTTTTGGCAATGGGCTAATCAAGTTACGGGAATTGAATTGAAGGTGGACCGATAGGATATAAAAGCAAGACCTTTCCTATCTCTAAAAAAAGTTATCTTTGCTTCTATTTTTGTTTTAGGGTTTAGAAACATGAAAACCTTTCTTTTCCTTCTTGCTATGAACTCCATGAACATGAGCTAGAATATTATTATTGGTTATAGATTAATTTGATTTCACAAAGCATGCTTCTTTTATTAATAGATTAGTTTTGTCTCATAATTATCGATCATGATTCACTAAATATATCGCCATGTATGATTTGAATATTTGTTTAGTTGAGTGCCAATTGATTGAACTCGTATTCATATCTATAGCTAGTTTAGGGTGTTTCATAGGTAAAAGTGATGCATCATGAATACAAGTAGCACAAATATGGTCATTTCTTGAAGTGATATATCCTAATAATCATATGTGAACCATGACCTTTGTTAAATTGAATTAGTGCGCTTTCCACGTTCAATTGCTTTGATTGGCTTGATTTCATAGAACTAAATGCATCTAGGGAATTAAACTTGATCAGTGCTTTTACACGTTAGGTTGTTCTCTTAGATAGAACTCATACTCGCATCTTTTAATGTGTTTGTTGATGACAAGAGGGAATTAGCGGGATATTCTTGCGCTCAAGGTATCCTAGGGCCTTTGATAATGAGAGATTAAATATCAATTCTAGTTATTAAGAAAAGAACATGTTAGTGAATGAAAAAGATATCCTTAACCAATATCTTTATTTCTTGATTTGCGTGTTTGCTTTACTTTATTTGTTTTTTGTATAACTTAGTTTATAAAAATCAGGAAACCCCCTTGTTACCTTTAGAAAACCAAAACATATTGACAACCTAAGTCCTCTCCGTGGGAACGATCCTTTCTAGCCCATGCTTCATTATATATTGTGAGTAGTAAGAAAGTGTAATTTATTTTTGACGCTTACGACAGCGATCAAATTTTGGCGCCGTTGTCGGGGAGGCAGCGGTTGTCACTTTTTTTTTTGTTTAGTTTTTTTTTTTCTGGTTCTTAACATAGTTTTGAGTACTCTTGTTTCAGGTACCAATTTCTATGGAAGGAGCATTTTGGAACAACAGATACGGTTTTCAACCTCCTCAACACTATGACAATTGCCCACCAACTTTGGGATATAATCAAAACCAATTTATTGGGTATGATGCATATCCTAAAAAACTTTATGGTGATTTTCATACATACCAACAACAACCTTGTAGTGGTTATGTAAGTCAAGCACCAAGGTGGGATAATTCTACTTCTAATTGGCTTCATTCGAGTTGTATATAGATTTTGAATGGATTACAAGACATGCAACAAAGACTAGACCAACTTGACAGTAATAGAGAGAGCGACGCACAAACCAATTTTTGCAACACTTTTTCTTACCCGACTCTAGATCGTATTATGATCATTCACGCATTCCAAGGGAAGAGTCATGGGAAAGAGAACCTATTGTAGTCAATGGTGGTAAGCATGTGAACGTCAAGAAACTTGCATAGAAATTATACAAGTTGGAAGATGATGGAGACTCGGAAGAGCTTGTCGCAGAAATTAGTAGGACCATTCGTATGGAACTTAAACGACGTCGGGATAAAGTTTATGAAACCGATGAAGATTCTTATTATGGTGAGTCTGAAAATAAAGATGATTGTGTTGAAAGGGAACAACCTTTGGAGATATTTGATGACATTAGTGTAGTTTACTCAACTCTTGATCTTTATAATGATCAAGCACCTATTCAAAAGGTACATGAGTATGATGAAACTAGTGTTTTCTAGAACATTGCAACAAGGTTTGAGTCTAATGAATAGGAGTATTGAAAAGGCGAGGGTACCCAAAATATACCTCAAGCTATTACTTTTCCTTCCTATAAGTCCTTTCCCCGAAAGTGATTTTCGATGGACTAAGTCGAGACAATACAACAAATCGGTTCACACTTTGAGTGATTGTCTATGGATACGAGATCGAGACAATACAACAACAAAGTGTGTTTACTTGATACAAAGGTCCGGACTTAACCAAACTCAATAGGATTCATGTATCAAGTAAATAGGAATTAACGTTTGTGCAATTTACTTTAATTATAATAAAACAATTATAATGCGGAAATATAAAGTAAATGACACAACAAGATTTTGTTAACGAGGAAACCGCAAATGCAGAAAAATCACGGGACCTAGTATAGAATTAAATACTCTCAGGATTAAGCCGCTATACAAAATAAACCAACTTCGTATAGTTGAGACCAAACAACTAAACCTGTATTTCACCTAGTTCCGTATGTATTCCCACGCCTACAACCCGTAAACAAGTCACGTACTTGGACCAATTCCTTTGGTTCGTATTCCAAACAGTAAAGGAACAACAAATCTGTTTGGTATCAACTCTCTTCAACCAAGTGATATGAGTTGCAGAAAGGTTCCCTTGTTTATCTTAACATAAACTCATTTGTTAGGTTCCAAGATCTATCTTATATTCAATCACCCAAAGGAAATCGTTAAGATTAAGCCAATCAATACCTTTAATCACAAGGAATCGTATTGATGCTGATCTTCCTCAACTATTCTATCAAAATACCCAAAAGGATAAATCAATTATAGTCGGATCCTCTTTTTCCCAAACAAGTATTGTGCACACCAAAGATTGTAAAAACCAAATCAGAAATCTTCAATATATTCTGTCTTCAAATCTTCTTAGATCTTCAATAAACACCTGCACACAACTACTTGAATCTCTTGTGATCAAAAACACACATAACGGAGTCTGTTAATAATGGCTTATCACAAGATCGTCTTTAGATCTAACAACAGTCTAAAGATCCATGTAGAAACCTTGAACTAGTTTAAGTAAATCTTATATCATAAGAGAAGATTCTCAAGCATAAAAAAACTAGGTGCAATCAAAGTTCAACCACCGTTAGTCAATCAAATCAATACGAAAACTAAAGATAAACCGTAATATCTAGTTTCCCACCAACGGGTCGCGCTAGAGCTTCTCAATCCCAAAAAAAACTTTAAATTGAGCGGCCGTAAGAGATTTCACCTAATTAGATTACTCTCCTCTCCGATAGGCGGCTTCACCAGTAACGCCTATTGGTCGTTCATAAGATATACAATGAAGAACAGCCCCAATAACGCCTGGCGATTTCGTTTTCGGTTCACAACATATTTCATGAACTTACTTCCTTAAAACACATGTAATAACATTGTTTTCTAGGATGAAATCCTCACCTCATACCCATACATAATCACAATAGCATTCATACGATTATGTCGATGTATTATATACAAAGTTTAATGGTTAAGCAAGAAACTTCATATTGTATTCCTTAATACTATGTCTATCTAGAGTGTTCATGCTTCGCAGTTTTATGTTTTCTATATGCACGACTTAAAAGATATATTAGGGAATGAAACAGTTCAAGTCAAATATCACTAACCTCAAGTGGAAGGATGATGTTGTCGTTGTAGCTCCGTACTTCTTCACTTCTTCAAGTCTTCGCAATACTTGTAATGTCTCACCCTAATACTTTCAAGCTAACCTATACGAAGTTGACTCTAGTACGTTTAAATCAAGCGACTGTTAAATGAGTTTTTGTTCACTAAAATATGACAACCAAACTTTACATACCAACGCTTGGTGGGTTCAACCGAGCAATGCTCTAACAATCTCCCCCTTTGTCAATTTTAGTGACAAAACTCTTATAATCATATGGATAAACAAATTACAAGAATTTATTACACATACGCTTGATTCCCGAATCCAACAGCACAAAACCCGCATTCATTCAATCCTTAAAATGCAGCAGTTGCACTATAATAACAAAGCTTATACTCCCCCTAAAGGTGAGATAGGTAGATTTTCAATCCGTACGTCTTTGTTATCCCAATCATATGATATTTTTCCGGAGTATTGAGTAGATTCGATTTTCTTCACTTGCTTATTGAATTTCTCTTTATCATTATGAAAATTCTGACTGAGTTGAGCAAGTGATGATTTTATTTCAATGATGTCAGATTCAATAAGATGAGTTCCTTTATCCTTACATGAAAATATTTTGAAAATTGATGGGTTAAACTCCTCTTGAGTATCTAGATTTGAAACACTTTCAGATTCATAGACTTCTGCACTGGTTGCAACATGATCCACCTCATCACTTTGATCATTCTCATCAGGACAATAATCAAGTGTAGTTGTATAAGCTTTTCTTTTCCATTGTATATCCTTAGTCGGACAATCTAGAGAAATATGACCGAGACCTCTACATTTGTAGCACTGAAGAACATTATCACTATCATCCCAGGTGTCTTCACGATTGTGTGAAGAAATATTTTTCCTTTTTAATACAGGTAATTCTCTTTTTCGATGTCTCAACAGTTTTTTGAATTGTTGAGTGAGAAGTGACAAGAATTTATTTATTTCAGCTTCATATTCATAAGTTTGATCTTCCTGATCTTCAGAGTCTTATGAATATTGGGTTGAAACCCTTTTTATGGATTTGAAGCCTATATTGTTTTTTTGATCAGACATGTTCTCTTGATTAAAAATCTTCAGCTTTCCTACTAAAAAACTTCTAGAGAGAGGGGAAAGATCATTAGCTTCTACAATTGCATGCTTCTTTGAATCATATCTTGATGGCAACGATCTGAGAATTTTGCACACTATATCTTTTTCAGAAATAGCCTTTCCTAGAGAGAAAGATGCATTAATTATCTCAGATAGTTTAAGATGAAACTCTTCAAAAGTGTCGTTGTCATCCATTTGAAGGTTTTCCCAATTAGATGTAATAGTTTGAAGTCTAGCTTCTTTCTCTGATGTGTTTCCTTCGAACACGATTTGAAGATTATCCCAAGCTTCTTTCGAAGTTTGACATGTTGATACATGATGTTGTAGATCACGGCTTACAACATGTATTATAGCATTCAAACCATCTGAATTCTTCTTAGCTAGTGCCTTTTCTTCGTTCAAAAAATCCACTAGGCGTTTAAGCTCCGTATCCGAATTTTCTATCTTTTGAAGAATATAACCATCAACGACTAATATCCAAGTATTAAAGTCCCGTGATTGAAGAAAAGATCGCATAACATATTTCCACCATAGATAGTTTGTTCCGTAAATTCTTGATGGTACGTTAATTGAAGTCGATTCGTGAGAACTCGAGTTCATTCTTATAGGATGGATCGTACCAAACACAAATTGTTATATCTTTTCATGTTTGCCTGCTCTGATACCAATTGAAAAGGCGAGGGTACCCCAAATATACCTCAAGCTATTACTTTTCATTCATATAAGTCATTTCCCCGAAAGAGATTGTCTATGGACTGAGTCGAGACAATACAACAAATCGGTTCATACTTTGTGTGATAGTCTATGGGTACGAGATCGAGACAATACAACAACAAAGTGTGTTTACTTGATACAAAGGTTTGGACTTAACCAAACTCAATAGGATTCTCGTATCAAATAAATAGGAATTAACGTTTGTGCAATTTACTTTAATTATAATAAAACAATTATAATGCGGAAATATAAAGTAAATGAGACAACAAGATTTTGTTAACGAGGAAACCGCAAATGCAGAAAAAACCCGGGACCTAGTCCAGAATTGAATACTCTCAGGATTAAGCCGCTATAAAAAATAAACCAACTTCATATTGTTGACACCAAGCAACTAACCCCATAGTTTACCTAGTTCCATCTGTATTCCCACGCCTCCAACCTGTAAAAAAGTCATGTACTTGGACCAATTCCTTTAGTTCGTATTCCAAACAGCAAAGGAATAACAAATCTGTTTGGTATCAACTCTCTTCAACCAAGTGATATAAGTTGCGCAAAGGTTCCCTTGTTTATCTAAACATAAACTCTTTTGCCAGGTTCCAAGATCTATCTTATATTCAATCACCCAAAGGAAATCATTAAGATTAAGCCAATCAATACCTTTAATCACAAGGAATCATATTGATGCCGATCTTCCCCAACTATTCTATCAAAATACCCAAAAGGATAAATTAATTATAGTCGGATCCTTTATTTCCCAAACAAGTATTGTGCACACCAATGATTGTAAAAACCAAGTCAGAAATCTTCAATATCTTCTTTGTCTTCAAATCTTCTTAGATCTTCAATAAACACCTGCACACAACTACTTGAATCTCTTGTGATCAATCACACACAAAACGGAGTCTGTTAACAATGGATTATCACAAGATCGTTTTTAGATCTAACAACAGTCTAAAGATCCTTGTCGAAAACTTGAACTAGTTTGAGTGAATATTATAGCAGAAGAAAAGATTCTCAAGCATAAACAAACTAGGTGCAATCAAAGTTCAACCACCGTTAGTCAATCAAATCAATATGAAAACTAAAGATAAACCGCAATATCTAGTTTCCCACCAACGGGTCGCGCTAGAGCTTCTCAATCCCAAAGAAGACTTTAAATTGAGCGGCCGTAAGAGATTTCACCTAATTAGATTACTCTCCTCTCCGATAGACGGCTTCACCAGTAACAAATTTTAATACCCCGTTGCTTAATAATTAGGAAATACTAGTTAAATTCTTTATGTCATATAGGAGGTGTACCAGTGGTGTAAGTTAACTTTAGCTAGAATTGTTTAGAAAAACTTTCCCCTTATCAATTTTGGTGAGTCTGATTATAGGCTGTCCAGTTAGAGTGTTAAGACAGCATATTAACCTATCTTTGAATGAGAATTTTTAGGTTACAAAAAGAGGAACAGTCGTATGAAACCAAAGAAGGGGCGAGAGATGGATTGATTTTTGATTTCGTTTCGTGTTGGTTTGATTCATATATTCTCTCTATTCAAAGGAAAGTTTATTCTTGCTTTATCAATTTAATTTTTGATTGTTTAAGCTTCTCTATTACTTTGGTTGTTCACAGATTTTAATTTGGTAAACCTTAAGTCTGCGTGTTCTTGAAAACCCTAGATTTAGTATAACATAGAAGAATTCGTATTGAAGTTATACATCTTTAAGACCGTTGGTTTGAAACCAATTATTGATATGCCATAGTGAAATATTTTAGGATTGCTGTGTTAAATTTTTAAGATGATCTGACATTTTTGGAACCCTGAAACAATCTCCCAAACTGACTATATTTCTGCAGGATTCTAGTTCGAGTATGACTGTTTAAGCTCTTGTATTTAGGGTTCTAACCGTAGGATCCTTATCAATTTTTGATAGGTATAGATTTATGATATTATTAACAATTTTTAAAAATCGAAAAAAGATCGGACATAGGTAGATATCCCTGAACCTCATGTATAGTAGACTGTACCTACAAAATTCTACCTCATACCAGGCCTACTGTATGCCTTATTATGCAAGATTAGACCGTTGAATTGATCTGAACTTTTTAAAAACTGTAATGTATGTTTGTATGAGTTCCCAGTAAAATTTTCACCATGATCAGAAAAGTGTACCACTGGTTTCAACCAGGTTCAGTTGTGTGTACACTTTCCAGTGACTGTTTTCGTTATAGCAGTTTTATTGTTGTGTATGTGTATGTGTTGGTCATGCACTGGTTTGTATTTAATATTTGTTGGTCGCCGAGATCAGGACCACATCTATATGTAAGATAGTTTGTGTGTCACGGTGGGCATTGGTTCTGTTTTTCTTTGTTGCCGAAATCAGGGCTACATCTATTTTACGAATAACATGGGAGTCACATTAGGAAGTGATGGTTGTGTATGTTTACTTTCTCCGAGTTCAGGGCCACAAGTGTGATGTAAACATCTTGTGCGTCATTGTGGGCATAGTATTATAATATGTGTGTTTGTCTCCTATGTGGTTTCAAGGAAGTTATCTTGGAAATGAAAGGTTTTGTATTTATGAACTTTATATAATGTTGTATCGTAGTGGTATAATTAACCTTTCATGATATCGCAAGGATTTTACATTCAGTGGTTAAATTGATGATTTAAGAGTGAACTTGCTATTTTTACAAGGCTCTGACCTTGCGTTGATTCTCCCCCTTTCAGGTGACAGGGTGAATAAGTGATTTAGTCGTGGGTTTTTAGAGCTAGGTGCTGCAGTCAATTGAGGAAGAAGGATTCCTTCCTCGCAGCTATTATGTTAGTATTTGTTTACCTTATTTATGTAATAAGGAGTGCACTGAGAGACACCGGTACTTGGTACCAAAACTGAGATTTTATTTTTCAGTAGTTTTGAGATACAATTTTGTTTCTCCAAACTTTTCTTTGATATTTTTTTTTGAGTTGTGTTAAACTCCTATATACATGTTCCATCAAAAGTGAATTTTGTTTGTTTTCATTCCTATAGTTTGTTATGTACTAGTTGTGATTGCTATGTGGATGCAAGTCCAAATAGTGAAACCTTGAATTGGCAATATAGGGCCGGCCGGACTATTGTTGTTAATTTGGGGGTTATTACAGTTGGTATTAGAGCCCTTGTTCCTTTTGGACTTGTGGCGTTGTGAGGAACACTTAACTTAGGCATTTAGGATTTTTTTTATTCTTACATATGATGTAAGTTTTTGCTTCCCTTATTATAGTAGAATGGATGCTTATTGTTTCCTTCATTTTCCTAACAGCTATGCCAGGAAGAGGAAGAGGAAGAAGAAGGGCCAGGAATGCGTCCAATGCTTGAGGTAATGGGAACGAGGAAGTTCTACATTTTGCAGATATGATGAGGATGATGACTGAGACTATAAAAACTGCAATGTAAAATCAGACTGCAGCTATTTTGGATGTCATTCAAAACCAGAATGGGAATCACAATGCGCCGCCGCCGTCGCCGGTTGGGAATGTGAATGGTGATAACCAGCAAGGTGGTGTGGCCCAAACTGAATGGCTGAACTTATTAGAAAAGTTTATCAGGTTGAAACTGCTTGTTTTTGAAGGTTCACCTGACCCCCTTGTAGTTGACAAGTGGAAGGAAGATCTTGATAAGATTTTTGTAGCTATGAGGTGTACCCCGGTACAAAGACAACAACTGGATATTTTTGAATTATCTGGGGAAGCAAGAAAGTGGTGGAAAAATATATCAGTAGGATTAGATTTAGATACTTTGACATACAGTCAATTTTGTGAATGTTTTGATATGAGGTACTTCCCAGCGACTGTTAGAAATAAGAAGATTAAGGAGTTTTACGGATTTCGTAATATGTAACTTTTTATTTTGTTTGTGCTTTTACTCTTTTTTCCTTCTTCTGTTGTGGAGGTAAGGCCCAACCCCCTCCATATTTTTTCCTGGTTTAATAAATTGGTCGTTTCTCAAAAAAAAAAAAAAAAAAAAAAGTAACACAACTTAGGGGTGAGTTGGTGGATGATTACCTTGATAAGTATATTAGCTTATCCCGTTTCACGTTATTTATTATACCAGATGAAGAAAAATAATCTAGGAAGTTTGAGCAGGGTCTTGGAGATCATATTTGTAACAAGGTGGTTAGTCATTGTTTTCCCACTTTCCAGCAAGTTGTTGAGAGTGCTAGAGCCACAAAAGCCGATTGGTTGATACATAAGAAAACCAAAGAGGAGAGGCACAAGGCAACAAATAATGGTAAGCAAGGAAGCAACTACCAGCACCATGGAGATAGAAGTAATTCAAGCACTTGGAAGAAACAAAGGACTGACAACTACATGGATCAGGACAAGAAAATAGGGGATGTAAGACCGTTTCCTTTCCATTGCTATAATTGTAAGGAAACAGGACATAAAAGGGCTGATTGTCCTAAACCGATTCAACCACAATTTAAGATGCAAGATGACCACCAGGTACAAGTTCGGGATACCTGTAATCAACATCAGAGATATCAAAACCAACATAATGGGCAGAACAAGAACAATACTACCTAAGGAAGATTCCACGCATTAGTGCCTCATCAGGAAAAAGTAGCCGATGGAGTTGTGGAAGGTATGTTTATTATCCAAGGCAAGTATGGAAAAGTTTTATTTGATTCGGGTGAAACTTATTCTTTCCTTGCTGCTACGTTCGTGTCTGAATTGTCTGTTGAACCTGTGCTTTGCGAAACTTCCTTATCTGTAATGCCACCTTTAGGGAAAACAACTCTGATAGATCGAGTAGTTAAGGGATGCATTATCCAGTTAGGAGGTCTAGATTTTCCTATTGATCTTTTCATATTAGATATGGTTGGTTACGATGTCATTTTAGGGGTAGATTGGTTATCGACGTATCATGTATTTTTGGATTTCCAGAAAAAATATGTAGTGTTCTCAATACCTGGTGAACAAAAGTTCTTTGTTCTCACGACTACAAAAGGGGCCTCTCCTAAAGCCTATTTTTGTGGTTTACGGGAACAAGATCATACAGATGAGCGTGACAGCCTCGAATCGATACCAGTAGTGGCAGAATATGGGGATGTTTTTGAAGAATTTCCAGGGTTACCCCCACACAGAAAAATTGAGTTTTTTATTGAATTGCTGCCGGGTACTGCACCGATTTCCAGAGCACCGTATCGCATGGCTCCTGTTGAAATGCGAGAACTTAAGGAGCAGATTCAACAACTAATGGACCAAGGTTTTATTCGTCGAAGTACATCACCATGGGGAGCACCAGTATTGTTTGTTAAGAAGAAGGATTAATCACTACGGTTATGCATAGATTACCGAGAGTTGAATAAAGCGACCATTAGAAATAAGTACCCTTTACCAAGAATCGATGATTTATTCGATTAGTTTCATGGAGATCGATGGTTTAGCAAAATCGATTTTAGGTCAGGTTACTACCAGTTGATGGTTAGGGAGAGTGATATTTCCAAGACTTCCTTTATCTCCAGATATGGGTCGTATAAGTTTCTGGTAATGCCCTTCGGTCTCACTAATGCACCTGCAGTATTTATGGATTTGATGAATCGGGTTTTTAAAGACTTTCTAGATAAGTTTGTTATCATATTTATTGATGACATACTAATATACTCTCAGACACAAGAAGACCATGCTAGACATCTGAGTTTGGTATTGCAGACCCTCCGTGATCATCAGTTGTATATGTGTGAACTTTGGAAGCAAGAGGTTCAATTTCTTAGGCACATTGTATCAAGAGAAGGTGTAGCAGTGGACCCACATAAGGTTACTGCAGTATTAGATCCAAGCAACCGACTTTGGTCACGGAAGTGCGTAGTTTTTTGGGTTTGGCGGGTTATTATCGTCGTTTCGTTTGCAGGACCGCTGACACGTATGACCATGAAAGGCGTACCTTTTTATTGGAATGAAGAATGTGAGCAATCTTTCCATACTCTAAAGGCGAAACTAACTTCAGCGTCGGTTTTGACACTACCACAAGCTGACGGTGGGGGTTTAACTATTTTTACAGACGCGTCACATCGTGGTTTAGGGGCTGTCCATATGCAAAATGGGAAGGTGATGGCTTATGCATCTCGACAGTTTTGGCGACATGAGAAAAATTACCCTACTCATGATTTGGAGCTAGCAGCAATCATTTTTGACTTAAAGATTTGGAGGCACTATCTTTTGGGAGAAAAATTTGAAATATTTTCTGATCATAAGAGCCTTAAATATCTGTTCACCCAGAAAGAATTCAATGTGAGACAAAGAAGGTGGATGGAGTTGATGAAGGACTACCAATTTGAATTACAGTATCACCCAGGCAAGGAAAATATGGTAGCTGACTATTGAGCAGAAAACCACGTGGAGTATTGGCTCTCTTGATGTCCCACGAGTGGAAGTTACTACAAGATGTTGCACATACTGACTTTGTTTTATGTTCAGATATAGTGGACCATCATTTGTAGGACGTATGTTAGTTCAACTAAATTTGATTGATAGAATCATTGCTGCTCAGTCGAAAGATGCATGGCGTCAAGAAAAACTCATGGAGATTAACTCAGGTCAAACTACCAATGTGGTAGTTAGTTCGGATGGTGGCTTACGTTTCATGGGGAGGTTATATGTACCTGAGGATAAAGAGTTACATCGTATCATCTTGGAGGAAGATCACCGCAATAGATATATTGTACATCCAGGAAGTTCCAAAATGTACCATGACTTGAAACGTCATTTTTTGTGGTCAGGAATGAAGCTCACCATCGTTACTTACGTCTCGAAGTGTTTAACTTGTCAACAAGTGAAGATCGAACACCAAAGACCATGTGAGATACTTCAACCCCTACCAATTCCAACTTAGAAATGGGATGAAATATCTATGGATTTCATAGTTGGATTACCAAGATCGAAGACAGACCATGATTCAATATGGGTGATAGTAGATCGCTTGACGAAATCCTCTCATTTCATTCATGTGAAGACTACATATACTACAGACAAGTTAGCACACTTGTACATTGAAAAAATTGTCGCACTGCATGGGGTACCGTCATCCATTGTGTGTGATAGAGATTCTCACTTCACATCGAAGTTTTGGAAGAGTTTTCAAAAGGCTTTAGGTTCTGAACTTAGATCAAGTACTTCTTTTCACCAGCAAATGGATGGTCAGACTGAGAGAGTGAACCAAGTCATAGAGGATATGTTGAGGGCATGTGTGCTGGATTTTAAAGGCAGCTGAGAGGATAATCTTAACCACTCTAGTATAGGAATGGCACCTTTCGAAGCATTATATGTTAGACCTTTCCGTTCACCAGTATGTTGGGCAGAAGTGGGAGATAATAGTATGTATGGACCCGAGATTATTCAGGAAACCATAGAGAAGGTCACCTTAATTCTTGAACGACTTCGGACTGCCCAAAGTCGCCATAAGAGTTATGCAGACCAAAAAAGAAGGCCCGTGGAGTTCAATATTGGGGATCATGTCTTGTTGAAAGTTTCACCGATGAAGAGAGTAATGCATTTCGGTAAAAAGGGAAAGTTAGCTCCGAGGTATGTGGGACCATTTCCGGTTATTAGATGTATTGGGAAAGTGACATATCGTTTAGCACTTCTAGAGCATTTGTCTTCAGTTCATAATGTCTTCCACGTATCGATGTTGAGGAAACATTTGAGAGATGAAGAGCGCACTCACGTAATAGACTTCAATGACCTTGAAATTCAGCAAGATGGTACTCTTGTTGAAAACCGTATCGAATCATTGATAGAAAGGTACAACAAATGCGAAGTAAGGCTATACCCCCGGTGAAAGTGCAATGGAATCACCAAAATGAGAATGAGTTTACGTGGGAACGTGAATACGAGTTGCAAGCTAAATACCCGCTCTTGTTTGACTCCGAGGTACGTTAGATTTTGAGGACGAAATCATTTTATTTACAGGGGGGGAATGTAATACCCTGTTGCTTAATAATTAGAAAATACTAGTTAAATTGTTTATGTCATATAGGAGGAGTACCAGTGGTGTAAGTTAACTTTAGCTAGAATTGTTTAGAAAAACTTTCCCCTTATCAATTTTGGTGAGTCTGATTATAGGATGTCCAGTTAGAGTGTTAATATAGCATATTAACCTAGCTTTGAATGAGAATTTTTAGGTTACAGAAAGAGGAACAGTCATATGAAACCAAAGAAGGGGCGAGAGATGGATTGATTTTTGATTTCGTTTCATGTTGGTTTGATTCATATCTTCTCTCTATTCAAAGGCAAGTTTATTCTTGATTTATCAATTTAATTTTTGATTGTTTAAGCTTCTCTATTACATTGGTTGTTCACAGATTTTAATTTGGTAAACCTTAAGTCTGTGTGTTCTTGAAAACCCTAGATTTAGTATAACATAGTAGAATTAGTATTGCAATTAGACATCTTTTAGACTGTTGGTTTGCAACCAATTTTTGATATTCCATAGTGAAATATTTCAGTATGGTTGTGTTAAATATTTAAGATGATCTGACATTTTTGGAACCCTGAAACGATCTCACAAACTGACTATATTTCTGCAGGATTCCAGTTCGAGTATGACTGTTTAAGCTCTTGTATTTAGAGTTCTAACCGTATGATCCTTCTCAATTTTTTATGGATATGGATTTATGATATTATTAACAATGTGTAAAAATATTAGAAAGATCGGACATAGGTAGATATCCCTGAACCTCATGTATAGTAGATTGTACCTACAAAATTCTACCTCATACCAGGCCTACTGTATGCCTTATTATGCAAGATTCGACCGTTGAATTGATCTGAAATTTTTACACACTGTAATGTATATTTGTATGAGTTCCAAGTAGAATCTTCACCATGATTAGAAACGTGTAACACTGGTTTCAACCAGGTTAAGTTGTGTGTACACTTTCTAGTGACTGTTTTCGTTATAGCAGTTTTATTGTTGTGTATGTGTATGTGTTGGTCGTTCACTGGTTTGTATTCAATATTTGTTGGTCGCCGAGATCAGGACCACATATATATGCAAGATAGTTTGTATGTCACGGTGGGCATTGGTTCTGTTTTGCTTTGTTGTCGAAATCAGGGATACACCTATTTTACGAATAGCATGGGAGTCACGTTGGGCAGTGATGGTTGTGTATGTTTACTTTCTCCGAGTTCAGGGCCACAAGTGTAATGTAAACATCTTGTGCGTCATGGTGGGCCTAGTCTTATGATATGTGTGTTTGTCTCCTATGTGGTATAATTATCCTTCATGATATCGCAAGGATTTTACATTCAGTGGTTAAATTAATTATTTAAGAGTGAACTTGATATTTTTACAAGGCTCTGACCTTGCGTTGATTCTCCCCCTTTTAGGTGACAGGGTGAATAAGTAATTTAGTCGTGGGTTACTTGATCTAGATGCTGCAGTCAATTGAGGAAGAAGGACTCCTTCCTCGCATCTTGATCGCTTTTCAGACGATACAAATATAATTCACTTCCTCACTTAACTAATATGAATATAGTATTCGATAAGAAAGAGTTCGTATCCACAGAGAGGCGATTGTTGTTATGCAATTTTCAGATTCTTATGTAACCAAATAACCCAAGTTGTGTTTTTGTTTTTATCAAAGTAATAATACTAAATAAAGCAAAGTAAATAGTTGAAATAATCAATAAGGAGAAGATATTGGTTAAGGGATAGTATCATTCATAAACATGTATTTTTCATCTATGATTAGAATTGGTATTTTATCTCTCAATTATCAAAAGCCCTAAGATATCTTGATCGCAAGAGTATCCCGTTTATTTCCTGATTTATCACAAACAACATTAAAAGATGCTACCGTGAAATCTTCTTAAAAAGAAACCTAAAGTGTAAAAGCACAATTAGATTTAACTCCCTAAGAGCAATAAGTTCTATGAAATAAGACTAATCGATGTAAACAAACGTGTAAAAGCACTAATTCGTTTTAACAAAGGTTATGATTCATATGCGATTAAAAAGATGTATCACTACAAGTATTAACCACAAGATGCTACTAAAAATCAGAGATAACAACTTTTACGTATTGAAAACCCTAATATAGCTATAGAGATGAAAACAAATCCAATTGATTCCGGACTCAACCAAACTAGCATTCAAATCATATGATAATAAAACAATGAATCATAAACGATAAAATTGAGACAAAACTAATTCATAGAATCGAATAACATGCTTTAAGAAATCAACTTTTATCCCATAACCAATTATTGTATTTAGCTACTCATATTCATGGAGTTCATCATCATTATAATATTCAAAGAAAATAGATGAAACATAAAAGAAAGCAAACCCTAGAAGTATTTCTCTGCAAAAGCTCCAAGAATAGAATAAAACGTTGTCTCAAATTGTGTAGAAAACTTCCTTTTTATAGCTTTTTCTCCTTCCAAAAATAGGTTTTGTCTTCAAAGTCCGTTAGTTGGAAATTCACCCGGCCCACGAGTGAGAGAAACCCATGTAGAAAATCTGTCCCAAAAGCGCTCACCGGAAAACTGGGATTTTGGCCGGAAATTGGCCGGAATCCGGCGCCGGAAAATAGTCGCCGGGCACCTGAAAATGTATCCCGTCGAAGGAATATTCTGTTAAAAGATTCCGTTATCTTTGACTGTCGACTAACGGTCTTTAACTGTTGACCGGGTCAGTTCTGAATCACTGAGTTAGAGTCGAGTCAGCTGACTTGACTTGGCTGCCATCTTACTCCTGCCAAGTGTTATGCACGACCAAGATGGCCGTGCCTTCTATGCCACCCAGCCATCATGGCTGTACATCCTGCAACTCTTGAGAACACAAACCAACTTCAAATTCCAATCCAACTCAAGCCCTTTCTAGCATAATCCACCAGTTCAGAGCTACAGCTCCATTGCTAAGCTCCCTTAGCAATCTCAACACTTGAGCCAACCCATTACAATAAGTAGCTCCACCTGAACCAACAGCAACCACCCTGCAGTTGCACCAGTAGCACCTCCCTACTGATCTCTTTGCTCAACAACCCCAGAGATGCACCAACAACAATGCAGTTCACCTGCAATATCAACAGCCACATCAAACTATTCATACAAACTCCTTGCCCAGCTGCACAGCTCCACAATCCACTCGAAACACTTCCAAGTCCCCGGCCAGCTCTCGACTCATCCATTCAATACTTATAACTCCATCTCTGCCTAACCAACGCCTGTTGCAGTTTTGCCTCTACAGTAACCACCAAAAACTGCCAACTTGTAGCTTCAATTTAACCTTCAACAGCAACAACTCCTATTTCCACCAAATCTACCTGCTCAAACAAACCCCAAATTCATCTTTCTTGAATCCATGACAGTAAACCTCAGACTCGACCAAAACCCACTGCTTAATTGGTATACTTCCCTCGACTCAGACTCAACTCCTTCATTCTCTCAAATTCGAACAATTGCCCATTAGATTCACTACCAGATCAAAGCTGTACCCATTCTCCAATTTCTTCATTTGAACCTAACTTCTAATTCTCGATCCACACAGCATCATGTCATGAAACAACCACAGTCTCTAACCCCTATTGCAACCTGTATAACCTAACATACATCTAGGTCTTCAATCTCCCATCTCAACCATCTGTTTTATCATTTACTGGCAAGAACAATTACTAGCAAACCCTAATTCCATCAGACCCATCTCTGAATTGAAACAAATTTCTCGATCTCATTTCAGAACAGCAGCCTAATCTGAACAGCAACAAACCCATCACCTTACTTCCGATTTCTGAGTCAGCTAACCACAGTTCAGTCCAAACACCTCCCACAATTCCAGATTCGACCAAACCCATCTCTGCAAATCAATTGAAAACCCTAAATCGATTTCATGATCAACACTAACCCTGTAATGGCTTCATTTCCTTATTTCCTTCACAGCCTTTCATTAGTTCAACAACAACATCTCTGATTCTTATCTAACAGTTTATTCTCTTCAATCAAACCCTAAATTTCTCCATGGAACTCTTACAACAGCCACACAAGTTCTGAATTTTATGAATTTAAGATGGGAAAATGATTGAAGGACTCTCAGATTTAGGGCCTTGTAAGAGGTGAACTGAACACAGGCACCTAGTAAATAGACAAGGGCCGCCCATATATTATTTAGCATGTCGGTTTCAGATAACTGACAGCCTAATTTGCTTCTTTGCTCAACTGTCAGTTTCAGGCAACTGACAGTTCATTATTCATCTCCTTTGCTGCGCATCCTAGCCGCTCCAAGTATAGATCGCATGTGAATTGATCTTTTCGCCTTTTCCGCTCCAAAGGATTCCATTGCCCCAACAACAACCATCTTTTACTCCTCATATTCACTTCTTTTCTTCAATGAGAGTCATCACTAAAGTTGTCGTGCTTTTCAGACAAAAATTGCATCACTAAAGCGGACATACTTTTCAGACAGAGATGAAGAAATAAAAATAAATAATGAGACACGATCCGCCTCCAACGCTTTTTCCATGTTTCCTCCTCTTTTGATCCGAATGACTCCAAAGTACCTAAATACTCAAAAACAAAACATAAGATACATAATTTATAAGAAAAATAGCAAAGAAAGCATAAATACTAGATATAAAATTAGGTGTTTACAACACCTATCAAATTCCCCCACACTTAGACTTTGCTAGTCCTCGAGAAAATCAAACAAAAGTAATTATAAATCATACATACAACTCCGTCTCGTCGAGGCTACGGTCACTTTAAGCATAAATAACAAGCCTTTGAACCCCTAGGTGTCCCTAGTGGACGAGTTTTAGTCTCGTGAAGGTTTACAAGAGGTCTGCCTACAAAACCTATATTTCCAACTCCGTCTATTTGTGACAAATCAATGAACGAATCCAAAATGACTACAGGAGGAGGTACCTTGCGCAAATTCAGTTCATATTCAATTAAATAAAGCTTTAATTAGATATTCGAACAAGCCACAATACTCGGAAACTAACAAACCACAATCACAATGAAAAGATAAAGAAGATGGATATAGATGTAGATGTTGGCGAATGTTCACAAGTGTTCGATGTTTCCCATATCTGTCTGAAGGTCACTGCCAAGATGAACCTATTCTTATTGGATTGAGATACTTGGTATGAATTCTACATCAACTCACTAGCATATACAAGGGAACCAGGAGTGACTTTATTCAACCAATATAATACTTTCTTTTTCTTTTTTTTTCTTTTTTACTTTTTTTTTCTTCATTTTCATATATTTTTTTTAGACAACATGATTGAATCAAACTGGATCCAAGCGCATGATTCTTGTCAGCAAGTACATGATAGTTTCCTTGGATCCTTCATTCCACGCTTGTTTAGGCGACGGAGACAAGAACTACGTTTCACACATACTGCTATTCCCAAGTGTCATTTTATTCCGTTTTGGTCTAATTGATCGGTCTTTTTTTTTTTCTTTTCATATATTTTTTCATTTTTTTTCTTTTTCTTTTTCTAGTAACTCAATCACTCTATTTCATCCTAGCAGTAATAACACGTCGATGTTTAGTGACCCACCGAAACACTTAGAGAACAATAGATAAACATGGAAAAATAAAAATAAAATGCGATATGGTGATATTCCGAGATATGGTAACAACTATCATGTTAATTGTGATTTCTTAGCTATGTTCGTCCCTTTTAGTTAATCGGTTCCTCAACTCCGGCATTCAAAATGGTTCCATCCACTAATGGTGTCATCCTAAAGGCACAAGTTTCTAGATTTCGGAGTCCAAAAAGCACAAATGTTTTTCTTGGTTTTTCTAATTTTCTTGGTTTTTAAATGCATAAAACAAACCAAAACAAACTATATACAAACATATAAATGCTCCCCCACACTTAAATTTTACATTGTCCTCAATGAAAAATTGAATCGTCCAAAGAAAGTTCAAGGTGGGAAATTCCGCAAATGATATGCAAAAATAAGAAAAAATAAAGATAAAATCAAATGCATAAAATAAAAAGATAAGGGTAAAGATACAAAACCGGTGGGTTGCCTCCCACTTAGCGCTTGGTTTAAAGTCGTCAGCCCGACATTCTCCTTGTTCACTAAGACTCCTCCAGAGGGAATGCCTCCACAAAGTTCACACCTTCCACAACTTCGGAAGTAAAGTTCTCATAATATGGTTTCAACCGGTGTCCATTCACTTTAAACTCCTTTCCTATAGCAATACTACGAATTTATACTGCACCATGATAAAACACATTAGTAACAATAAAAGGTCCGATCCAACGTGACCTTAATTTACCCGGAAATAATTGCAAGCGAGAATTAAACAAAAGCACTTTCTGCCCAACACAAAATTGTTTTCTAGAAATCATAGAATCATGAAATGCCTTAATTTTCTCCTTGTAAATGCGAGAGCTTTCAAATGCATCATTGCGTAACTCTTCTAGCTCTTGGAGTTGTAACTTCCTTTTCTTTCCAGCCCCATCTAGCTCCATATTGCATTTCTTAATAGCCCAAAACGCCTTATGTTCAATCTCCACGGGTAAGTGACAAGGTTTACCATACACAAGCCTAAAGGGAGACATCCCAATAGGTGTTTTGTATGCGGTTCTATAAGCCCACAAAGAATCATTAAGTTGCATGCTCCAATCTTTCCTTGTTGGATTCACCGTCTTCTCAAGTATGGATTTCACCTCTCGGTTCGACACCTCAGCTTGTCCATTGGTTTGGGGATGATAAGGTGTTGCAATCTTATGCGACACATTGTACTTCTTCAACAATCCTTGTAAGAACTTGTTTTTGAAGTGAGAACCCCCATCGCTAATTATGGCTCTTGGAATTCCAAACCTTGCAAAAATGTTAGCTTGCACAAAATCTGAAACCACTTTAGAATCATTAGTTCGGGTGGCCTTAGCTTCCACCCATTTCGAGACATAATCAACAACAAGTAAGATATAAAAATTCCCATGAGAATTGACAAAAGGACCCATAAAATCAATACCCCATACATCAAAAACTTCAATAAATTGAATAAAAGTTTGTGGCATTTGATTTCGAGCACCTAGATTGCCTGTCCTTTGGCACCTATCACAAGTTGTGCAAAATATATGTGCATCCTTAAATAGAGTTGGCCAATAAAAACCGCTTTCAAGTACCTTGTGAGCTGTCCTTTTGCTCCCAAAATGTCCTCCACAAGCATAGGAGTGACAAAAAGACAAGATAGAGTTAAATTCAGAGTCGGGAACGCACCTTCTTATTACTTGGTCGCTGCCATGTTTCCATAAGTATGGATCATCCCATATATATTGGTTTCCTAACCTCTTAAGTTTTTCCCTCTCAGCACGAGACAAGTTCTTTGGGATTTGTTTAGATACCAAATAGTTCACAATATCCGCATACCATGGTTCTCCAAATGCAATTGAGAATAGTTGCTCATCCGGGAAACTTTCACGCAACGGGATAGCTTCCTTGTCCACAGCAAGACGTCTCAAATGATCCACAACGGTGTTCTCAATTCCTTTCTTGTCCTTGATTTCTATATCAAACTCTTGCAAGAGTAAAATCCATCGTATGAGCCTCGGTTTCGCCTCTTTCTTTGAAAGCAAGTACCTAAGTGCTGCATGATCTGAAAAGACAACAACTTTTGTACCAATTAGATAAGAGCGAAACTTTTCCAAAGCAAAAACAATAGCTAATAACTCTTTTTCAGTGGTAGTGTAGTTTTGTTGGGCTTCATTTAACGTTCTAGAAGCATAATAAATAGCATGAGGTATCTTCCCCCACACGCTGCCCAAGCACCGCACCAACCGCATAATCACTTGCATCACACATGAGCTCAAAAGGCTTGCTCCAATCCGGTGGTTTAATGATAGGGGCTGAAATCAAAAGTTCTTTCAAACGATTGAATGCCGCCATACACTTCTCATCAAAGTTAAAAACCACATCTTTTTGCAATAAGGTACAAAGTGGTGATGCTATCTTGGAAAAATCCTTGATGAATTGATAGGTGTAGAATACACCTAATTTACTATCTAGTAGTTTATGCTTTCTTTGATATTTTTCTTGTAAATTATGTATTTTACGTGTGTTTTTAATCTATTAGGTACTCTGGAGTCATACAGACGAAAAGAAGGAGAAATCACCCAAATTGGACAAAAAGGGCAAAATCATCATTTCATAGGGCGAGCACTATCTGGAGCCCAGCTATGGTTAAGGGGCTCTCATTCATGGTACCCCTTATCACTCAGAAATGGATATTACTATCACTGGATAGCCCTTATCCAAAGGAAGGTTGGCTCTAGCACCCAGTCAGTGGGTGGTTTTAATGGTGGGTGTCTGAATCCATCTGACCCATATACCCACACCCGTAGGGCGTACCCATCCGGACCCTAACCCAGGACCAGACCCAGTTCTAAAACCTAAAACTGAGAGATGTTATCTCATTCATCATCTCTTTCACCTGAATCAAAAACGAAACAGTGGCTATGGTTTCTGCAGGAGAAACAGATCAAGAAGTTGAAGCTCAGAGAGATATTAATGACGCTGAGAAAAAACTAGTCAAGACGCTGCTGCTACTAATTTCGAGAATTTGGGAGATGAATGAAGCAGTTGTGATTAACTGTTGTCGATTTGCATCTGAGAACAGCAAAGAGAAAAATAATCAATGGGGTTCTGGTTGTTGTTTAACAACAGAAGGAAGATGGACTCGAATCTGTGAAGGTGGGTTTTTGATGTTCAAATCAGAGATATAGAAATTGAGGGTTTGAGATGACATGAGAATTTGGGTTTGATTCGAATCTGGAATTGATTTGAGTTGTGGTCAAGAGTCAGTAGGTCAAGAATTCAGATGGGTGGTTGATGCTGCAATGTGGTGGTCTCTGTTACAACAAGGAAGAAAAGCTGATTGGTGACCGCTGGGTATGAAATTGAGATGTTGAACTGGTGGTCTGTGATACATTGTTGGCTGTGGCCTTGAGACAATGGTGATGTTGATTTCAACAAGGGCGCCTGGGTTTTCAATGGAGTGATGGCAGGTGAAAGAGGAGCTACTGTTAGCTTATGGTGGTGTTACTGTGTTCTGGTATTAAATCACAGGAGCAGTTGGTGGCGTTGGTTGAGAGGCAAAGAAGTACATGGCATATAGTGGTTGTGAAGTTGGTACTGACTGAAATGAGGAGTTGTGATGCTAATGAAGCTGCAGCTGTTAATGGGTCGGTGATAGTGTTGAACTGGTGCTAGGAAGAGTCCGCAATGGGAGCTGGTTATGGAACTGGTGAGCTGTTGCAGCTGTTGCTATGAAATGGCTGGTACTGAGTTGGTGCCATATGAAGCTAACAAGGATTGCAAGGTGCTGGTGGGGTGTGTGCATGATGTAACACCAAATGAGAAGATAAATTAAACAGGGAAAGGTGGTTGCAGAGAAGAGTAATGTTGCAGGGAAGGAACCACAGCCATCATGGCTGAACATGGAGTGCAATGCTGGTATAGCACAGCCATCATGGCTGGCACAGCTCATGCCTGTGCAATGGCCAAAACCAGTCAGCTGAGTTAGCTCGCTGACTGGGTTCTGACTCATTGATTCTCCTTGACCCGCTGACTAACAGTTGACGGACGGTTGACTCCTTTGACCGTTAGTCTTAACGGTTGACCAACATAATATACTTTTACCGGCAGGAATTTTCAGGTTGCCGGCGGCGACGGATTCCGGCCTATTTCCGGCCAAAAACCCAGTTCCGGCGAGCAAAAGTTGCAGAATTTTGTGTGGATTTCTCTCATGGGATGTGAAGAGTTGGACTTGGAATTGAATGAAGAATTTGGTGGGAATATGGAAAGAGGAGATGGAATATTTGAGAAAGGCTTGGATTTGGAAATTGAGCTACAAAAGGAAAGGGATTCTATTGCTTAGAAGATATGGAGAACATTGAAGCCTATAAATAGAGAAGAACTTCTACACTTCCATACATATAGATGCACTTAGATACACACATCTTTTTACAATACTTTTGCACACTTCTATACACACAATTATTTTCTTTATTTGTGTGAACTCCTTAATATGAGTAACTAATTTGATTGAGGATGAATTCCTAGTTCTTAACATGTTTTGAGTTTTGTTTCCATTCTACTTTGAAGTTTTTCACATGATTATCGTTTGTTTTTACTAATATTAATGTTCATGATTGATTGATAGGTTGTTTAGAGTGCACGCTAAATTGATTTGTTAATTATTCTATAGCTAGTGAAAGTTGGGGGATAAGTAATCGTTTCTTGACTCTTTACACAGGTAGCAAACACAAAACCTTGCGGAGGGATTCCGTGGAGCAATTGTGTGTGGAAACAACGTTAGCAAGTGGACCTTGATCTAAGAGTCTAACTACTAATATCAACCTAATAAATTCATAAATCTTAATGCGTTTAACTAAATTACATCTTGAGTGATCTACTACTAGGTGGTTTGGTGAATAGAATCCGGTAGTCGAGAACTTCCGTATCCGGTGATATAAGGGATTTTGGGGTTAGCACTGATCTAGCTGTTATACCCACGGTTGTTGATAATTTGTGACTAATAAGAAGTGGAAAAGAACATAACTTTAATCATTGTTTTGCAGCGAAGAAGGATTCCTTGATCTAATCTCTCTTATTGATTTCCTTTTAATTGCTTTGTTTATTTTATTTACTTTCTCAAATTCTTAATCAATACCCCCCTTTGTGATATTATAAGACAACTAGAATCTCGTGCTTCTCGTGGGATCGACCTTGACTACCATATATTACTTGTTAATTAGGTAGTGAAATATTAATTAATTTGTTGTGGTTACGACACGCATACAAATTTTGGCGCCGTTGCCGGGGAGCATCGGATGATTTTAGTTGTTTTCTTTTTACTTTTTGCTTTATTCTTGCTTTGTTGGATTCTTTACCGTATCTAACTTAGTTTTTGAATTGTTTTTCAGGTACCGGTTTTCCATGTATGGTGGACAAGAGCAAGCATATTACAACAATCAATACGATTTTCAACCTCAACATCATGGCAACTTCCAACCATCCTTAGGATACAATCAAAACCAATCTTTTGGCTATGATCAAAATCTTATGGAGCCTTATGGATATTCTCATGCATATCAACAACCTTATTACGGGTATGTAAGTAGACAATTACAAGGATGGACGGATAATTATGCTTCTAATACATTGTTTTCTAGTAATGTGCAGACGGAGAGTTGGGAATATACTCCTCTTCATCGTGTTTTTCCTTCACTTTTTAAGGATATACAATCTAGAAACTCTATAAACGGTGGTAAGCGTGTTAACGTCCGTAAACTTGCACAAAAGTTATACAAATTGGAAGATGATGGAGACTCGGAAGAGCTTGTCGCAGAAATTAGTAGGACCATTCATATGGAACTTAAACGACGTCGGGATAAAGGTTATGAAACCGATGAAGATTCTTATTATGGTGATTCCGATAATGAAGATGATTGTGTTGAAAAGGACCAACCTTTGGAAACTTTTGATGATGCTAGTGTAGATTACTCGAGCCTTGATCTTAATAATGATCAATCACCTATTCAAAAGGTAGAGCTTGAGGAAGATGCATTTAGTGCTTGGAAAAAATTCCTTAGGGAAAGCTATGAGTCCGCGGAAGTGTATGAGCGTTGCAACCATGAGGAAGTTATTCCAACTCCGGATCATAATAACGATCCTTCACCTATTCAAAAGGAGGAGATTTGGTGTGATTTTCCTGTTGTTGTAAACGGTATAACACCCTTACAAGAAGATCTTACAATTTTTACCGACGAAAATCACTTTAGTGAATGGCCCGATTCCAATGATGAAGATGTTGAAGAGGTGATGCTCGATAATGAAACCGAATTGATTGAATTTGTGGAAGACCCAATTGAACTTGCTAATGATTATGATGATGCCGAGACTTTGGTTAAGGTAGAAAATGATGAAGAATGGTTGCAAAGTTTGATAGAGGACCACGATATACAAGAGGTAAGTAGTTAACTTGAATTTTTTAAGAATGAGGAGGATACCGTAATACAAGAAATTGTGCAAGGTTTGTCTAAACCTTTGCATGTTAATTCTTCTCCTTTACCTCTTATTGGTTTGAATGTATGTGCTTCGAAAGTATTTTTGAATGACTTTGTTTCTCTATATCCACCATTGGAAACACTTGATGCTAACAATATGCAGGTTTTCCAAGAGGAATGCATGGAAATTCCCAAATTCTATGTTCTTTATACACTTACGAGTGTGGACAAGAATAAGTGTGGGGGAAATTTCTATCGAGCTATAACTTTATTATCATTTACTTGTGCTAATATTTGTATGAATCTATTGTTTGCAAAACAGGTACTATGGGAGGATCCCCAAATTTTCCGATTGCTAATATATGGGGAATGAATCTTACAAGAGCCATGTCGGGCCGTCGACTTTAAAACAAGCGCTAAGTGGGAGGCAACCCACCGGTTTTGTATCTCTTATCCTTTTGCTTTTGCTTTTATTTTTATTTTTGTTTTGTTTTGTTTATTTATTTTTTATTGTTTTCATATCATATTTGCATCCCCATATTTAATTTCATTAAGTCCATAATCTATCTTAGAAGAGAATTATGATGAATACCTTTTCGTCAGAAAATTGCAGACTGCGCGTAGTTCATTCCAGAGACCATAACTGTCAGACCGTTTATCAGAACACTATGAACTTTTGACACTGTGTAGAAAACACGTAGGTGAACAAGTTTTGTGAAATGGAGTTTTTCCAAATTACTTACCAATTTGCACAGTTTTTGCGTTTTATCTGCTGTTACGTCAGAATTCAGAACTTTCGGTTTTACACATTGAGGACAATGTGAAGTTTAAGTGTGGGGGAGCATTTATATGTGCTTTTTGAACTCCGAAATCTAGAAATATGGGCCTTTAGGATGACACCATTAGTGGATGGAACCATTTTGAATGCAGGAATTGAGGAACCAATTAACTAAAGGGACGAACTTAATTACAAATTATATGATAGTTGTTACCATATCCCGGAATATCACCATATCACATTCTATTTTTATTTTTCCATATTTATCTATTGTTTTCTAAGTGTTTTGGTGGGTCACTAAACATCGACTTGTTATTGCTGCTAGGATGAAATAGAGTGATTGAGTTGTTAAAAAAAAAAGTGAAAAAAAAAGAAGAGAAAATTAAAAAAAAAAGAAAAAAAAAAAGAGAAAAGACCAACCAATTTGACCAAACAGGAATAAAAATGACACTTGGGAATAACAGTATGTGTGAAACGTTGTCCCTATCTCCGTCGCCTAAACAAGCGTGGAATGCAGGATCCAAGGCAACTATCATATACTTGTTGACAAGGAAGCATGCGCTTGGATCCAGTTTGATCCAATCATGTTGTCTAAAAAAAAAAGAAATTGGATCCAGTTTGATCCAATCATTTATAAAAAAAAAAAAAAAGAAGAAATTATTATTGTGTTGAATAAAGTCACAATTGGTTCCCTTGTATATGCCAATTGATTTGATGTAGCATTCAGCACTAATAGCTCAATCCAATAGGATGAATAGGTTCGTCTTAGCAGTGACCTTCGATGAGATATGGGAAACATCGATCACTTGTAAACATTCGCCACATCTACCTCTATTTCTATCTTCTTAATCTTTTCATTGTGATTGTGGTTAGTCAGATTCCGAGTATTGTGGTTTGTTCGACTTTCTAAGATAAACTTTATTAACTTGAATATGGACTGAATTTGCACAAGGTACCTCATCCTCATGTAATCACTTTGGATTCATTCATAGACTTTTCGCAGGTAGCTGGAATTTGGAGTAGAAAGGTTTTGTAGGTAGATCTCTAGTAAACCTTCACGAGACTATAACTCGTCCACTAGGGACACCTAGGGGTTTAAAGGCTTGTTATTTATGCTAAAATTAACCGTAGCCTCGACGTCACGGAGTTGTATGTATTTGTTTTAGTTTTGTTTTGTTTGATTTGCTCGAGGACTAGCAAAGTCTAAGTGTGGGGGAATTTGATAGGTGTAGAATACACCTAATTTACTATCTAGTAGTTTATGCTTTCTTTGCTATTTTTCTTGTAAATTATGTATTTTACGTGTGTTTTTAATCTATTAGGTACTCTGGAGTCACACAGACGAAAAGAAGGAGAAATCACCCAAATTGGACAAAAAGGGCAAAATCGTCATTTCATAGGGCGAGCACTATCTGGAGCCCAGCTATGGTTAAGGGGCTCTCATTCATGGTACCCCTTATCACTCATCAATGGATGTTACTATCACTGGATAGCCCTTATCCAAAGGAAGGTTGGCTCTAGCACCCAGTCAGTGGGTGGTTTTAATGGTGGGTGTCTGAATCCATCTGACCCATATACACACACCCGTGGGGTGTACCCATCCGGACCCTAACCCAGGACCAGACCCAGTTCTAAAACCTAAAACTGAGAGATGTTATCTCATTCATCATCTCTTTCACCTGAATCAAAAACGAAACAGTGGCAATGGTTTCTGCAGGAGAAACATATCGAGAAGTTGAAGCTCAGAGAGATGTTAATGGCGCTGAGAAGAAACCAGTCAAGACGCTGCTGCTACTAATTTCGAGAATTTGGGAGATGAATGAAGCAGTTGTGATTAACTGTTGTCGATTTGCATCTGAAAACAGCAAAGAGAAAAAGAATCAATGGGGTTCTGGTTGTTGTTTAACAACAGAAGGAAGATGGACTCGAATCTGTGAAGGTGGGTTTTTGATATCAAATCAGAGATATAGAAATTGAGGGTTTGAGATGACATGGGAATTTGGTTTTGATTCGAATCTAGAATTGATTTGAGTTGTGGTCGAGAGTCAGTAGGTCAAGAATTCAGATGGGTGGTTGATGCTGCAATGTGGTGGTCTCTGTTACAACAAGGAAGAAAAGCTGATTGGTGGCCGCTGGGTATGAAATTGAGATGTTGAACTGGTGGTCTGTGATACATTGTTGGCTGTGGCCTTGAGACAGTGGTGATGTTGATTTCAACAAGGGCGCCTGGATTTTCAATGGAGTGATGGCAGGTGAAAGAGGAGCTACTGTTAGCTTATGGTGGTGTTTCTTGTGCTGGTATTAAATCACAGGAGCAGTTGGTGGCGTTGGTTGAGAGGCAAAGCAGTACAGGGCATATAGTGGTTGTGAAGTTGGTACTGACTGAAATGAGGAGTTGTGATGCTAATGAAGCTGCAGCTGTTAATGGGTCAGTGATAGCTGTTGAATCTGGTGCTAGGAAGAGTCCGCAATGGGAGCTGGTTATGGAACTGGTGAGTTGTTGTAGCTGTTTCTATGAAATGGATGGTACTGAGTTGGTGCCATATGAAGCTAACAAGGATTGCAAGGTGCTGGTGGGGTGTGTGCATGATGCAACACCAAATGAGAAGATAAATTAAACAGGGAAAGGTGGTTGCAGAGAAGAGTAATGTTGCAGGGAAGGAACCACATCCATCATGGCTGAACATGGAGTGCAATGCTGGTATAGCACAGCCATCATGGCCGGCACAGCTCATGCCTGTGCAATGGCCAAAACCAGTCAGCTGAGTTAGCTCGCTGACTGGGTTCTGACTCATTGATTCTCCTTGACCCACTGACTAACAGTTGACTGACGGTTGACTCCTTTGACCGTTAGTCTTAACGGTTGACCAACATAATATACTTTTACCGGCAGGAATTTTCAGGTTGCCGGGGGCGACGGATTCCGGCCTATTTCCGGCCAAAAACCCAGTTCCGGCGAGCAAAAGTTGCAGAATTTTGTGTGGATTTCTCTCATGGGATTAGAAGAGTTGGACTTGGAATTGAATGAAGAATTTGGTGGGAATATGGAAAGAGGAGATGGAATATTTGAGAAAGGCTTGGATTTGGAAATTGAGCTACCAAAGGAAAGGGATTCTATTCCTTAGAAGATATGGAGAAAATTGAAGCCTATAAATAGAGAAGAACTTCTACACTTCCATACATATAGATGCACTTAGATACACACATCTTTTTACAATACTTTTGCACACTTCTACACACACAATTATTTTCTTTATTTGTGTGAACTCCTTAATATGAGTAACTAATTTGATTGAGGATGAATTCCTAGTTCTTAACATGTTTTGAGTTTTGTTTCCATTCTACTTTGAAGTTTTTCACATGATTATCGTTTGTTTTTACTAATATTAATGTTCATGATTGATTGATAGGTTGTTTAGAGTGCACGCTAAATTGATTTGTTAATTATTCTATATCTAGTGAAAGTTGGGGGATAAGTAATCGTTTCTTGACTCTTTACACAGGTAGCAAACACAAAACCTTGCGGAGGGATTCCGTGGAGCAATTGTGTGTGGAAACAACGTTAGCAAGTGGACCTTGATCTAAGAGTCTAACTACTAATATCAACCTAATAAATTCATAAATCTTAATGCGTTTAACTAAATTACATCTTGAGTGATCTACTACTAGGTGGTTTGGTGAATAGAATCCGGTAGTCGAGAACTTCCGTATCCGGTGATATAAGGGATTTTGGGGTTAGCACTGATCTAGCTGTTATACCCACGGTTGGTGATAATTTGTGACTAATAAGAAGTGGAAAAGAACATAACTTTAATCATTATTTTGCAGCGAAGAAGGATTCCTTGATCTAATCTCTCTTATTGATTTCCTTTTAATTGCTTTGTTTATTTTATTTACTTTCTCAAATTCTTAATCAATACCCCCCTTTGTGACATTATAAGACAACTAGAATCTCGTGCTCCTCGTGGGATCGACCTTGACTACCCTATATTACTTGTTAATTAGGTAGTGAAATATTAATTAATTTGTCGTGGTTACGACACGCATACATGAATCTACGATAAAAACCTGCATGACCAAGAAAAGAGCGTATCTCCCTCACCGTAGTGGGAGGGGTTAGAGTACGAATAAGGTCTATCTTAGATTTATCAACTTCCAAGCCTTTAGAAGATACTATATGGCCTAAAACTATGCCATGAGTTACCATGAAATGGCACTTCTCCCAATTAAGCACAAGATTTGTTTCAACACATCGTTCAAGGATTAGTGACAAATTGTTCAAACAAAGGTCAAATGAATCACCAAAGACACTAAAGTCGTCCATGAACACTTCGATTATGTTTTCAACATATTCCGAAAATATACTTACCATACACCTTTGAAAAGTAGCTGGAGCATTGCACAAGCCAAAAGGCATCCTTCGATAAGCAAAAGTACCAAAAGGACAAGTAAAAGTGGTTTTATCTTGATCCTCCGGCGCTATCACAATCTGATTATAACCTGAATATCCATCAAGAAAGCAATAATAAGAGTGTCCAGCTAGACGTTCAAGCATTTGATCAATAAAAGGTAATGGAAAGTGATCTTTTCTAGTAGTGGAATTCAATTTCCTATAATCAATACAAACCCTCCAACCGGTTTGCACATGAGTTGGGACAAGTTCATTCTCATCATTCTCTACCACGGTCACCCATGATTTCTTTGGTACAACTTGTACCGGGCTCACCCACTTGCTATCGGATATGGGGTAGATAACACATACTTCCAAAATCTTGAGTATTTCCTTTTTCACAACTTCCATCATAGGGGGGTTCAAACGACGTTGCGCTTCCCTTGTAGGCTTTGCATCATCCTCCAAACGTATTTTGTGCATACAAACGGCAGGGCTTATACCCTTGATATCGGCAATTGTCCATCCTATGGCCGTCTTGTGCTTCCTTAGCACCCTTAGAAGTTTTTCTCCTGTAATTCACTAAGCTCATTAGAAACAATCACAGGCAACTCTTCATTGTCACCCAAGTACAAGTACTTTAAATGACTAGGAAGAGGTTTCAATTCTAACTTTGGAGATTTAACAATAGAGGGTAAAAGTTTTTCATCACTGCATGGTAAAGAAATAAAAGAGATATTATGAGTTTCCGGGCATCCTTGTAGTGAGTTGAGATCACCAAGGGCTTATTTAACCTCATTACCACACTCTACACCATTATCAATGGATGTAGTTAGAACGGTTTCCAAAGCATCTTCACCATTCAATTCAAACATTTGTTGTGCCAAAGTATCCATAACATCAACGGAGAAGCAAGAGTGGACATCACTAGGATATCTCATCGTCTCGAAAATGTTGAAACGTATTACTTCTCCATCAAACTCCATAGTTAGCGTTCCCTTATCCACATTAATAATGGTCTTCGCCGTTTTCATGAAGGGACGCCCAAGTAGCAATGGAAGAGACGAGTCCGGTGAACCTTCATCCATCTCTAAGACACAAAAGTCAGCAGGGAATACAAGTTGATTAACCTGCACAAGAACATCCTCAACAATACCCATAGGGTAGACATTAGAACGATTGGCTAATTGCAACACAATTTCAGCCTTTTTGAGAGGACCTAAATCAAGCGACTTATACATAGATGCATGCATAACATTAATGGATGCACCTAAGTCTAACATTTCTTTGTTAAATGTAGTGGTACCAATTGTGACGGGGATGTCAAAGCTTCCCGGGTCTTTGCATTTCAGTGGGAGTTTGTGTTGTAAGATTGCCGAAGCATTCCCCCCCACACTAAGCACTTCATTACCTTTGAGCCTTTGCTTATTGGTACACAAGTCCTTCAACACTTTTGTATACTTTGGAACTTGCTTTATAGCATCAATGAGTGGTATGTTCACATGAATCTTCTTAAGAACATCTAAAATCTCCTTTTATAACGCCTCCTTTTTAGAATTTGCAAATCTGCGAGGAAAAGGTAAAGGAGGAACATAAGTAGGAATAGGAGTTTTAGAGTTAGGAATAGGTACCTCAGAAGTTTGGGGAGAATCCTCATTCTTCTTCTCCTCCAAAGCAGGTTCCTTTGGTGTTTCCACCTCGCCCGAATCAGCAACTTCGGGCGTCACAAGTTGTGTACCACTTCTCAATGTAATTGCATTCACACCCTCTTTTGGGTTAATAGGTTGAGAAGGGAGTTTCCCACTATTTTGTGCCTTCAATTGGTTCAACTCAGTATCCATAGAACCCATTTGTGTCTGCAACTCCTTGATCGCACTCTTGGTTTCTTGTTGACTATCTTTAAACATAGAAGAAATTCCTTGCATCATTGTTTGAAGCTTTGCATCGATATCGGAACCTTGATTTTTCATTGATTGTTGTGGTTGCTGAAATTGTTGACGCGGCTAGAATTGTTGTTGTTGAGGTTGAAATCCACCCGAATTGTTGAAAGTAGATTGTTGAACCGCTCCTTGCTTGTTCGCATAGCTAAAATTGGGGTGATCTCTCCATCCCGGATTGTAAGTATTGGAATAAGGATCATACCGTCTTGGCTGATTTGGAAAAACCGCATTAGCTTGCTCATTGACATCTTCATACCCATGAGAATTTGGTATCACCGCGTCTAAAACTTGTTGTAGCATTGCTGTGATGTTTCCCATTTGTTGACGAAGTTCCTCCACCTCGCTCACTTCATTGACTCGCCGAAGAAGCACATCCGAACCACGACTCAAGAATTGTTGAGAGTTTGCTGCCATGTTTTCAATCAACTCTCTAGCTTGTGCCACCGTCTTGATCACTAGTGCACCACCACCCGCTGCGTCGATAAGATTCCTATCAGTTGATTGGAGTCCTTCATAGAAGTATTGGATGATCATGGCGTCACTAAATTGGTGATGAGGACAGCTTGCCACCAACCTCTTGTATCGTTCCCAACAATCATATAACGATTCTCCCACATTTTGCTTCATCCCGCAAATATCCTTGCGAATTTGAGTATCCTTAGATGCAGGAAAATATCTCTCTAGAAAGAGTTTGTTCCACCCATTCCAAGTTGTAACACTCCCGGAAGTCAAGTAGTATAACCAATCCTTAACATTACCTTCCAATGAGAATCGAAAAACCTTCAACATAGCACCATCCGCCTCCATATTTGCTAGGAGCATAGCCATGACAATGGTGTGGAATTCCATAAGATGCTTGTTTGGATCTTCATTCACCAAACCATGGAACTTTGGTAATTCTCTAAGAAGTCCCGGCTTGATTTCAAAAGTGGAGTCGGTTTGAATGCAACCCTGCTGTATATCCAGATTGTGAGAAGCTAAGTCTTTAAGTGAACGATTTTCAGGGTCACCCATTGCTTCTTCTCCTTCTCCTTCTTCTTCAAAAGGAATATCGTGTTCTACTTCCTCTCCTTCTTGCAGAAGAGCTTCGTGTTCTACTTCCAAGTCGTGTTCTTCCGTTGTGCCTTGCCTTGGTTGGAGTATTGTGCCTTTTCGAGTAGATATCCCGCACCTTGGATAACTCCAATCTTTAGAAGCCAGGGATTAGGTACCTGAAACACAATTCTCACAAACAAGTAAGAAACAAAACAAGAAACGAACAGCAGTATGCGAACAGAACAGTATGCGAACAGAAACTAAAAACTAGATAACAAGCCGAATGCCTCCCCGGCAACGGCGCCAAAATTTGATCGCTTGTCAGACGACACAAATATAATTCACTTCCTCACTTAACTAATATGAATATAGTATTCGATAATAAAGAGTTCGTATCCACAGAGAGGCAATTGTTGTTATGCAATTTTCAGATTCTTATGTAACCAAATAACCCAAGTTGTGTTTTTGTTTTTATCAAAGTAATAATACTAAATAAAGCAAAGTAAATAGTTGAAATAATCAATAAGGAGAAGATATTGGTTAAGGGATAGTATCATTCATAAACATGTATTTTTCATCTATGATTAGAATTGGTATTTAATCTCTCAATTATCAAAAGCCCTAAGATATCTTGATCGCAAGAGTATCCCGTTTATTTCCTGATTTTATCACAAACAACATTAAAATATGCTACCGTGAAATCTTCTTAAAAAGCAACCTAAAGTGTAAAAGCACAATTAGATTTAACTCCCTAAGAGCAATAAGTTCTATGAAATAAGACTAATCGATGTAAACAAACGTGTAAAAGCACTAATTCGTTTTAACAAAGGTTATGATTCATATGCTATTAAAAAGATGTATCACTACAAGTATTAACCACAAGATGCTACTAAAAATCAGAGATAACAACTTTTACGTATTGAAAACCCTAATATAGCTATAGAGATGAAAACAAATCCAATTGATTCCGGACTCAACCAAACTAGCATTCAAATCATATGATAATAAAACAATGAATCATAAACGATAAAATTGAGACAAAACTAATTCATAGAATCGAATAACATGCTTTAAGAAATCAACTTTTATCCCATAAACAATTATTGTATTTAGCTACTCATATTCATGGAGTTCATCATCATTATAATATTCAAAGAAAATAGATGAAACATAAAAGAAAGCAAACCCTAGAAGTATTTCTCTGCAAAAGCTCCAAGAATAGAATAAAACGTTGTCTCAAATTGTGTAGAAAACTTCCTTTTTATAGGTTTTTCTCCTTCCAAAAATAGGTTTTGTCTTCAAAGTCCGTTAGTTGGAAATTCACCCGGCCCACGAGTGAGAGAAACCCATGTAGAAAATCTGTCCCAAAAGCGCTCACCGGAAAACTGGGTTTTTGGCCGGAAATTGGCCGGAAAATAGTCGCCGGGCACCTGAAAATGTATCCCGTCGAAGGAATATTCTGTTGAAAGATTCCGTTATCTTTGAATGTTGACTAACGGTCTTTAACTGTTGACCGGGTCAGTTATGAACCACTGAGTTAGAGTCGAGTCAGCTGGCTAACTCAGCTGACTTGACTTGGCTGTCATCTTACTCTGCCAAGTGTTATGCACGGCCAAGATGGCCGTGCCTTCTATGCCACCCAGCCATCATGGATGTACATCCTGCAACTCTTGAGAACACAAACCAACTTCAAATTCCAATCCAACTCAAACCCTTTCTAGCATAATCCACCAGTTCAGAGCTACAGCTCCATTGCCAAGCTCCCTTAGCAATCTCAACACTTGAGCCAACCCATTACAATAAGTAGCTCCACCTGAACCAACAGCAACCACCTTGCAGTTGCACCAGAAGCACCTCCCTACTGATCTCTTTGCTCAACAACCCCAGAGATGCACCAACAACAATGCAGTTCACCTTCAATATCAACAGCCACAACAAACTATTCCTACAAACTCCTTGCCCAGCTGCACAGCTCCACAATCCACTCGAAACACTTCCAAGTCCCCGGCCAGCTCTCGACTCATCCATTCAATACTTATAACTCCATATCTGCGTAACCAACTCCTGTTGCAGTTCTACCTCTACAGTAACCACCAAAAACTGCCAACTTGTAGCTTCAATTTAACCTTCAACAGCAACAACTCCTATTTCCACCAAATCCACCTGCTCAAACAAACCCCAAATTCATCCTTCTTGACTCCATGACAAGTAAACCTCGGACTCGACCAAAACCCTCTCGCTTAATTGGTATACTTCCCTCGACTCAGACTCAGCTCCTTCATTCTCTCAAATTCGAACAATTGCCCATTAGATTCACTACCAGATCAAAGCTGTACCCATTCTCCAATTTCTTCATTTGAACCTAACTTCTAATTCTCGATCCACAAGATCGTGTCATGAAACAACCACAGTCTCTAACCCCTATTGCAACCTTTGTATAACCTAACATACATCTAGGTCTTCAATCTCCCATCTCAACCATCTGTTTTATCATTTCTTGGCAAGAACAATTACTAGCAAACCCTAATTCCATCAGACCCATCTACGAATTGAAACAGATTTCTCGATCTCATTTCAGAACAAGCAGACCTAATCTGAACAAACAACAAACCCATCACCTTACTTCCGATTTACGAGTCAGCTAACCACGATTCAGTCCAAACACCTCCCACAATTCCAGATTCGACCAAACCCATCTCTGCAAATCAATTGAAAACCCTAAATCGATTTCATGATCAACACTAACCCCGTAATGGCTTCATTTCCTTATTTCCTTCACATGACCTTTCATTAGTTCAACAACAACATCTCGATTCTTATCTAACAGTTTATTCTCTTCAATCAAACCCCGAATTTCTCCATGGAACTCTTACAACAGCCACACAAGTTTGAATTTTATGAATTTAAGATGGGAAAATGATTGAAGGACTCTCAGATTTAGGGCCTTGTAAGAGGTGAATCGAACACGAGGCACCCAAAGTAAATAGACAAGGGCCGCCCATATATTATTTAGCCTGTCGGTTTCAGATAACCGATAGCCTAATTTGCTTCTTTGCTCAACTGTCAGTTTCAGGCAACTGACATTTCATTATTCATCTCCTTTGCTGCGCATCCTAGCCGCTCCAAGTATAGATCGCATGTGAATTGATCTTTTCGCCTTTTCCGCTCCAAAGGACTCCATTGCCCCAACAACAACCATCTTTTACTCCTCATATTCACTTCTTTTCTTCAATGAGAGTCATCACTAAAGTTGTCGTGCTTTTCAGACAAAAATTGCATCACTAAAGCGGACATACTTTTCAGACAGAGATGAAGAAATAAAAATAAATAATGAGACACGATCCGCCTCCAACGCTTTTTCCATGTTTCCTCCTCTTTTGATCCGAATGACTCCAAAGTACCTAAATACTCAAAAACAAAACATAAGATACATAATTTATAAGAAAAATAGCAAAGAAAGCATAAATACTAGATATAAAATTAGGTGTTTACAACACCTATCACAGTTGTTATGTTAGTATTTGTTTACCTTATTTATCTAATAAGGAGTGCACTGAGAGACACCGGTACTTGGTACCAAAACTGAGATTTTATTTTTCAGTAGTTTTGAGATACCATTTTATTTATCCAAACTTTTCTTTGATATTTTTTTTAAGTTGTGTTAAACTCCTATATACCCGTTCCAGCAAAAGTGAATTTCGTTTGTTTTCATTCCTATAGTTTGTTATGTACTAGTTGTGATTGATATATGGATGCAAGTACAAATAGTGAAACCATGAATTGGAAATGTAGGGCCGGCAGGACTATTGTTGTTAATTTGGGGGTTATCACACAAATACAAAAGAGTAAGTCTAATGTTATGCAGGATTAGTTTGCTAGAAATGCAAACTCAAGGTATTTATAGACAAGGAAGTTTGGACACCAAGGAATTTCCAAAACCAGAAATATTCCCAAGATATTTTTCATTACTCCACCAAATTCGGTTTTCTTAATTCCTGTGAATGCACTGTCCAAAAATAATGATCGAAATCTCCTTGGAAAATATTTAATTAGAAAATGCACATTACTAATTCTTATTTTCCATATATAATTAAAAACCATTAATTAAAAAGATTCTTAACTTATTTAAAATCGATCTTGGGATTTACTTCCTTCTCTAAAATTGTAAAAAGACAATTTTTGTAAGCTGACGTCCTGCAAAGGATAAAGCCTTCAGGCGATGAATACTTCTCGCCATATTAATTCATTGGAGCATGGGCAACCATCCCTGAGAATTAAAACATACCCAGAACGGAGCATGTGGAAACCATCCCGACGGAGCATGTGGCAACCATCCCGGTTTTCTGTAGGTATACAACATTACTATTAATGCTTTAATTAAAGCCTTGTGTTCGACGTGCAAACACCCGTAGGCTACCTGACGACAGGTTATACTAGCCCCGTTGAACGTATGCAAGACTACCCATGTTAGTCTCACTTGCTGAAAACAAACCCAAAAATATATCTCATCCGTCCAACTTTGCAGGCATAGATGGAGGGTGTAGATATAGATTCAGGGGGTCCTGAGCATGCTACCATGATCACCTCGGACCCACCTTCACACATGACCGAACGGTCAAGACCAACCACGGTTGGTCCTTCCAAAACGTGCGCTCAAAGTGAGCATGACGCACGGCTAGGGTTTCTTTTAATCGTGAGCGTCCAACTTCCCCGGCATAGTTGGACGACTTAGATTATACCCTAAAACAAGTAGTGAAGTGATGGTACACCATTGGCGGGCCTAATTTCTACCTACATGACCGACTCCCTCATAGGCAAGCCATGGTGCAAGAAACGATTGCCCAAACAAGGCTAGTTTAACGCCTTATGCAGGTTGAGAAGATCCAAAACGATCACGACCATCCGAATTCTCCGGCATAGTTGGATGGCTTAGATTGCTCCCAGGGTCATAGAGCAAGCATGTACATGCTCACCGTCGACCCAAGATGCTGCATACACGGTCGGTCTCCCCAAAAGAGGCGCGCGCAACCCAAAACCGATCGCTCAAAGTGGCCGGTCTAAAGCCCTAATTAGGGTTTGCGGCGCAGAAATATATCGAGCGTCCATCTTCGCAGGCTTGGACGGAAGGTCAATATGGAGACTTAGAAGGAACCGAGCATGCTAGCATGACCACCGTGGGCCCAGATTCACGTCTAGTGACGAGGTGTCGAATCTCGCAAAAATAATATTTCTCTACTTTTACACTAGCAAGTAGTATAATGTAAGCAGGATCGTCCCAAGGGAGGAATGAAGTCTAAGTTATTATGCAAATAATATTAGCAAAGATGATTGTGTTGTAGAAAATCTGAAAATTGTAAAATGCATTCAAATATGAGATGGAATTGATTAAAGGTTCATTCTAGACCACGGAATACAAACCTAATTGATATATAGCCAAGTTCTTTACATTATCATGTTACTAACAACCATAGAATAATTAGTACGCTCAACTATTCCGTTACTATCTCCTAGCTCACCGGATACGGAAGCGCTCGACTACCGGTTCCTACTTTCCAAGTTTCCTAGAGGTACGCTTACTAGGTTTGACTTAAACAAATGCTCTAAGTTCTGTGAGATAAGGTTGCTCCTAGTGATGAACTCAAAAGCATGAATCACCTACTAGTGTTGATTTCTACATATGGACACTTAACAAAGTCCCATCATCAGTACCCACATATTTCTACTTATGTTTATCTTCTTTAGACAATTACGGGTCGAAGAAAATCTAAACTAGCAAATAAATTAAGAATTAATGATTCAATTTCGAACTTAAACCCTTAACAAATAATCCATAGACAATATTAGAATAGTAGAAAATCAATCAATAACATAGACAAATGCTAGAGAACAAGTTATTTCATATCAATTGAAGATTCATATTTCGGGCTTCGAAATCGCCCTTAATCAAAGAGAGTTTTAGTTACTCATAATAATGGAGTTCATCATCAAAAATATTAAATGAAATAATGAAGATGAAAATAAAAGAATAGCAAACCCTAGTTCCAGCACTCGCAAAACTCCCGAGTAGAATAGAAAAAATACGTGATAAACAAGGTTGTAGAAGTCCTCCCCTTTTGTAGCTTTCTTTCTCCAAACTAGGTCATATCCTAAAAAGTCCAAGTCCAATATATCCACTAAGCCCAAATAATTCATGTGTAAGAGTAGCCCGGTAGAAAACTTGCTAAAAACATGTCACCGGAAAACTCAGGTAGCTCAGTCCAAAACCAAATCTGTTAAAGCCTGTGCCATTGCGACATTGCATAGCTCATCACAGCACCACCAGTTTACAGTTCAATTCATTTCAGTTGCGGAAACATCAGCTATCCAATTGCACTCATTCCGCACTTGCATCACTTTTCTTTGCACCCTACTTTCATAGCATCTCAGCTCCTTCTGCGATCCCTTGCTCCACCTACAGTTCTCAAGCTACTGCAATTCACTTAGCAACCACCAGTCCCAGTAACTGCAACTCAGCAACATAACGCATACCGTTGCAGCATCTCCATTGGTTCCTCCTTCCGTCACCACGAGTTCTTCCGTGGCCATCATCAGTCGCTGGCAACACCTCGAACTCCAGCTCCATCATGCTCGCATAATAGCACCTGCAATTTGAGAAGCAACACAGCATCACCTGCTTCGCAGCGCCAGAGCCACCTCCACAAGTCCACTGCAACAACACCAGCTAAATGACCCTGCCATATCTCCACTTCTTCTCAGCTTCTAAAGCACTTCAGTTCACAGCCATGGAACCACAGCTAACAGCTGCACAATACCAAACATAAGTGCAATTTTCTGCTCACCTTTTCCCTGCTTAATTCATCTTTGTACTTTCCAGCAGAACCCATTTATCTCAATCCAGTAGCAACACCTCCAGCTCCCTTGTAGTTCAGCTCAATAGCAGCTGCTCCTTTTCTACTTCAATTACACCTGCAATGCAACATTTGTCTGCGAATTCAATCAGTCAGCTATAACACCATTCTAGTCTTGCTTGACTCAAATCCCAGCTGCACCTTGAGCACATCAAACCATCCCATGTACATCTCCCTGCAATCCAGAAATCCTCAAACCACCTGCACCTAAACTTTGCATTCACAGAATCATCTCCAACAATAGCAGCTGCAGTTCATACTCAAACAGCACCAGAACAATACTCAACCTGAACTGCTAGCTCGCTGCATACTGCTCGCACATCACAGTTGCACTAACACAGCGCTAGCTTCCCTGCAATTCCGTAACCAGCACAGCTCATTCAGCTCACCTTACTGCTCTCCATCCTTCAGTCTATATGCCCTGTAATCACTCCTCATCAGTTGATCCCACAGTATCCAAGCCTCTGTCCAGTTGTACTATCTCTATCTGCCAATTCTTATTAGCTGCCAATTATAACTTAACTGAGATGTAACATTCCATCCTGTAGCTCTACTTTGTAGTTTCACTACCTGCCATTATTATCCACCATCTCAACTCACTGCAACCTCCAAGAACTCAAACCCGAGCAGCAACAACCTGAATCCAGCTGCTATATTTGTCCATGGCTGTCGTAGCAGCAGCATCTCACTCTTGTAACATCTCGACTCAATCCTCATTTCCAAGCAACTCAACACCAAACTACGATTATCACCACCTGTGTACTTCCTAGCCATTCCCTCTCGGGCAAACCCATCTGCACTTCTTCCTAGCGCCACCAGCTCGTGCTCCCTGCAATACATTCTCTAGCATCACCACCAGTTCCCGTGGCAGCGAGGCAAAACAACACCATTGCAGTCACCATTCAGCTGATCCCACATTTGTTTAATCTCAATCTCATACTTCTTTGAACTCAAGCACTAGAACCCAATCTTCAAAAACCCCCAATTTCAGATCCAAACCCTAGTTTACAATCCCTTCCTCAACTGATTTTTCTTGAGAATTCAAACACAGTAAAACCCTGATTCCATTAACTGATAGCAACAATTGAGTTGCTCATCTAACCACCAGCAGAGCTAGATCTTCTCTCCAATATCAATCCCTCCTCCATCTTGGTTTTAAACACAAATTCACAGATAACCCACTTCATAAATCTTTACAATAACCACACTTACCTTCTTGAATTTGAGCATCAATTCTTCTCTCTGAATTTGAGTAAATAAGAGAAGAGAAACATTTCTCTTGTTTTCTGAGTACTAGGAGAAAATGATTAAGACATCAATTCCCTTCTGAATTTCAGAGCAGTGTAATGACAATGATTGCCTAAGAGAAAGAGAACTCTCGGTTTAGGGTTGTGTGGGCTAGTGGATATTGCCACCCTTGTGAGGTAGATAAGGGCCAACCTCAATAATTTGGCCTGTCAGTTATGCGGAACTGACACTTCAAATTTCCGCTCCGCTGCACAACCTTCGTTGGTTCCGAACATCGCTTGCCTATGAACTGGCCTTTGCTCCTATTCACTCCAAATGAATGCTTTCTTTCCTTCCTTCGAGTGCTTCCACCAACAGCATCCGTCCCTTATTTCTCAGATTCACTTATTCTCTTCAATGAAAGTCATCACTAAAGTTGTCGTGCTTTTCAGACAGAAAGTTGCATCACTAAAGCCGACATACTTTTCAGACATAGATGAAGAAATAAAAGTAAATTGTGAGAAATAATCCGCCTCCAAAAGCATTTGCACATGAGATGAGATTTTTGCGTTGTTTCTTCCTCTTTTGTTCCAAATGACTCCAAAATACCTAAATACTCAAAAACAAAACATAAGATACATAATTTACAAGAAAACTAAGCAAAGAAAGCATAACCAATAGATAAATATATATGTGTTTTAGACACCTATCAAATTCCCCCACACTTAGACTTTGCTAGTCCTCGAGTAAATCAAATAAAATAATTCTAAAACATACATACAACTCCGTCTCGTCGAGGCTACGGTTACTCTAAGCATGAATAACAGGCCTTTAAACCCCTAGGTGTCCCTAGTGGACGAGTTTTAGTCTCGTGAAGGTTTACAAGAGGTCTGCCTACAAAACCTATATTTCCAACTCCGTCTATGTGTGACAAATCAATGAATGAATCAAAATGACTACAGGAGGAGGTACCTTGTGCAAATTCAGTTCATATATAAGTGCATAAAGTTTTTCTTAGAAAGTCGAACAAACCACAATACTCGGAATCTGATTAACCACAATCACAATGAAAAGATTAAGAAGATGGATAAAGAGGTAGATGTGGTGAATATTCACAAGTGATCGATGTATCCCATATCTGTCTGAAGGTCACCGCCAAGATGAACCTATCCTATTGGATTGAGCTACTGGTCAATTCTAGTGTCAACACACTGGCATATACAAGGGAACCAGGAGTGACTTTATTCAACAATCATAATATTTTCTTTTCTTTTCTTTTTCACTTTTTTTTCTTTTTTTTTAGACGGCATGATTAGATATTTTGGATCAAAGCGCATGCTTCTTGTCAGCAAGTACATGATAGTTTCCTTGGATCCTGCATTCCACGCTTGTTTAGGCGACGGATACAGGGACTACGTTTCACACATACTGCTATTTCCAAGTGTCATTTTTATTCCGTTTGGTCTATTTTTTTTCTTCTTTTTTTCTTTTTTTCCTTTTTTTTTAGCAACTCAATCACTCTATTTCATCCTAGCAGTAATAACAACTCGATTTTTAGTGACCCACCAAAGCACTTAGAGAACAATAGATAAATATGGAAAAATAAAAATAGAATGTGATATGGTGATATTCCGAGATATGGTAACAACTAACATATAATTTATAATTTCTGAGCCATGTTCGTCTTTGTTAATTAATGGGTTCCTCAACTCCTGCAATCACAATGGTTCCATCCACTAATAGTGTCATCCTAAAGGCATAAATTTCTAGATTTCGGAGTTCAAAAAGCACAATGTTTTCTTTGTTTTTCTATTTTTCTGATTTTTTCTGATTTTTTTTTAAGGCATAAAACAAACTATACAAACATATAAATGCTCCCCCACACTTAAACTTTACATTGTCCTCAATGTAAAATTTAGTCATTCAAAGTAAAGTTCAAGGTGGGAAATCACAAATGATATGCAAAAACAAAGAAAAATAAAAGATAAAATGCTGAAAAATAAAAAGATAAAGGTAAAGATACAAAACCGGTGGGTTGCCTCCCACTTAGCGCTTGGTTTAACGTCGTCAGCCCGACGTTCAGCTCCAATTACTCCTCCAGAGGGAGTGGATCACTCAATGTGATCATATCCTGATTCTCCGCCACAACCGCTCGTAGTATGGTTTCAAGCGATGGCCGTTAACCTTGGAAACCAGCCCTGTTTTGGGACTAGTAATCTCAACTGCACCATGCGCAAACACATTAGTAACAACAAATGGTCCAACCCATCTGGACCTAAGTTTACCCGGAAACAATTTAAGACGAGAATGGAATAAAAGTACTTTCTGCCCTACTTCAAAACTCTTTCGGGAAATCATATTATCATGGAAAGCTTTGGTATTTTCTTTATAAATGCGTGAAATTTCATATGCATCATTTCGTATCTCTTCTAACTCATTGAGATGAAGTTTCCTATGTTCACCAGCTGCATCTTATTCCATATTACATACCTTGATAGCCCAATAAGCTTTGTGTTCAAGTTCGACGGGAAGATGGCAAGGTTTGCCATAGACAAGCCTAAAAGGAGACATACCGATGGGTGTCTTATAAGCTGTCCTATACGCCCACAAAGCGTCATTGAGTCTATAACTCCAATCCTTCCTTGTAACGTTCACCGTCTTCTCTAAGATGGTCTTAATCTCCAGGTTGGAAATTTCAGCTTGTCCACTCGTTTGTGGATGATACGGTGTGCCAAATTTATGAGAAATGGTGTACTTCTTTAGAAGAGCGTGAAAGGATCTCTTGAAGTGCGAGCCTCCATCACTAATCACCACTCGAGGTGTTCCAAACCTAGAAAAGATATGTTCCTTCACAAACTCACAAACAACATGAGAATCATTGGTGGGAGTGGCTTTAGCTTCCACCCACTTAGAAACATAATCTACAACAAGAAGTATAAAATATTTCCCATTGGAATTCACAAAAGGCCCCATAAAGTCTATACCCCAAACATCAAAAATCTCAACAGCGAGAATTGGTGTTTGCGGCATTTGGTTTCTAGCACCAAGGTTGCCTGTCCTTTGACACCTATCACAAGCCTTGCAAAACAAATATGCATCCTTAAACAATGTATGCCAATAAAAACCACTTTCGAGAACCTTGAGGGCTGTCCTCTTGGATCCGAAATGGCCACCACAAGCATATGAGTGACAAAAATTCAGAATTGATTGGAACTCGGATTCAAGTACGCACATGCGGATCATTTGATCGGAGCAATGCTTCCACAAATAAGGTTCATCCCATATATATTGCTTGGCAATCTTTTTGAGATTGTGTTTTTGGAATGTAGACATGGAACTAGGTACTTGACCTGTCACCAAGAAGTTGACAATATCAGCGTACCATGGAGTTGTGCCACCAACAGCAAAGAGTTGCTCATCCGGGAAGCTATCATGCAGAGGAATCGCTTCTTCGGACACAACCAATCTGCTTAGATGATCCGCTACGGTATTCTCGCTGCCCTTCTTGTCCTTGATTTGCATGTTGAACTCTTGAAGAAGAAGTATCCACCTTATGAGACTTGGCTTAGCATCCTTCTTTGTTAGCAAGTATCGAAGTGCAGCATGGTCGGAGAAAACAACCACCTTTGTACCCACTAAATAAGATCGAAACTTCTCAAGTGCAAACACTATATCCAAAAGCTCCTTTTCAGTTGTGGAGTAGTTGATTTGCGCTCCGTTGAGAGTTCGAGAAGCATAATAAATGGCATATGGAACTTTACCATCTCGCTGTCCCAACACGGCTCCAACGGCATAATCACTTGCATCGCACATCAACTCAAATGGCTTGCTCCAGTCGGGTGGTTTGATAATTGGTGCGGTAGTCAACAACTCTTTCAAAGTATCAAAAGCTTCCTTGCATTCCTTGTCACAATCAAAGGCCACATCTTTTTGAAAAAGTCTACACAGAGGCATTGCAATCTTAGAGAAATCCTTGATGAATCTCCTATAAAATCCTGCATGACCAAGAAAAGAGCGAACCTCCCTCACATTTGTGGGGTATTGTAAGTTCCGAATCAAATCTATCTTAGCCTTGTCAACCTCTAACCCCTTAGAGGATACAACATGGCCTAGCATAATCCCATGAGTGACCATAAAGTGACATTTTTCCCAATTAAGCACAAGATTAGTTTCTACGCATCTTTTAAGAATAAGTGCAAGGTTATCTAGGCATTTGTCAAAAGAATCACCATACACGCTAAAATTATCCATAAACACTTCTATGATGCTTTCCACATAATCTGAGAATATGCTTACCATACAATGTTGAAAAGTGGCTGGAGCATTGCACAAGCCAAATGGCATACGTCTATACGCAAAAGTGCCAAAAGGACAAGTAAATGTCGTCTTTTCTTGATCTTCCGGAGCTATTACAAGCTGGTTATAACCTGAAAAACCATCAAGGAAGCAATAGTAAGCACGTCTAGCCAACCTTTCAAGAATTTGATGAATGAATGGTAAAGGGAAATGATCCTTTCGGGTGGTAGAGTTGAGCTTTCGGTAGTCAATGCAAACTCTCCAACCGGTCTGGATTCTAGTTGGAACCAAGTCGTTATCTTCATTTTTCACCACCGTGATTCCGGACTTCTTTGGAACGACTTGAATTGGGCTCACCCATTTTCTATCGGATATGGGATAGATAATCCCAGTGTCTAACAACTTCAGGATTTCTTTCTTGACTACTTCCATCATTGGAGGGTTCAAGCGACGTTGAGCTTCTCTTGTTGGTTTTGCCCCCTCCTCAACAAGTATTCGGTGCATACATGTGGAAGGACTGATTCCTTTGATATCGGCAATGGTCCATACAATGGCAGACTTGTGCTCTCTTAGCACTCGAATAAGCTTCTCCTCTTGCACCTCGGTGAGGTTGTTGGCAATGATCACCGGTAACTCTTCATTGTCACATAAATATACGTATTTAAGGTGATCCGGAAGAGGTTTCAACTCAAGAGTGGGTGCCTGCACAATCGAGGTTAAAAGTTTCTCATTAGTAAGAGGCAAAGAAACATAAGACGTATTATACTTTGGTGGAACTTCTTGTAATGAGTTAAGAGATAAAACAACCTCTTTAAGCTCATCACAAATAGACAATTCACTTTCAACGTCTTTGTATTTCCCATAACCTAAACCTTCGACTATGGTGTTTTCTAAAGCATCATCACTATTGAATTCAAACATCTTTTGAGCTAGAGTATCAATAATATCAATAGAAAAACATGAATTCACGTCACTAGGATATCTCATAGCCTCAAAAATATTGAAACTTATGATCTCATCATCAAATTCCATGGTTAAAGCTCCTTTGAAAACATCTATCTTGGTTCTTGCGGTTCTCATGAATGGTCTACCAAACAGCAATGGGGTAGTCGATGGTGAATCCTCATCCATCATGTCAAGAACATAGAAATCAGCTGGAAATATGAGTTGATTAACCTGCACCAAAACATCTTCAATAACCCCTTTCGGGTAAGAATTAGATCTATCAGCAAGTTGTATAACAATACCGGTATCTTTAAAAGGTCCAAGTTTCAATGATTCATAAACGGAGGCAGGCATAACATTAATGGATGCTCCTAAATCTAGCATAGCATGCTCAAACCTGAATTTACCAATAGTACATGGTATAGTGAAACTACCGGGATCTTTCAACTTAGGTGGGAGTTTCTTTTGAAGATATGCCGAAGCATTTTCCCCCACACTCATCACCTCATTACCGGTCAATTTGTGCTTGTTAGTGCACAATTCCTTCAAGAACTTCGCCCAGCGCGGAACTTGCCTTATCGCCTCGATGAGTGGAATGTTCACTTCAATCTTCTTAAAGATTTCCTAAAGCTCTTGGTACAACGTCTCCTTGTTCGACTTTGAAAACCTGCTAGGAAAAGGAGGAGTAGTAACATGAGTAGAAACACGAGTTTTAGAGTTAGAATTTGTTACCGGGTCAGCCTTTTTAGGGGCTGTTTCACCCTCTTCTCTCTCCAACTCAGGTTCATTGGACACCGGTGATGTTTCCGGTTTCTCTACTTGCTTCCCACTGCGTAGCTAAATAGCATTGGCATTCTCCTTGTGATTTACTGTTTGAGAAGGAAGTTTTCCCTCTGCTTGTGCTTCCAATTTGCTCACTGCAGTAGCTAATTGACCCATTTGAGTTCGGATGTCTTTCATGTCCATCTCTGACTTTTGCTTATCTTGCACCATTGTGTTGAGGATGAGATTCAACTTGTCATCTATACTCGTGCCTTGAGTCCCTTGACGTGGCTTTTGCAAGAAATGGTACCCACCTTGTTGATTAAAAGTAGGATTGGGAGCTGCAGCTTGCTTGTTGGCGTAGCTGAAATTGGGATGATCTCGCCAACCCGGATTGTATGTGCTAGAGTACGGATCATACCTCGGCCTTTGCTGATTTTGATACATGACATTTGCTTTCTCAACATCTTCGGTATATGATGATGATGGTATGACAGCCGCTGCGATTTGATGCATCATCCTCTCCATGTTGCCCATCCTTTGTTCCAAGTTTGAAGAATTGCCAACTTCATTCACCTTCCTTACCGCTGATTCATCTCTAGTGAAGAATTGTTGAGTATTTGCAGCCATATTCTCCAACAAACTTGTAGCTTCCGCAATGGTCTTGTTGGTGAGTGCACCACCACTTGCGGCGTTAATCAAATGTCTCTCAGTAGAAATCAACCCCTCATAGAAATATTGAATCACAAGTTGATCGCTGATTTGGTGGTGTGGGCAGCTAGCTAAAAGCCTCTTGTACCGCTCCCAATACTCATGAAGAGTCTCTCCCGCTATTTGCCTAATACCACAAATCTCTTTGCGAATCACATCTGCTTTTGATGCTGGAAAATACTTCTCGAGGAACAATTTCTTCATCCCATTCCATGTGGTTATGCTTCCAGCGGGTAAGCAAAAGAACCACTCTCCTGCAGAATCTAAAAGGGAAAAAGGAAATGCTGTCATCATAGCCATATCCGCATCTGCAGTTGCTTGCTTCATACTAGTTACAACATGATGAAATTGTTGTAAGTGACGATTAGGATCTTCTCCTGATAAACCTCTGAATTTGGGAAGCAAGTTAATCAATTGCGGCTTCAACTCAATGTTTCCATTCAGCTGAATACATAAGGGCTGCTGATCAAGGTTTGGAGAAGTGAGCTCCTTGAGTGTTCTTGGAGCAGGCGGTCGAGCTCCCATTGTGTTGTCTTCCTCTTGGTCCGAGTCCGAGAATTCACTTGGTGTAGAACTAGGAGGAAGTGGAGTATTCTTTGCTTTCGAATGAAATCTCTAAGTAAAGTGTCTGAACGAAGACGTATACCAATAGGACTTGGTCTGCCCTCTCCACGCATTCACCAAAGAAATCGTACCTGAAAATCAGATTCTTAAAGATTGAATAAGTAAACTGAAATTGTAACCAAAATCAAAAATAAAAACTAAGAATAAACAATAACAACTAAACTCGCCAGTGCCTCCCCGGCAACGGCGCCAATTTTGACGAGGTGTCGAATCTCGAAAAAATAATATTTCTCTACTTTTACACTAGCAAGTAGTATAATGTAAGCAGGATCGTCCCAAGGGAGGAATGAAGTCTAAGTTATTATGCAAATACTCTTAGCAAAGATGATTGTGTTGTAGAAAATCTGAAAATTGTAAAATGTATTCAAATATGAGATGGAATTGATTAAAGGTTCATTATAGACCACGGAATACAAACCTAATTGATATATAGCCAAGTTCTTTACATTATCATGTTACTAACAACCCTAGAATAATTAGTACGCTCAACTATTCCGTTACTATCTCCTAGCTCACCGGATACGGAAGCGCTCGACTACCGGTTCCTACTTGCCAAGTTTCCTAGAGGTACGCTTACTAGGTTTGACTAAAACAAATGCTCTAAGTTCTGTGAGATAAGGTTGTTCCTAGTGATGAACTCAAAAGCATGAATCACCTACTAGTGTTGATTTCTACATATGGACACTTAACAAAGTACCATCATCAGTACCCACATATTGCTACTTGTGTTTATCTTCTCTAGACAATTACGGGTCGAAGAAAATCTAAACTAGCAAATAGATTAAGAATTAATGATTCAATTTCGAACTTAAACCCTTAACAAATAATCCATAGACAATATTAGAATAGTAGAAAATCAATCAATAACATAGACAAATGCTAGAGAACAAGTTATTTCATATCAATTGAAGATTCATATTTCGGGCTTCGAAATCGCCCTTAATCAAAGAGAGTTTTAGTTACTCATAATAATGGAGTTCATCATCAAAAATATTAAATGAAATAATGAAGATGAAAATAAAAGAATAGCAAACCCTAGTTCCAGCACTCTGCAAAACTCCCAGTAGAATAGAAAAATACGTGATAAACAAGGTTGTAGAAGTCCTCCCCTTTTGTAGCTTTCTTTCTCCAAACTAGGTCATATCCTAAAAAGTCCAAGTCCAATATATCCACTAAGCCCAAATAATTCATGTGTAAGAGTAGCCCGGTAGAAAACTTGCTAAAAACATGTCACCGGAAAACTCAGGTAGCTCAGTCCAAAACCAAATCTGTTAAAGCCTGTGCCATTGCGACATTGCATAGCTCATCACAACACCACCAGTTTAATTCAATTCATTTCAGTTGCGGAAACATCAGCTAGCCAATTGCACTCATTCAGCACTTGCATCACTTTTCTTTGCACCCTGCTTCCATAGCATCTAAGCTCCTCATGCGATCCCTTGCTCCACCTACAGTTCTCAAGCTACTGCAATTCACTTAGAAACCACCATTCCCAGTAACTGCAACTCAGCAACATAACGCATACCGTGGAAGCATCTCCATTAGTTCCTCCTTCCGTCACCACGAGTTCTTCCCTGGCCATCATCATTCGCTGGCAACAACTCGAACTCCAGCTCCATCATGCTCGCACAACAGCACCTGCAATTTGAGCAGCAACATAAAGCCATCATCATCGCTTCAGCCAGCGCAGAGCCACCTCCACAAGTCCACTGCAACAACACCAGCTAAATGACCCTGCCATATCTCCACTTCTTCTCAGCTTCTAAAGCACTTCAGTTCACAGCCATGGAACCACAGCTAACAGCTGCACAAGACCAAACATAACTGCAATTTTCTGGTCACCTTTTCCCTGCTTAATTCATCTTTGTACTTTCCAGCAAAACCCATTTATCTCAATCCAGTAGCAACACCTCCAACTCCCTTGTAGTTCAGCTCAATAGCAGCTGCTCCTTTTCTACTTCAATTACACCTGCAATGCAACATTTGTCTGCGAATTCAATCTGTCAGCTACAGCACCATTCTAGTCTTGCTTGACTCAAATCCCAGCTGCACCTTGAGCACATCAAACCATCCCATGTACAGCTCCCTGCAATCCAGAAATCCTCAAACCACCTGCACCTAAACTTTGCATTCACAGAATCATCTCCAACAATAGCAGCTGCAGTTCATACTCAAACAGCACCAGACCAATACTCAACCTGAACTGCTAGCTCGCTGCATACTGCTCGCACATCACAGTTGCACTAACACAGCGCTAGCTTCCCTGCAATTCAGTAACCAGCACAGCTCAGTCAGCTCACCTTACTGCTCTCCATCCTTTAGTCCATATGCCCTGTAATCACTCCTCATCAGTTGATCCCACAGTAGCCAAGCCTCTGTCCATTTGTACTATCTCTATCTGCCAATTCTTCTTAGCTGCCAATTATAACTTAACTGAGATGCAACATTCCATCCTGTAGCTCCACTTTGTAGTTTCACTACCTGCCATTATTATCCACCATCTCAACTCACTTCAACCTCCAAGAACTCAAACCCGAGCAGCAACAACCTGAATCCAGCTGCTATATTTGTCCATGGATGTCTCAGCAGCATCATCTCACTCTTGTAAAAACTCGACTCAATCCTCATTGCCAAGCAACTCAACACCAAACTACGATTATCACCACCTGTGTACTTCCTAGCCATTCCCTCTCGGGCAAACCCATCTGCACTTCTTCCTAGCGCCACCAGCTCGTGCTCCCTGCAATACATTCTCTAGCATCACCACCAGTTCCCGTGGCAGCGAGGCAAAACAACACCATTGAATTCACCATTCAGCTGATCCCACATTTGTTTAATCTCAATCTCATACTTCTTTGAACTCAAGCACTAGAACCCAATCTTCAAAAACCCCCAATTTCAGATCCAAACCCTAGTTTACAATCCCTTCCTCAACTGATTTTTCTTGAGAATTCAAACACAGTAAAACCCTGATTCCATTAACTGATAACAACAATTGAGTTGCTCATCTAATCACCAGCAGAGCTAGATCTTCTCTCCAATATCAATCCCTCCTCCATCTTGGTTTTAAACACAAATTCACAGATAACCCACTTCATAAATCTTTACAATAACCACACTTACCTTCTTGAATTTGAGCATTAATTCTTCCTTCTGAATTTGAGTAAATAAGAGAAGAGAAACATTTCTCTTATTTTCTGAGTACTAGGAGAAAATGATTAAGACATCAATTCCCTTCAAATTTCAGAGCAGTGTAATGACAATGATTGCCTGAGAGAAAGAGAACTCTCGGTTTAGGGTTGTGTGGGCTAGTGGATATTGCCACCCTTGTGAGGTAGATAAGGGCCAACCTCAATAATTTGTCCTGTCAGTAATGCGGAACAGACACTTCAAATTTCCGCTCCGCTGCACAACCTTCGCTAGTTCCGAACATCGCTCGCCTATGAACTGGCCTTTGCTCCTCTTCATTCCAAATGAATGCTTTCTTTCCTTCCTTCGAGTGCTTCCACCAACAGCATCCGTCCCTTATTTCTCAGATTCACTACTTCTCTTCAATGAGAGTCATCACTAAAGTTGTCGTGCTTTTCAGACAGAAAGTTGCATCACTAAAGCCGACATACTTTTCAGACATAGATGAAGAAATAAAAGTAAATTGTGAGAAATAATCCGCCTCCAAAAGCATATGCACATGAGATGAGATTTTTGCGTTGTTTCTTCCTCTTTTGTTCCAAATGACTCCAAAATACCTAAATACTCAAAAACAAAACATAAGATACATAATTTACAAGAAAACTAAGCAAAGAAAGCATAACCAATAGATAAATAT